>OX328130.1:24265644-24631155 GCA_946811695.1 Gonocerus acuteangulatus
AAGCCCGGAGGCGGTTATCAGCCAACCCTTAATCCTCTTGCGGATCACCAGTATCTCTTCTATGGTTTACCCTCGAGCCTACAGAGTTCGCCACCTCCCGGTGCAATCTTCTAATGAGGGCAGCACCTTACGGGCCCAGCACAGAAAAAGCGCCGATTTGCGAGCTGCCCGCCCTAAGTCAGTTCAGCCTTGAGTCCCGGAGGAACAGCACATGCTTGAGGCCCTTAGGAGCATTTTTTTCGCTTGCTGCATCCATCCTCTGGAGGTACACCTTCTTCTAAGCCCCGTCAAGCTCCAATTTTCAACCTGGCGTCAGCGGCTACAGGGAAGACGCAGCATCAACCAGATAAGCGAGACTATAATCTTTTTTTTTACCCTCAGCAGCCACTATTCGCCCGATCATCAACTGTACATGCTTGTATTTTTTATTATTTTCATTCGCACAGAAGTTAATATTTTTTTTGTTTTATTTTCAAGCTAACATACTAACCAGCGCCTGCTCCACAAGGAGATATTTTTTCTTATGTTTTCAAAAATAAATAATTCAATTCAATTTTTTTTCTCTCTCACTCTATATTGTCGATCATTTAGCCTCAATAATAGGCACCTAAATGTTCAGCACTATTTCCTCATCAATCTCTTCTATATATATATATATATACATTTCATTAGCACCAGGTGCTGAGCCTTAACAATGTGAAAATAGATGTTAACAATTTATCACCTGATAGGAATCATAGTATGGCCAAAATTTAGCATTTAAAAAGAAGAAACATTAAGTTGAATGTTGTTTAAGTTTCAAACATAGAAATTGGGTAGTGTTCTTATATTTTTCTTTGGTTTTACTTGATCTATTAAAATTAAAATCTTGACAGCCCTTTGGCAATAATTTTAAAGGAGAGAGCACTCTGCCTTATGGCGTTAGTTCGATTCAGATTAGGGATGATGGGTTTTCTTACGAAAAAAAAAACATCAACCTAACCTGACTAGAAACGTTGGTAGAGTGTACATAACCGTCCCAAAAAACTGTGTTAAGTATAAGTGGAAGTTCAATTTATATTAAGAAGATCTGAAGAGCGGAAATGATTTTTTTTTTTTTTTATTTCGCTTAGCAGCGAGTTATCTAAAATTTACCACCCTTTCTAAACGTGATGGAGT
Organism: Gonocerus acuteangulatus; assembly: GCA_946811695.1. Classification (NCBI taxonomy): domain Eukaryota; kingdom Metazoa; phylum Arthropoda; class Insecta; order Hemiptera; family Coreidae; genus Gonocerus; species Gonocerus acuteangulatus. The sequence continues at coordinate 24,266,803 of OX328130.1, forward strand.
CTGGAATTTATTAGCAACTCGATCGCTGACAAAAAGTCAAACTTCCAAAATTAGGTTCATACCCACATTTCTGGGTTCAGATCTGGCTAGCTAGCCATCCTGCAAAAATAAGTATGTTTTTGTCATATTTGACGTTCAATATTTCAATCACAGATGAGGTTAAGATATTTAAAGAATAGATTAATAAATAATCCGCATGGTGAAACTGTTAATTATACAAACATTGTATTGGTATTATAAAAGTAAGAACAACAATTAGTTTGTATGGAACACCACATTTGTTTTTTTGTTTTTAGGTGTAGAAAAGTATCATTGGTTTCTTTATTGGTTATTACACCCTGTAAATTGATTACATCTGTTAATGTGATATATGATACAATGAGAGGGTCCTGTACTAAAGTCCTGCCAACTTTATCCCCGATTAACGCCAGAAAGACGCTCAGATGACGTTGAGAGGGGCCTACACAAGCTCCCTTCTGATCCGACCAGTGGCTGGAGTCGAAGCAAGATCGGCGAGCTACAGACATTGGCGTATTTTTTTTTTCCTGTTTTCCACGTTGGAGTAACCCTCCATCGTGGGAGTTTATTTAAAGTACATAGATGTATAAGACATTTTAATTTAATATTTAACACAATATTGAAAATAATAAAAAAGAAAAACTAACAAAGAAAAAAAAACAAGTAAAGAAAACAAATAAAGAATTATATACATATGTAATAAGTTACATATGTGTACAATCAGATTATTTCATTGAATTTTTAATAAATGTATCAAATTCCTTAAAATATGTAAGTAGTAAGTCAGGTTTGCCAATGGGCCAAGTTCCGTCCTGTAAGGTAATGTCCTTAATGAGTTTTGTCCTGGGTCCGTCCAGTAATGTACAGTCATACAGGAGGTGGTCGTAAGTCTGTTCAGTTGTATTGTCGCATTTACATGTGTTATTTCTGATTCGTTTAAATCTGTATAAATAACTTTTCGTCAGTCCATGTCCTGATATAAATTGTGTTACTTTAAAGTTGTTAAGTGTTAATTTTTGTCTCTTGAGTATTGTAGGTATGAATTTGTGTAAATGTCTTCCTTTAGTTATGTTCGCCCATCTTTCGTCCCATTTTCGCATTGATACATTGGCGTATTTGAAGAATGAGAAAGTCTTTGCTAAGACTTCGCTTGGTTACTGCAGCGGTTCTCTTGGCCACTGTATTCTGAGTCGCCTTGGTAGAGAGACGTGGGTGGGTGAGGCCCAATAGCGAGAAAAACAATTACATTCAAAAATGAAAGCAAATATGGACAGTTTTAACGCATACTGAGTAAGCTCCATATTTACAAATGTTATGACATACCATAAGGAAGATTATATCCTTGGGACATAAAATGTTATTTTCCACAAACAGAATCAAGTATAAAATTAGAGTTTCGAGAGAAAGCTGTTTTACAAATAATACTTTGATTCGTCGGATCCTTTGAAGTAAGAAATTGCAACGGCAAAGGAAAGTCTCATTCCTCCAGATTGAATCAGATAAACTATAAAGGCAGATATTGCCGTAAAGTGAGTTTGTAATTACCTGGATTGGTTTTAAACGCCATAAATCAACAAAATAATACTAGATTTTGGAAAATTCCTCAAGAGCCTTCAGACAGTATCGTACGGTTGGTTGATTCATTCGAATGTTGCCTCCAGTTCTGTGGTTGGTTCAATCCTGGAGGGCCATGAATGGTGGAGATTAGACAGCCTAGAGATAACAACACAAATTATTAATGTAATTCGTTCTTCGTCCACGATCAATTTGGATGTTGGATTTCTCTATCAGCCTCTTTGTTTCCATATAAATTCATATGTCCTGGTATCCAAAACATTGTCACGTGAATGTTCTACTTTTAGTATATGTTGAAAAATTAATAATTGAGCAGTGAATTTATACAAATTATTTTAAGTACATTATTAAGGAATGCAGCGAAAATTAACCACCTTACTGAGGATTACACAGCTACTACGTAGCGGACTTTTTTTTTAGATAGCTTTTTTTGCTGTATTTCCGTTTTTATTTATTATAAATCCAAAGAAAACGAAATTACAGAGAAAATCGACAAAAAAAAAAAAAAGAAAAAAGTCTAGGAAAACTAAAAGCATTAACGGCGGCCCATGAATGGGTGCTGGAGAGAGAAGGTGGAACAGGGGAAGTGTTTTAGTTGGAGCCAGTAAGTGACTGCAAATAGGGACTTACAGGTCTTTCTCGTCTTCTCTTCCGTTTTATCTCTCTCTCTGGGATTCCTTTTACTTGCAGAGAAAATCACACCAAATAGCACAGAGGAACTTTAAACTTTAATCCCAAATATTTAACGGGATGACTAAAAAGAAGACCGAAACTTATTTTTTAGACAACCCTTTATAATGCTATTGTGTAAAAAAAAAAAAAAAAAAAAAAAAAAATGCTGATATCGTCCTTTTGAATGAGATTTTTCCGAAATGTGCGGAGACGAGCAAATTACAACGTGGAACGAGGTATTTTTCGTTTAATGTCTGCAACGTTAATCTATATATATATATATATATATATATATATATATATATATATATATATATCACGTGTCTGTCTGTCTATTTTTGTGTTTGTTCCTTATACAAATCCACACCATTCGTCCGATTTTGACGAAACTTGGTGCACAGCTAGATCTTGCTACGATGAGAGTCGTAGACTAGTTCACAAACGTCTAACAGCTGTCTGTCTGTATGTTTGTTTCTAATACAAATCCACTCAAGTTCGACTGATTTTGATCAAAGTTGGCACACATGTAGGTCATGATTCGGGGAGAGTCATAGGCTAGGGCAAAATCGTCTAGGACTTACAGTTCAGAGGTCATGGGTTGGAAACTATGAACCCAAGTAGTTGCAGATTTGCGTTATTAGATTTTAATATTACTTATTTGGTTTTTTCTTTTCTAGATTCAGAAAGTAGGTGGTAGCATGGTACCGGGTAATAGCCAGTCAAATATAAAAATAAACACATTTGGAATAATGTAGTAAATATATTACCTATTTTAGTTATATTGGTTTGTGGAATATTATTTAGCATCATGGATTTATTCAAGTTTTTTGATAATCTAAAATAACCAGAGAAAATACATAGAATTTTCAAAGGAAAAAGGCCTACTGCATAATATTGGGCTACGTTGTAAAGGACACGTAATGAATCCACAAAACAGACATAATGGAAGTTTTAATATTTTTTTTTAAACATCTTTTTTGTTTTTAGATTAGGGGTGATAATAACTTGCAACTTTTGTTTACCATTTTCTTTTTTATGTGCTTAAATGCCTTCTTAACTAATCAAAGATGATAACCAAGAGTCTGCCGGAACAGTTTTTAAATGTGGCAAAAATTTGATTTTTCAACTAAAGTCCCGATACATTTCAAAAAAAAAAAAAACAATTTTTTTTAATCGTTTTTACCAGGAATTATGGGAAATATTAGTACACAAAAAATGGGCTTTTCGTTAAATTAACCTTTAAAGTGGTTTTCTTAAAACTATGTTTTTCAAATTAGGCTAAACGTTAGCGCTTTCAATTTTCAACAGTTCAATTTCAAATTTTAACTGCAGATTTCTAATTATAGTTACTAGTAAATTACGTAGGGATTTTTCCCTTTTTTTGTATTGTTGCAATTTTATGACCGATTTTCGACGGACATTTTAGAACACGAAGAATAGTAGCAAACCACTTATAAATAATTATAAGCCGCCTTAACTCTCACGGCCACCGGGCCTCCTATAATACGAGATTTGACCCAAAGATCGCTGGATCGAATCTCTTATTATAGGAGGCCCGTTGGCCGTGAGAGTTAAGGCGTGAGCATTTAGCACTCCGAGCCAAAGGTCGTGGGTTCGATTTCCACTATGGGGTGGTGGCTATTCTTTAGAAAGAAGAAAAATCATCAGCCCTATCCTGGCTAGAAAAGGGTGGTAACCTATAGATAACCCGACCTCAAATTCTTAGTTAATAATAATGGAAGTTAAAATTTAAATAATAATTCTAATAATAAGAAATTAATTGCTTTTAAGCATCTTTACACTCCTATTTCTTAACTTAATGGACTATTTAGATGTTACATACAAGTCCTGGTTTTTACGCCTTCTTTAATTTCTCATTGGCATTCTTAGGCTTATTTAATTCGCTGGGTATGTTTTGAAAACGATCAAAGGATGAAAACTTCTGACGTAAAAGATTCTAGTAAACTTTCCGCCTCAAAACAGGGCGAAAAGTGGACGGGGAGAGGTTAAATAGTCGTAAATTTCCAAGGGCTGCTTAGGGGGGGGGGATTGTTGAAGAAAAACGGGCGTTCCCCTGGCTCAGCAATGAATACGAACAGTCTTTCGCTTTATAAGGCTTTATGTAGGCAATTTGCTAATGCAAAGTGCTTTTGAATGTAAATTCTTGTTTTTGCATGTTTACTTTTAACCAAATTGATTTATATGTCAACAGGAGCTCTAGTGAAGGTGGAAGTAAATTGGCCTTTTAGGGTGCGGAAAATTTTATAAATGCGGCTATATGCTTCTCCACCCCCTCACTTACACAAATGGCTTAATATTGGTTCTTCTGCGCATCGAGGCTGCTCCCTTTAAATAATTTGAAATTTATTTAGAATCTGTTATTCAAATTAAATTAATCCTTATATAATCATATGTATAAAAGATGGCTCGTGGTCTTGCTTACAAACGCCATGAACTCTCGAAAATACCTTCCTTTTCGATCTGTGGTCACCCCTTGAACATCATAGTTACCTTCCTTTTCGATCTGTGGTCACCCCTTGAACATCATAGTTACCTTCCTTTTCGATCTGTGGTCACCCCTTGAACATCATAGTTACCTTCCTTTTCGATCTGTGGTCACCCCTAGAACATCATAGTTACCTTCCTTTTCGATCTGTGGTCACCCCTTGAACATCATAGTTACCTTCCTTTTCGATCTGTGGTCACCCCTTGAACATCATAGTTACCTTCCTTTTCGATCTGTGGTCACCCCTTGAACATCATAGTTACCTTCCTTTTCGATCTGTGGTCACCCCTTGAACATCATAGTTACCTTCCTTTTCGATCTGTGGTCACCCCTTGAACATCATAGTTACCTTCCTTTTCGATCTGTGGTCACCCCTTGAACATCATAGTTACCTTCCTTTTCGATCTGTGGTCACCCCTTGAACATCATAGTTACCTTCCTTTTCGATCTGTGGTCACCCCTTGAACATCATAGTTACCTTCCTTTTCGATCTGTGGTCACCCCTTAAACATCATAGTTACCTTCCTTTTCGATCTGTGGTCACCCCTTGAACATCATAGTTACCTTCCTTTTCGATCTGTGGTCACCCCTTGAACATCATAGTTGTTCGGCTTCCTCAACACCTATGTGCACTCATTTTTTATGTAAAAGAAATGTTATTTTCCAGCACGATTCTTTCTTAATCCTGGTTTAATCCTGAAGTTAGTGGTTTGGTCTCCCATTATTCCTATTTTTATACTAAGTCCTTTCCTTTACGACCAATTAATGCTTTTCATGTATATTTTGTTTTCAAAAGAAGGTGTAGATAAATATGCATATTTAACCATAGATATGTAAATACCAGGTCATTCAAAAAGTCCTGTCGTTTTTTTGGGGGAAATTATAAATAAATAAATATTTTCAAATAATCACCTTTATTCATCAAAATATCCACCGTTACAGTCGGTAACCTTCTCCCAACGAGATGGTAAAGCCCAAATTCCTTCCTTAAAAAACTGTTGATTTTTACTGCAAAAATAAGTGGTCAGTTCGTGAATTAGGTTGTCACGGTCTTGAAAACATTTCTGTCTCAGATTGTTGTCGAGATCTCTGAATAGGTGATAATCAGTGGGTGACAGGTCAGGGGAATATGGTGGGTGAGGCAAAACTTCCCAGCCTATTTCTGTCAATTTTTCAAATTTCTGTCAATTTTTCAAATTTCTGTCAAAAATTGACAGAAATAGGCTGGGAAGTTTTGCCTCACCCACCATATTCCCCTGACCTGTCACCCACTGATTATCACCTATTCAGAGATCTCGACAACAATCTGAGACAGAAATGTTTTCAAGACCGTGACAACCTAATTCACGAACTGACCACTTATTTTTGCAGTAAAAATCAACAGTTTTTTAAAGAAGGAATTTGGGCTTTACCATCTCGTTGGGAGAAGGTTACCGACTGTAACGGTGGATATTTTGATGAATAAAGGTGATTATTTGAAAATATTTATTTATTTATAATTTCCCCCAAAAAAACGACAGGACATTTTGAATGACCTGGTATCATTAGATTTATCCTCATATCCATTATTGTTTACAGGTCTGAAGATGGCTTGTATCACAGCCGAAACGTCGACAGTAAATACGACCCATTTTATTTATAAAAATTCCGTCACGCAGGAGCTGCATAACTAAGCACATTCCTGAGAATTCGGGTAGTGCAGACTGCATTACTGAATAATTTGCGGTAAATAGCATATATAAATAAAATAAAAAGTCCGACTCGCAGGAACTGCGTCATCTTAGTGCGGTTACGTACATCTCGAAGATTAGCATCACAAATCATAGGAAACTGACAGTAGCCAACTTACACAGAAGCGGATAATTCTTAAGAAGTCAAAACACCTATGTACTGAAAACGTACTTACTCTTCGACTTTTACTAAAAGGCTCTATTCTAAACAACCAAAAATTCGTTGTCATTCTAAGAATGTATCTTGTTTTACTAGCAAATTCGTTTCACTGTAATATTTGTTTATTTCATTATGAGCTACGCAACTTTAAGCGATAAGCTCATGATCAGGAAAATCTCGAAATTACTGTAATAATCAACTGTAAAATATGTGCTTAATGGCTAATAAAATTCCATTCTGTCGTGGGTTAAATCTTTCTATAAAATAAGAAATAACGATAACTTCAGTTGGAGGCTATGAGGAAGGTTATATAGATAGAAGAATTCAAAACATCCAACGATTAGCCACAGCCATCTTGATTACCACAGCCACTACAGACTTATTACCTATACCTTTCACCGTTTCTGAGGTTATTTTACTACAATACTAATTTTACTGATAAATGCGATTTAAAAAAAAAAACAATAAAAAAGTAAGATAAACAAAGAGAAAACCCCTTTCAAAACAACAAAGCAATATCGAATATTGCTTCAGAACCTTTTTTGTAGAGAATTTAGTAAGCATTCGAATAGTCACCTTCCACTTAACACGATTTCCCAACCGTTATCGAGATGTTTACGAAAAATGTATGAAGATCCGAAAACTTTTCATGTCTATTAATAAAATAATTTTTTTCGCATACTTCATTAACTCCAAATATAACCAAAATTTAAAAATCTTAGTTGGGATTACTTTCCAAGATGTAGAAAATATTTTAATTGAATCCCGCGATTCTAAGTACCCACAAAAAAATAATGACTTACAAAAATATTGATTCCACTTTTCTCAGAAACGGTTACAAATATCGCCTTAAAAATGGTTTCATTCGTTTTCCTACGTTAAGAAACCTATAAAACAAGAACCTGCAAGCAAATGAACTCAAAAACGTAAGCGTTACGATTTGTTTTGAGCGAATTTCACCCCAAAAACTATCTTCCAGTGGGCGGATCCTGCTGATTAATGCACATGACCTTTCAAATTAGACGACAGATTTTTGTACCAAATTTCATCAAAATCGGACCATTTTTGAGCTTCCTAGAGAGCGAACAGACAAGCATATATATATATATATATATATATATATATATATATATACAAATTTGAACCACCTATATTTTCGTGATCTATGGGGTCTGAAAGGAGAAAGTTTCTAGTCGGCACTTCCGGATTGCGTCGCGAGGTGAGGTAGGGAGGGAACCGCGCAAGAGAAATTTAAATAAATAAAAATTGATTATTAAGTCTGTTGTTCATTACGAAAGACCAAACCTATTCATATTTATTTTGAATTGATATAGGTTACATGAAGCAAATTATTTTTGACGGACATTTTGAAAATTAAATGACAGAACGTTAAATAATAGTTTTGATGACAATAATTATAATAAGAGATATATTCTGTGTGCTAAGAATATAATTTGAAATCGAAATCTCAATTGAGTTTTGAATTTATCCCTTTTGAAGGCGCTATCAGCTGAGCCATGACAATCCCGGCATACTGCCTACGTGTCAGCTGATTGGAGAGTGTGACGTTTATCGAAGTGCCAAGCAATCATCAGATATTTAGTAGGCTGTTGCCTCTGACAGGAAGGGCCTCCTGTTGTTGACATTTTCAGCTTTAGGGTGAGGGAACTGTCAGCGTGAGCACTGTTTGTCACTTCTATATCAGATGGGAGCAGTAGGGGTGTTCTCTGAGGATTTCATTTTTTTTGTTTTTGTTTATTTACTTTTTTTTTTTGTTTATTCGCGAAGCAAAATTAGAACACGTCAAATTTCGAGAAAGTACACTCGTGGTACAGAAAATAATATTTGTAATTAAATGTATAAAATATCACATCATTTAATGTATTTTAATTTATTTATTTTAGTTTTTTTACCTTCTGATAAAATAATTCCTTTTAACTTAGTCATCAATAACGTTAAAAAAAAAGTACAAACTGAACTATAGAAAATAATTCGTTGAGAGACCTCCAACGATTCAGAAGTGTTCACGTATACAATTATGTTAAGTTTTTGAAAATGGCTGATTCATTCAATCAACAAGAACCGATTAACGTTTTGTCAGACAAAAGAACACTGAAAAATTCCTGTATGAATATACGTTATAGTGTGTTAACGAGATTAAAGAATTGATACATTAAGGCACTTTTAAAAGAGCTTCATATCAGCAAAAATAATGTAAATGGTACAGGAGATATAATTTATCATGAATGCTTTATTATCTTTGTCAATAATATCAAAAATTAAATCGTTAAATTGTAACAATAAATACTACCAGGGACAAGTGGAAATGAACCTCAATTAAAGTGGTGATTTCGTCCCTCATAGAGTAAACTCTATGGCAGACAGTTAATTTCAAGCAGAGTTTGGCAAACGTTAGCGGTCGCTAATATCTAATACTTTCTCGCTAATTTAGCGGTACTGATAAGAGCCTGCGCTAACGATTAGCGCATAGCGACGGCAGAGCGCTAATCGCTAATTTATTCATGAAATGTTTAAATATCGTGATAGCTAATGCCTTTAGCTATAGTTACAACATTTTGTCATCTCAACGTTCATTTCCGGTCTGCTCTGAGCCGGGGGCATGCACCGCATATAACTTTAGGTAAAACTGAAGTTTAGCGACCTCCTAACCGATTTCTTTCAAATTTTGTACAATAACGTATTTTGATGCACTAAACACGAATCCGGTATAAAAAAAAGTTCGCATTCAACTAGGAAAGAAGTTATTAAGCACTAATGTTCACTGTTAGGAAGGTTATAAAAGTAGGCGTAAACAGCGTATTTGTAAATACGCGCATGCGCAGATATGTAACATTGGGAAACAGAGAACTCTCGTTTGAAATGTTCATAAGCCATTTATTCAAAAATATTGTCAATTATTAGGGCATCCTCACCCCTGGGTTTTGATATCTTCTTGAGCGAGCGTAGCGAGAGGAAACGCATAGCATGTATGCCTAAAAGCATCGTCCTAGACATTCTTCTTATCTTCCTAGACATCCTTCTTAGCTTTCTTCTTCTTGAGACGCGATGTTCCGTGGACACAAATCCCCAATCGCACAGAAAAATGCCTTTAAGCGCTCTTCATATTTATGAGCACGTTTGAAGAGAATAATAAATTTGTGCAACTTTATTGCTATTTTTTTTTATAAAGGCATTGGCTAATTATTTAGGGATTTCTGTTACATAATACCAGTCTGCTGCGAGAGCCTCACGTGTACACAGACAAAATCTATAGGCACTGATGATGAGATTCAATCTCGAAAGCGCTTTGTGAAATAAAAAAAAATTTCTAACTAGTGAAGGTCGGCCTAATTATTCACCCACATGTTATATAATTCTTTTCATGAACGAAACAAGAAATGTGAAGAGTGTTTCATTATTTTCAAAAAATGGTTGTGAATAAATAAATTCTGTTGAATTTAAATAATTTATGGTAAATTTCAATTAAACTTCTTTATTACGAACTTTTCCATAAGCTCGCATGCGCATGTTGACAAATTTAGTTGTTTACATTAGCTCTCATAACCCCCATAACAGCGAACTTTATTGCTTAATAACTTCTTTCCTAGTTGAATGCGAACTTTTTTTTTTTTTTTTGCGGATACGTGTTTAGTGCATCAAAATACGTTATAGTACAAAATTTGAAAGAAATTGGTTTGGAGGACGCTAAACTTCAGTTTTACCTAAAGTTATATGTGGTGCATGCCCCCGGCTCAGAGCAGACCGGAAGTGAACTTTGAGATGACAAACTGTTGTAACTATAGCTAAAGGCACTAGCTATCAAGATATTTAAACATTTCATGAATAAATTAGCGATTAGCGCTCTGCCCTCGCTATGCGCTAATCGTTAGCGCAGGCTCTTATCAGTACCGCTAAATTAGCGAGAAGGTATTAGATATTAGCGACCGCTAACGTTTGCCCAACTCTGAAATTTCAAGTAATTCAAGGGCTGTCATTATAGTCGAAATTAACCACAACTAAAAATAGTACTATGATATAGATACAGTACGGTGACAGCTGTTCAACGCATTCTGCCTAGGTGAGCATGCTCTCTTTAAAACTAAAAATTTAAACCTCTCTAAAAATAGTTAAATTCCAATGCGAATCCAAGACAATATCCAAGAAGTAATTTACAATATAGAACATTGGAGCTCACAAAATGGTCTTAAATTCTCATATGAAAAAACACAATGTGTACTTTTCACTAAGAAAAGACTTGTTCTACAAGTGGAACTGACGCTCCATTCCAAAAGGATTCACACTTCCAATACATTAAAATTTTTAGGAATTTATTTTGATTCGGGGCTTACATGGGTACCCCACTTGAAAAGAGTCCTTGAAAAATGTAAAAAGTCGTTACATTTCTTGAGGATCCTTAGTAATACCCAGTGGGGAGCTGACAGAAGCCTAATGCTAACCTTCTACCGAGCGTACACCAGGCCCATACTGGATTACGGAAGTATAGTGTACTCATCTGCCAGACCCAGTACCTTGAAGATGCTAGATCCCGTGCATAACACTGGGCTCCGACTCACCACCGGAGCTTTCAGGTCAAGTCCAGCAATTTGTTTATATGCTGAATCGGGAGAACATCCATTGGAGTATAGACGTATGTTAAATTGTATAAAGTTCACATTAAAATCTAAATTTTTAAACTGCCCTTGCACACCAAACACCACCGACGACATCATACTTGAAAAATATCACTTGAACCCTACAAGACAAAGACCACTTTACATACGTTTCATGAACTACACAGACAGGACAAATATAGCGGAAACGCCTGTTCTCGCGAAACCTGCAACTTCTATATCCCTTGGAAATTAGAAAATCTAAAATTTGATCTGACCTTATCAAAATTTAAATATTTCTCGATTTTTTTATAATTCATATTTTCAATATTTTTGCTAAGAAAATAAAAATTCTGTTTTTGTATTTAGTGACGCATCGAAAACTCCACATGGGACAGGCGTAGCTGCTATTGTTGGTAATATCTGCTACTCTAAGAAATATCCAGATGAGACAAGCATATACACAGCTGAACTGGAAGCCATAAAACTAGGACTAAACAACATACCAGACACAGAACAAAATAAAATTATAATATGCACTGACTCACTCAGCTCTTTACAATATCTTCAAGACTGTTACAGCACACATCCAATAACATGCGAAATTTTCGAAAAAATACATCAAACAAATAAATATTTTACACTGTACTGGTTGCCCGGACACGAAGACATAAGACAAAGTACTGCAGTAAACGAAAAAGCTAAATTGGCAACTCGACGACAAGTACCAGTCGTAAACTACATGACATACCAGGATCTTCAAGCGGAATCTAAAAGATATGTAACTGATAAATGGCAAGAATCCTGGTACAACACGACTGACAAGAAGCTTCGAGAAATCAAGCACACTGTACACGAATGGTCATCCAGTAACAGGCCAAACAGACGGGAACAAGTTATATTATGCCGTCTCAGGATTGGCCACACTCGGTTGACTCACTCGTACACTATGTCAAGACAGGACAGACCCACTTGTATCTACTGCAACACAGAATAATCCATAAAACACATTCTAACAGACTGTACACTCAGGACAAATCTTCAACTACCGTACAATCTGACAGAATTACTTTCTGATGGCAGCCAGTACATTGAAGAAGTGATGAAATACCTAATTTTTTTTCCTTTTCTTTTGGTGCATCTACTGCTGAGGTCATTAGCACCTGATAGACACACATTTATACAATAATATTTAAATAAAGAAAAGATAACCAAAGCCAGTTCGTGATGTTGATTCGGCATCATTGACCTGACAAATAACAAAGAACATACAAATAATTATATCAAACACAACATGACTACAATATTACCTCTACAGAAACTAAGCTAATAATGTAATATATTATTATTGCATAAGCTGGATCACCAACATGATGTTAAACTATAATAAATAAATAAATAATAAATAGTTAAAAATTTGAATATCAAAAAAACCTTTCTTAGCGAGTGTTTACATCCCAAAAGGAGTGTCCATGCAAAATTTCAAATTTTTTCAAGTGAGTGGTATTTGACAAATATATAGTAGATTCTTTCTTTCTGAGTATCAATTTATTTATTTTTATTTTATTTCTTTTCCTTTGTTGTTACAGTAATTAATTTACTTCGTTTTTTTTTTTTTACTTCTCTTAGCAAAAAAAAAAAAAAAAAAAAAAAAAATCATCTGTATAAAGAGTCGCTTGCTCTAGCAGCAAAAATACTATTTATTAAATAAATAAAAGAGACACACTTCTTAAAAATATATTTTTTTTTGTTTTTTTATAATAGTAGTCTTATGTAGTAGAAGATATTATTTTTATCATCCCCTAAAATGTGACATTTGTTTTTCGAGCTGTGCTTCATCTGAGTGAACAGTAATCGACGATTGGTATCAGTCACAATATGCGTGAATGTATTGACTGGTCGGTAGTTGGTCATGATAAGCATGGATGCACTAGTATCTATCTCCACTGATTAACATCCAAGGCCCATCCATTCACAACTCCTCTAACTCATACACGCTCGATAGTAGATCAACCCTTCGGGTGATAACCATTTCCGTCCCAATGGTGCTCTTGATCTCTCTAAATCCATGCAATCGCGCCCCGATTAATTATCTTTTAATTAATTATAAGTGAATCCATATGTGGATTAATATTTCCAAGAATAATGTGATTAATGTCTCCGGATCGTGCAACCTCAACTTTCTGCAAGTTAAATCAAAAGTCCAAAAAAAAAAAAAAAAAAAAATAAGCAAACCTTCCACCAAATAACCCTTAATCCCCAGGAATAACTATACGTTTAGTTTGGAAAAGTTCAATTGCGCTTGCGCAAACCTTCAATGGGTATTTCTATTTGGGTTCTCATACACAGATAGGTTAATCCCAAGATTTGGACTGCGCAGTCCAAACATTAAGATATGTGAATGGGACATCTTTGAGGCCAGAGCTAACTGTACAGTCCAACGAAGTTGAATTCAAATTCAAATAGATGAACAATACAGACCGATGTGACAGGGACTGACGTTTGTGGACAAGAGGATATTTGCTTCACTGTCAGTAAGGGTACGTTTACATCTGATAGTTATTGCAGGATATTTATGTCAGACAGAAATTTTCACTAATGCAAACTGCGAACAATTTATGTCTGAGATATATATTTCTATCACGAGCTATAAGTGTCGACACTTCTATACCGTCAGGTGTAAACGCTGTTTATAAAGATAAGAATTTAAAGTCAGAGATAAATATCTTGGCTACTAGCTGAATTGTCGACACTTATATACCAACAAATGTAAACAATGATTATTTGCTAGTACAGGAAACAAATGTATGTAAAACTGTCGTATTCATATCCATGACATAAATGTCTAGCTATTTCTGTCAGTATGTAAACATTCAAGAGAATATCTATCCGACACCTGACATATATATCATGCAAGAAGTGTCAGGTGTAAACGCACCCTAAGTACTATAACTGGCTGGCGAGTGCAGTCCCTGCCTTGAGGTTTATTAACTTATCGTGTGTGCGTTAGACCCGTACAGTCCAGACCTCGAGGCCAAACATTGCAGTCCCGATCTTGAGATTTGAACTAAAAGTGCATGGCAGCCTTTAAATTCTTTCTTCTGTTCGGTTACTTGAAAAACTTAATAAGCTGTAAACAATGCTCTAACCTAACTCGTTTATCTGAAATTTTTACATTTAATTTCATATTCAACAAATTTAAAACTCACATTTTATTCATATCTTAAAATATAAATGACACTTCACATTAAATAATAATTAGTCGTGTGGAATCTTAATAGTACTACATTATTTCTAGGAAAATGCGCTTTTTCTTGCCGACGTTTCGGCTTGAAATTCATGCCTCCATCAGGGATGTAAAACAAGGACAGAGCTAATACTAACTTATATACAGACACAATATATAAGCACACCTAAATAGTAGACCTTAAGAAAACTTAATCTAGGCGCACGGTAGTGCGCCAGGCCAAGTTCCAGCCTAAGCATACTGTGTGTATATTACAGGAGGTCTTAGAGCCGATTTTTACTCTCTCATAACTTTCAACCAGGTAAAGATAAAGTTATGAAATTTTACACAGGTATTATACTACTAGATGTGAGTAAAACTGGAAATTTTCATAATTCTACATCGAATAGTTTCTGAGATACAAACTAATCTTAAACTTGGCAATGTTTAGTTTTCTCTCTAAAGATAATTTCGGCACAAATAAAACATTGCCAAGTTTAAGAATATACCTGGTTGAGGAAAGTGATATTTTAGTAACTGGATATAAGTATTTTTATTGTTGTTTTTAAAGGTCAGTTGAAGTGTCTTTATTGTTCATTGTAAGTAACTCTGACGTCTTCCAAGTAATGAACTTGGACATTTCTTTCTTGTGTCATCTCTTGTATTGGCAAATATTTTTGGTTGAAAATATGGTGCACTTAATACACTAACTCATACTACTTTTTTGGAGTGTAGGATGGTAAGGCGTTTTTGGGGGGTTTTAGGAGGGGATATTTTTGGGGAAGGGAGTGTTTCTTTGTGGGGGGAGGAACATGGCCTCTATATCACATTTATGTTTTTTTTGGGGATATAAGGTACCTAATGTATTAGATAATTATATACCTCGTTTATTGTATTTGTATTAATATTAGTGACGTAGGAGAAGTTTCCACCTTACTCTTAATTTTACCATTATTTTATTTAGATGACTGATGATGAACCAAAATAGGTTCGAAAGGTTGCAAGTATATGTTAAAGTACTAACACAATTTGGGGAGCAACACCTACCAGTTATTGAAAGAATAATTATTATATTTTTCAAGAAATAACATCCATACCCTGTTTATCATTGTAGAGTATTTGTTACTGTTCTTTTTTAAAATATCTTGCGATCATCCCGAAAGAAGAAGAGGTCAAATCTAATTAGTATAATGTTTTTTGAAGGAACTAAAGAAGATGAGAGGGAAAGGGTTTGTTATTTTGTGGTTTGTAAGGAAATAATCCATCGAAGGCATTGTCTGTTCGCCTGCATTAGTGGGATTCTTTGTTGGCAGGATTCTGTAGCAACCTCCTCCTTCCAGCTGATTTAATATCAGCTGTTCTACAATATTTCATCTCTAATATAAATTTCATTTTATAACAATGGAATAATGATCTTCGCTCACTCAGCATTATAATGGCGAGCATCCACCCTCCATTAATTAGACCGAGTCCTGCTCCAATGTACACCGCATTGCTCTATTTGGCTATTGATGTCGCCTAATATTGGGAATACTCTCTTGATTAAATAGAGATCTCTTGATAGTGGAATTCGCTATAACCATTCCATCATACCCATGAGGCAATGGTCCGTTCCGGTAAATGTAACAATTGAAGAGCGTGCAGCAGTATGGAGGCAGCTCCTTCTTTCACATTTTTGGCAAATTTAAAAAGACGTTTTAAAATTTAGTCACTTGGTATTTTTAGAATAAGTATGCTTTGCCGGCATGCGGTGGCCATGTACGAAAAAGAAGACTCTATGTTATACAGTACATTACATAGGTTTGTCGGGTGGGCCTAAAGCATATTCATGTTCCTGAATTTGAGCATTTTTTCCATTTTCTTTCTCTTATTATAACATATCCAGCTACTTATGAAAGTAAGTACGTAAGGACCCTATACTACCTTTTTAGAGCGGTGGTATCAGGTTTAATAATTTGGAGCTGCCTCCGTATTGCGGCACGTTCTATAAATAACACAAAATTTACTATTTTTTCAACTAAAATGAACAAAATATGCTTTTAATCACATTTTTAATTTATAGGCCCACTGGCCGTGAGTAATTAACAATCCGTGCCAAAGGTCAAGGGTTCGATTCCCGGGTGGTGGCTTTCCTTTAGAAAAAAGAATAGGCATCAGCCCTATCTGCTAGAAACCTGGCTAGAAAAGGGCCAAAATCTATAGAGAACCCGTCCCAAAATTCTCGTTTAATAATAATAAGTTAAAATTTAAATAAATTTAGGAAGGTCATTTGAGAATACAAACAAACAATGAAAAATACAAAAAAAAAAAAAAATAAAAATCAGATAATGCAAAATTTAGTCGTCTCCTCGCTCTGTCAAATCACATCGTCAGAAGCTACACATTTTAATGCATTGTAGAACGGCATCTCCGTTTGTCCGACATATTTCTGTGCGAGGCTCATTAAGGCATTGTATTTCTCAGTTTTTAAGAGCAAGAGTTGACTGAACGCAGATGGACAGTCAATAGTGGACCTCACACGGCGGTTAAGTTGCTGTGATTCAACTATTGAAGTGACCAGAGCTGCTTCCTTATTGTACCAGAGGACACGGATAGTTTTTAAATCCAGGAATATGTTCTGATCTGAAAATCCCCAAACATGGAGCTATCTCCTTCTTGCTACATGCTCGTCAATTCTAGAATGCATGGTAAAAAAAATTAAAGTCTGGCGTAACTGCGTCATTGTAGCGTGTTATAAAATAATTCGTATCCCGGATGTGATTTGGAAAGAACAAAAAGGAAACTCAATACTAGGCATTCAAACTTAATAATATTAGCTCGTTTCCTGTCTCTCTACATAGAGAGGAAAATTAAATTGGCTTGCAGGGCCTCTTTTTATAGGTATTTTAAGGAGGGAAAATGAATGATATCTGTAACCTTTTCAGAGAAAAGTGAATATACAACCACTTTTCGTTTGGGCATTCACAAACTATTATTTTCGTTAAATATCGTTTCAGACGTTTGAGATTTTGCCAAACTAAGACATTTAAATGCTGGTTACTTCCCGGAACTAAGGCGATTCAAGAACAGTGTGTTACAATAAGCAAAAGTCCGACTCGCAGGAACTGCGTCATCTTAGCGCGGTTCCAGTTTTTTTTTTTTTTTTTTTTTTTTTTTTTTTTTTTTTTTTTTTTTTTTTTTTTTTTTTACGGCACATCTACATCTAGGTCATTAGCGCCGACATCCAGGGTGTAGCGAGGAATTTCACCAGCGAGCCGTGGGATGATAAAATTCCTGCCGGAGGTTGGGAATCGAACCCACCATCTCCCGCTTATGAATCCAAGGCGCTAGCCATTAGACCACGGGAGACCCCGGTTCCTGTTCATATCCCTATTCTCATTTGAAAAGCATAGAATAGAAACAGATAATATTTTCCTCGGCCTTTGTTCAAAGGGTTTTATGGCTGGCTATACCTGGGGTCAGGTCCGCAAGGCCCTAGAATCCTCTTCTACCGATACTTCATTTCATACGTTTCAATGAATTGGAAAATATCAAATATTTTCACACATTCCTGTGTTCTTTTACTATTGTAATAATTCTACAGATAAAATCAATTAAAAAATAAAATAAAAAAACCAACAGCATAAAGGCAATTGAAAATATTCAAAAGACGTCAACGAATCTTTTTCTCTTGGCAAGCTATATTTCTAACAATGAATTGTTTTTCTTATTTTGCCTAATCTGTTTTATTGTAAAATACATTATCCAACTATAAGCAATTAAAAAATAACAAGGAATAAAAACAGACAAAAAGAACAGTTCGAATAAGCAAAATCAATTACTTTAATGTTTTAAGCACTTATTTCTCCGATTGACATCGCCTAATCAAAACTTTCATCAGAACCTTTTTTGTAGAGCATTTAGTAAGCTTTCTAATGGTATTCTTTCGTTTACCAAATTCTTAACCTTTTTCGAGATATTAAGGAAAATATACAAAGTTACCAAAACTTTTTATGTCTGTTAATAAAATATTTTATTCTAACCCTTCCTTAACTCCAAACGTAACCAAAATTTCAACATATTAGTTTTAATGAAAGTAGAACATGCAGAAAATGTTTCAACTGAATCCCATGATTCTAAGTACCCAAACCAAAAACGGTATTCTGTCTCAGATAAACTTTAACACTCCTTCAGCTCAGATATGGAACACAGTTAAAAAAATAACAGGTCGCGGTCACAATGCCCCTGTAAATATATTGAAGAATGGAAACTCCGTTTATACTGATCCTAAGAATATAGCAGATGAACTCGGTAAATATTACCAACATGTCACATCAAATGAAAACTATAATGCCAATTTTCTACACATTAAATCAAACAGAGAAGCTATCCCCATTGAAATACACACAAATCCATTAGATTCTCTAAATAACCCCTTTTCTTTCAGTGAGTTTCTCTTGGCGCTCAGATCGCGGAAAGATACTACACCAGGTCCTAATAACATCACATTTAGTATGATTAAAAATCTGACTCCAAATAATAAAAAAATATTTCTCGCTTTTTTAAACAAAATCTATTTGTCAGGTAGCTTCCCTAATATCTGGAAAAAATCCGTAAACGTTCCTATACCGAAAAAAGACAAGCCTACAGATATAGCCGCTAGTTATCGCTTCATCTCCCTAACTTGCTCAGATTGTAAATTACTGGAAAAAATGATTATCAATAGGCTAAAATGGATCATAGAGTCAAAAGGTTTACTGGAGTCGTGGCAAAGTGGATTTAGGAATCGACGAAGTACCAGGGATAACCTTGTTAGACTTGAAACTGATATAAATGAATCATTCAATAATAATAAAAAAGTGCTTGCAGTATTTATCGACTTGGAAAACGCTTTTGATCGTGTATGGCGGCGTTATATTATTGATCGCCTAGAGGAAATAGGGATACAGGGGCACATGCTGGCATTTATTATCAATTATTTGAAAGAATGGACTTTTCAAGTTCGGTGTGGTTCTGTTCTATCTCAAGAATTCAAGCAAGAAAACGGTGTTCCTCAAGGCGGGGTACTGTCTGCACTTCTTTTCTCTATTGCTATCAGTCCCGTTCTCCGTCACAGTGATTTACCAGTTAGATCCATGTTATACGCCGACGACTTAGTTGTATATCTTGCGGACAAGTCGGTTGTTTACTTATATGAAACAATGCAACAGAATTTGGACAAAATCAGCAATTGGTTTCTAAATCGTGGCTTTCGCATTTCTCCCTTAAAAACTGAAAGTATATTGTTTACAAGAAGGAAAGTCAGTGAACAACTCAGTCTGCGAATTAACGATCAAATAATCCAAAATAAAGATATCGTTCGTTATTTGGGTGTATTATTTGATAGATCTTTAAATTGGGTTGCCCATATTAAATCCTTGAGAAATAATTGCAATAGATCTTTAAATCTGTTGAAATGCCTTACTAACACATCTTGGGGTGCTGATAGGAAAAGTATGATGACATTATACCGGAGCTATATAAGATCAAAAACTGACTACGGGTGTATAGCATATGATTCCGCTTCCCCGAGAGTATTAAACATGATAGAGAGTATCCATAACTCAGGCCTGAGATTGGTGACTGGTGCATTCCGGTCTAGTCCTGTCATCAGCGTGTGTGCTGAGGCAGGAGAACCTCCGCTGCAATATCGACGAATGTTCCTGGCAGTTTCCTTTTATTATAATATTCTTGCGTCCCCTAATCACCCTTTAAATTACTATTTTTCTCCTAACTTTCAACTCATTCACCCTCACAGGCAGAGTAATAACATCAAAAGATCATTTCCAAGAAGAATTAAAGCTCTTTTACCAGAACTTGATATAACCCCTCCAGAAATATTGTTTAATTGTAGCCCAGCAAAGGAGCCATGGAAATTACCCCAACCCAAAGTTAATTTGTCTCTCACAAAATTCCTTAAGAAAAACACTGTTCCTATTATATTTCAGAACGAGTATATTAAACTAAAAAAATCACTTCCCCCATCAACTCATATATTCACAGACGGATCCAAAGATGACTTCGGGGTCGGAGCGGCATTCAATTGTGAAATCAGATCAGATAAATTCCAATTAGATCCAATTAGTAGCATATTTACCGCTGAACTTCTAGCTATTTACAAAGCATTATCTCTAATAATCCCTCAGGAAAGACACGTATCAATCTTCACCGATTCACTCTCAGCACTCCTAGAAATAAATAACCCTCTTTCTGACCATCCACTTGTTGTCAACATTTTGGAACGCCTAGAAACACTCAGAGCAAGCAATGTTTCAGTTGTCTTTTCTTGGATTCCTGGTCACTGTGGCATAACCGAAAATGAGGAAGTGGACCGGGCAGCAAAGTCAGCCGTTTCTAATGGAATACCATACAAAAAAAATCCCCTTTTCAGATATTCACGCTCACATAAAGTCCAAGATGTGGATTTCCTGGCAAGCTAGGTGGTACGAGCAGAACAATAACAAGCTAAGGGAAATTAAAGCAGGTGTCAGGGCATGGAAGACTTCTTTTACAGGCCAGAGGAAGGATGAGGTTGCTTTGGCACGACTGCGCATTGGTCATACCCGACTGACTCATGGATATCTGATGACCAGAGAGGCACAGCCCATTTGCCCAACATGCGGAGTATTTATAACTGTCAAGCATATTTTTATTGAGTGTCGAATTTATAAAGAACAAAGAGATGAACTTCGGCTCTCATCAGATTTCGAGGAAATCTTAGGTAACAGTCCCATTCAAGTCAATAAATTATTACATTTTCTAAAAAATACCCAATTAATTTCAAAAATTTAAATAGTTAAAATAGTACAAAAAGAAAAATCTAAAAGTAAATTTTATGATGTCATTTTAGAAATATATTTGCTGAAACATGTGAATTAAATAGCATCAATTTCATTTCATTTCATTTCATTATAATTAATTCTAAAACATATTAATCCATAGAATCAGCCTCATGTAAAAATTACCTATTATTGATTGGGGTGATGGGGGTGACCCTGCTCCGGCATGGTGCCGGTCGGGTGGGGGTGGGTCTTCCGGTGTCGTGGGCCCTCAGGACCAAAGGGTCCATGAGCTTGGAGGGTCTGGTCGGCCTGGTCTCACCGAACAGACCCTCGGCCACAAGCTCATGTCATGTAATATCTGCAATATACTGTAAACCCTCATCTAGTGAGGGGCCTGCGATATCGGTGGGCGTGCTCTCGCCTGGTCGGGTCCTGTCGGTGGTGGTGGCGCTATCTGTCACCCCAATCAAGGCATAAATCGCCCGTGTGGCTGACATGCCTTAAAACAAGAACAAAAAAAAACAAAAAAAAAAACGGTATTCAAAAACTATTTTTCCAATTTTCTCGAAAACGGTTAAAGCTATCGCCTTGAAAATGGTTTCATTCGTTTTCCTAGCCCAAGAAGCCTATAAAAAGAGTACGTACCAGCTTATGAACTCAAAAACGTAAGCGTTACGATTTTTTCTGCGCGAATTTCGCCCCAAACTCCATCTTCCAGTGGGCGGATTTTGCTGGTTAACGAACTTGACCTTTCATATTGGACGACTGATTTTTGTACCAAATTTCATCAAAATCGGACCATTCGTCTTCGAGCTAGAGAGCGAACAGACAAATATATATATATAAATATATACATATATATATATATATATATATATATATATATATATATATATATATATATACAAATTTGAACCACCGTTATTTTCGGTCTCTAGGGGTTCTGAAACGCGAAATGTTCTTGTCGGCACTTCCGGATTTTTTCATTGTATCAACCTTATAAGCGGGGTTCCTCCCTATGGGGGAGGGAGGAACCGCGCTAAAATGTATAAAAAACAAAAATTCATATAATAAAATGGCCTGAGGGTTAAGGCGTGAGCACTTAACACTCCCGAGCCAAGGGTTGTGGGTTCGATTCCCACTACGGGTGGTGGCTTTTCTTTAGAAAAAAGAAAAGGCATCAGCCCTATCCTGGCTAGAAAAGGGTGGTAACCTATAGATAACCCGTCTTAAAATTCGTAGTTAATAATAAATAGCTTCGGATTCTCAAATAGTTGTATTTATATTTCATATAAGTCAGGCATATACCTAATCTCGTTTATGGGAATTTAGGTTAAATCATAAAGGTTCAAATTGAGGTATTCACATAGTTGTCCGATTTTGTAACTGTCATCTGTGTGTTTTGTGGAATACTAACACTTGAGTCACAGTCTGTCAGGATGTGTTTAACGTGTTGTATTAGAGTATTCACGTGGCGGTCTGTGCTATCAACTCATAAAGTAAGAGTGAGTCTGTCGGGAATGGCCAATGCTTAGGCTACACCTACATTGCACCCGTATTTCTTCCGATCTGATCCGATCCGATTTCGTTTGTTTGACAACGGCCGACGTGATTTCCTATATTGGTCTCGACCCGATCCGATCCGATTTAGTCACAGCTCGTCAGTAATGTCCTCGTAGTGAAGTGAAAATGAGTGATTAATTTAAGAATTACCACATAATAAGCATTTAAACCGTCGATTAGGTTGAATATTGGAGGTAAGAGAAGTATTGGTATTCATATCGTCGATACAAAAGCAAACTAACGAATATGAAAATCACCACTTTTCAGAGTGGAAACGTATTCATTCATAACTTTTTTTTGGACAGTCAAATATTCGGCAGATTTGACCTTTTGATAGTGGAATACTTTCCCTTTAATAGAGTGAAATCAGATTCAAGAATTTGCCGTACATAAGTCCAGCAGAAATTAGTTAAGATTGACAATGAAAGATGCATTTTTTCATATTCGTTAGTTTGCTTTTGTATCGACGATATTTTAAAACTATTTATAAGAAAGGTAGCTAGAAGATTACAAGCATTGGAAGGTTATAAACATTGGATGGTTATAAACATCTTTCCACGCAATTTAATAAACAAGGGGGAAAATGCATTGAAATCGGTTATGATTTAGAACCTGTAGACCTTTTTGAAACACAATATGTGGGTTGGCGCCATTTTGCTTCGTCGATCCGAAATCGGTCTAGAAACAAACATGTTTGAATGGCCAAGATTCTGTGGCCATCGAATTGGATCGAATCGGGTCGGGTCGAGACCAATGTAGGCACCTCCATTGAGATGCATGTGTTTTTTTTTCTTCCGACAGGCGGTGGCTATTGGATCGGATCGGAACGGGACCAGTGTAGGTGCCCCCTTAGTGGGTATAGGGCGACATCTTCTTGTCTAAGGAACTATTATTGGAAAATAGCAGACTTGCAGTAATAAATACTAATATTATACCTAAATAGGGAAGGTGGAGGAGTAATGATTATGGTTAAGTCAGAAATTAAACATTCACTAATTCCAATTAACAATTTGAAATATACTGAAGCGATAGCAATTAAAGGTGAATATCATGAACAGACCCACGTTAATCATATCTGCATATGTACCTCCCAACAAGCTTGTAACTCCGGACTTACAAAAAATGTTTAGATTAAATAAAAGAATTATTTTAATGGGAGACTTCTAAATTCTAAAAATACATATTGGAATTGCCACTGCAACAATAAAAATGGGAAAACCCTGTTAGGGTATTTATCCAGTAACAAACATATAAACCTACATGCTCCTAACTCACCTACACATTATCCTTCTCTGGAAAAATGTAATCCCTGAATAATAGACCTCGCTCTTACCAAAAACATCGACCAGATATCACAGTTGATTCCCATAAGCTGCCTCAGCTCTGATCACGATTCAGTTTTATTTTGTTTTTATAATACATTGAAAGTTAAATAAACCAGGGAAACCCTCAACTTTAAGCAGACTAACTGGCAAATGTATAGAGAAATTTTAAATTGCAATATACCCGTTAATCCAATAATAAACAACCCCAACGATAAACTTCCATATAAATGCCTTTGTTGATAACAATAAACCTGCTCTCCGAAAATTCACCCCAATAATCACATCCCCTTACGAAGGGGTACAAGAATTACCCTACCATCTCAAAATGCTTATCCACATAAAAAATAAAGTTAAAAAGAAATTTAGTTTTCCCTACAACCCAGTATACCGCATCATAAATTGGTTAGAAGACTTCACTCGCAAGCGACTGAACGTCTGGGGAAACCAAAACTTGCAGAATTTTTTATTCACTCTTAATCCTAGAGACAACTCTCTTTGGAAAGTACATAAAAGATTTACCTCCTCCCCTATTTCTATCCCTCCCCTAAAGAGTAACAATGGATTTGTTTATGATAATAAAGATAAAGCAGCTCTACTTGCTACACTTCCATGAAATACATCTTCTCACACAAAATTCAGGATCTCGATACCATGAAAACACAGTACGGAGAAAAGTGAATAAATATTTGAAATGTCCAACTAATGAAAACTTTCCCTCTGTTTCACCCAGGGAAGTTGCGTCTCTTATCAAGAAATTGAACACAAGGAAATCCCCCGGACCAGAATATATTTCCCCAATCACTATCAAGAACCTTCCCAGGAAAGCAATTATTTGTTTAAAACAGAAATATACAATTACATTTTCAGGCTTAAACACTTTCCGGAAACGTAGAAAACAGCTAAACTCATCGCCCTACCTAAACCTAAAAAATATCCCTCTCTCCCTACCAACTACAGACCTATTAGTTTATGAAACATTATATCAAAAATATTTGAAAAAATAATATTAACAAGACTGCACAAACACCTCAATGAACGAAGATACTTGATTGATGAACAATTTGGATTCAGAGAAAAACACTCCACAGTAGCACAACTAGCCAGACTAACTGACCACATTACAAAACAATTCAATGAAAAGAGACACACAGGCTTAATACTACTAGGCATCGAGAAAGCATTTGATACAGTTTGGCACTTAGGACTAATTTACAAACTCATCAAAATTGGCACACCACCCTATCTCATCCACACAATACACTCATTTATCACCAATATATCCTTCTTTGTTGCAATAAAGTCATTTACCACTAATAAACAACCAATTCCTGCCCGCGTTCCTCAAGGTTCCTGTCTTAGCCCCACCCTCTTCAATATATTCATCAACGACATACCCCAATCCAAAGACACAAATCTCTCTCTGTTTGCCGACGACACAGCCATATACACTAGCTCATTCAGGATAGACACCATAACAAACAGACTACAAAAAAGCTATAAGAAAATTCACAAATTCTCTAAAAAATGGAAAATCAAAAAAAAACTTTCTAAAACAGACGCCATAATTTTCACAAAACGACGCCCAAATATCCCAAGCAAACTCTATCTTGTAAACCACAGTATTTCATGGACAGATCACATTAAGTATTTAGGAGTGACTTTAGATAGAGGCCTAACATTCAAAAAACACATAAACAATAAAACCGAAGCTGCTAAAAATCTACTTTATAAAATGTATCCTTATTTTAATAGAAATTCCAAACTCAATCCGCAAAATAAAATGATCATCTACAATAGTGTCATCCACCCAGTCCTTTGTTATGCTTGCCCGGTATGGAGCTGCACATCGACTACAAACTACAAAGCATTACAAAACTGCTGCCTCCGAATAATCAACAACTATCCAAGATACACAAAGATCACACACATCCACGAAGAACTAGAAATAGCTACAATAACAGACTATATATACAAACTTACTGACAAGTTTTTTGGACGAGTAACACATTCCATTAATCCACACATAGCAAACATAGGTGACTACGGCAAAAAATCATTAACTAGATACGTACACACACGAACTAAACACATTTTACTTGACAGACAAGAAGTAATGAAATTCAACTTAATATTATACATGTTCGGGGATTTTTAAATTTTCCTCAAAATTGTAAAATTATTAAAAAGTCAAACAAATTCCTATAAATTAGCAGGAACATGTTTATGATACTGTACATGTTATAAGCAATTGTGTATGATATGTAAATATTGTAAATAAAGCTTTATTGATTGACTGATACCTAAATATTTTTCCAAAATTGTAATATTGTGTTCTTGGAAAGGAATGTCAAGGGGAAGTGGGATGCAATCATGCTCGAGATCGTAATGTCGATCGATATTGGACAAGAGCTGTGTAGATTTAGATGAAAGGAAAATATCAAGAAAAGCATCGTAGTTTTCCGTTGCAAATAGCATTTCCTACAGGGAAAGACAATTTCCATTTGGAATGAGAGAGGATATTTCCTTCGTCGCCAGACAAATCTTAGAGAGAAAATTTTCTCTCGACAAAATGGAAACTCGTACAGTTCAAAATGGTCAGGATCTAAAACATATCGGAAGAATTAATGACTGATCAAGGTCGACGAAGAGCCCCCAAGAAATAAGTTGAAAGCTACTCGGCATGACGATAAATCTTGTCAGTAAAAACAGGAGTCTCAAGGAGGAGGTTATTAAAGATATGATTGATAACGGAGAGCCCGCCCTGAGGCGGGAAATGGGAGTCTCAGGCTCGCTATCTCATTCCTTCTCTCTCTCGCTCTTGTCTTCATCTCTTTTCCAGACTCCATCTCTCTCTCTAGCTCTACGGTCTGAGGCTCAAACCCAATTTGGCGATGGGCTGAGGGTGAGCTCTCTGTCAGCCTTTTCACGTTGTTTGCGCGTCTGTGTGTTTGCGTGCCTCCCACTGTAGTGTGTGTTGAACTGTGTTAAGGCTCTGGAGTGTTGTTGGGGGGGGGGGGAGAACAAAAACGCTGTAGTGTTGGTTAGAGGGGGGGGGGGGTAATATTGCCTGCCTTATATCCCCCCCCCCCTCCTCTCCCTGTGCTACAACAAGCCTCGGAAGGCTTAAGGGGAACAAAGAGGCTTGTGTAGCACGTCAGATCGGCTAGGTCTAATCTACACCCCCTTAACAAACGGCACAAAGCCAATATGCTCGCCCTATTGTTTTCATGTCTTATGAAACACACAGAAGGTAATCCTCGTAGCTTCTTCAATATAGTGAATAAGTCAACAAGACTGTGAATGATGTCTTCACTATCTGCTGAATTGTTAATTTACTAACAAGACACTGTATTACGAAATAAGAAAAATATTGTTCCTTGACCTTACCCTACAATGACCGCGTCAAGACTCAGATATTTTGTCAATGAGGTGTAAGTAGTCATGATTGTGCCAAAACCATCCCAAAAAAGTCACTTTTTTAAATGAATAAAATATCGATATCAATTTTTGGCAAACAAATTAAAAATAAAATACAATTAAATATTTTATCACCGTTTTTTTATTCACGACTTTTTTGTTTGCTAATATATGTATATACATATACATATGCATACATTTATTTTTTATATAAATATGGCACAGGTCGAAATAATAGTAGTCATATTTTATGCACTATTTTATTTTTGGCACGCCCTACATGTTTCGTGGCCTTTATACCACCTCCTCAGGGGCCACTAAATCCCCATGTGTGGTTAGCTCACCACCCATACTAAGACTGAGTCACCACACATGGGGATTTAGTGGCCCCTGAGGAGGTGGCATAAAGGCCACGAAACATGTAGGGCGTGCCAAAAATAAAATAGTGCATAAAATGGAGTACTATTATTTCGACCTGTGCCATATTTATATAAAAAATAAATAAATATACATAAATAAAGGTCAGAAATCGTGGAATTAAATATATACATATATATATGCAGTAAATTATTGAAAAACTAAAGAACCACCTTTATTCCTTAGACATTGACAAGGCCCTCAACTCGAATTACAGCCCTCTTTACAGAACTATTTGTAGTTTCAATAGCCCTCAGCCTCAGCACTATTTAACTTACCATACAAATATATACAAAGTAAAACTTGTTAGCCAACTAAGAATTTCGGGTAATGAAAATATAAAACTTTTCCATAAGAACATTGTGGTCCATATAAAAACAGGAGAAATATGTAGATGGTGTCATCAAATCATAAATCACAGCTTAAACCACTTATTATTGCACTGCCCTGCGTTGAGTTCATATAGAACAACATATTTGAGGAAATATATAACACAAAACAGGGATTACATATCATTAGAGAATATCCTTGTTATCAATAGCTTAGATCAATTAAATACAGTTTTCTTCTTTCTATTAAAAGTTTGTGCAATTTAAGATATATTTGAGCTAAGACCCAAGATTAAATTTAGAATATTTATTTTCATTATATTTCTAGTTAGGAGAGTATTAATTTTATGTATGATAGGTCCTTATAAGTATATAGTGTTTATTTTATTACTTGTTTATTATAATTGCTTTGTAAGAATTCACTATTAGAAGAGAGAAGTGTATTGTTATTGTTCTGCTACATGTAGAATCATGAACTTGACTTTTTATATGTATAAACTGTATATATTCATATTTTAATATTGTGTATTTTTAAGTATTTTATATGTATATGTATATGTCTGTTATTTTCTTATGTAGAGTATTATTATTATTAGTCATCTATGTGGCGTCCATTAACATCTACTAACTCCAAATGGGCCAGATTCCTTGGCTATACCATGTTATAAGCCAATAAATATTATTCTATTCTATATATATATATATATATATATATATATATATATATATATATATATATATGTATATATGCAGTAGAACTTGGATAATTCGAACCCCTAGGGACTGATAAAAAAGTTCGAATTATCCAAACTTCGAATTACAAAAGTTTGCAAATTAAGGGTTAAAAAGCGAACTTAATATTTTCACATTTTTTAATTTGAAAAAAAAAATACATTTTATTTAAAGAAAAACAAATATATCATGAATTGATGATTACGTACATAAGTAATAAATAATTGATCAAAAAAGTAAAAATAAAAGTCTATTATTTTGGAAAAAAAAGTCATTTTTTGATAAAGTGTTAGAAGGAATTCCAAAGTCCTTGGTAATTTCAGGTTTTTTCTTTATTCGTTTTTCGACTTCTTTAATCATAGCTATGTTCGACATCTTTAATCAACAACTCACAGAACTGCACTGTACACCGGAAATTCAAGGTACAAACAACACAGCAGATCTAGGCACTGTTTGACTTATATGTTCATACAAAATGAAGATCGGAAGGATGGTGGAAGGTAAGTCAAGGCTAAAAGGACATGATGTAACTATAAATAAGAGCCCCTGGAAGGGAGGAAGCGCGACCCACCACTTAACAGAACTCCTAGAGTCCAAGAACTAGAGACCGCCGCGCTTCTTGTCCCGGAACCCCTACATCCGTATATTATTATCCTTCTTACCCGAGAGGAGACTATTTTCACAAGATATCAGATCGAACGCCTTTCTGTCCACTTCCCATTGGAGGTACAGACTCGTAAAAACTTCGAATTATCCAAAATTTTATTCGAATTAACCACGATTTTTTTTTACATTGTTTATGCCCTAAATTCTAGGGACCGAGAGAAATATTCGAATTTAAGACGATTTCGAATTATTGAAGTTGTGTCTTCACAAAATTTTCAGTAAAAACTAGCAAACTACCCCAGATTGGACTCGAACGCACACTAAAGCCACCCAAGTACAGACTGACCTCTGGCCCCGGATTTCAAGTAATTTGTACTATACAGATACTAATCGATTTTCAGGGCGTGACCGCCTCCATGCCTCCAGGTTCCTGATGAGATGACCTAAAGTTTTAATGCTGATGGAACGTGTAAGGTAGGTGGGGAAAGGGCCTAAGTTACCCAGGACTTGCCTAACTTGGTGGTCTTTTAGCCACAAGGGTTGGGGGAGGGAGGTTCGTCCGAGTTCAGGGTAGTCGAGAAGGTTTTCGTACTTCTCAGGGCGAGGAAAAAAGACTACAAGAGGTTTAGAACCATAAACCTAGAAGATGGACTGGTTCTCAAACACGAGGAAATAAATAAAAATATGAAGCTTGCAAGCAAAACAAACAAAATAAATAAATAAAAATTATTCCATTTAGAGCCTTCTGCTCAAATTCTGGAACATAAATATGCTTTAGGTCCACCCGATAAACCTATGTAATGTACTATATAACAAACAGTCTTCTTTTTCGTACATGGCTACTGCGCATGCGCGAACGCCAGCGGACACTTCTTTGTGACGCCTTTTTAGAAAGCCTATGGCCACCCGACAAACCTATGTAAAGTTCTGTATAACATAGTCTTATTTTTCGTACATGGCCTCTGCGAATGTGCGACTCCAGCGGACACCTTGTGACGCTAGGTCAACCCCATAAACCTACAATGCACTCTTTAACATACAGTCTTCTTTCTCGTACATGGCCAGTGCGCATGGGCGACCACTTTTTTGTGATACAAACATTCTTCTTTTACGTACATGGCTACGCCACTGCGCATGCGCGAACGCCAGCGGACACTTTTTTGCAACCTTTTTTTCAGTTTAGTCACCGCTAAAACATATTTATGCTAATAACCAGAAATATTCTAATGGTATGATTTGGTACATAATTTGAAACTTCAGCTCGAAACCCACTCCGAATGCTCCACTTTTAAAGGTATATAAATTAAGGGTCTCAGCACCGAATTCGAATGGCTCGCTTTTGCTGGTGTACAATTCAAGTTACTATCTACTTTAAACTGTCCGATTTCACTGTTATATATTGCAGGTATTCAAGATGCAATTTTATTGGTACAAAGTCGGTAATACTATATTTTAACGCTCCTAAAAAATACTGACTTCAAGTTCATCCTTTTCTTTGGTATACCAGGACACAACTCCGTTTTCTCCGGGATATAATTTAAGATTTCAAATTCACATTCAATGGTCCGATTTTGCTTGTGATTACTTCAGGGTTGAAGGAACCAATACCTATGATCCGATTTCGCTGATATAATAGTTTGACACTTCAGGTAAACATAATCTTCCATTGATTGGATTTCGATGGTATATGATTTATGGTTTTGGGTAAATACTCATTTCCATTTTCCAAGAACGGTATTATACCGAAGCACCGATGTGTGCCTCCTAGACAGTCTATAGACTTTGGAGAATACACATAATGTGCCAGTGCGCATGTACGGGTCAAATTAAATAAGGGCGAAGAAACTGCTCACGAAATCCTCCAATGTATGTACGGCTGACGTTATTGTGAACAATGTGATGGAATTTCCCCAGACAACCAACCCCAATTGTATTTCCGATTGGCAAGCAACGATCATGTACGTCAACCGTTACCGCTACCAAACATTGGAAATAGTAAAACTACATCAAATAATATTTTCCTTTATACTGATAATCTAATCTTCAAGAGGATCCTAACCAGGGTTCCTTGAAGAAAGTGCAACAGGGCCTTCTGGAGTGGCGAGCTGTTGCATCTTCCTCCATTTACCACCCTTAGATAGGACCCAAGTAATGTGAATTTTATGCTCTTCTTTGTTAAGCATTCCCATTTACATATTGCTAACAGCATCGAGATAATACCTTATGTATACAAGGGTAGTTATGCTGTAGGGATAGCCTATAAATACCTTAGTAAGTTTCTGGAAAAAAATCCGTTAAGCTGATAAGAACTACGTAAGCTGATAACATTCCTCAGTAGTGTGAGACAATGAATATCAGGTCATTCGATAAGTAATGTCGGTGACTGAAGAATGTGTCGATCCAAGATTTCCTGCTAGCTCTTCGAATGTTACAATAGGGTTTTCTTCGACGGCGGCCTGTCGGATTTGTTTTTCAAGCTCTGTTGGTCGCGCTGTACGCGGCTAGTCTTCAACGACCCCTAGTCTTACGTTAACAACACTAAAGACAACTTAAAGCTAAAATCGCCAAGAATTTACAGTATACCATGGTCCTGTGGAAAAGAATATGTCGAGCAAACTGGTATCCACAAGAATCGTAGAACATATGAAGAATGTAAAAAACGGCAATACTGAAAAATCAGTGGTGGAGGAACATTTCTACGTTACCAATCATGGAATCCAATTTTATAAGGCCAACATTCTAGTCAAGATAGAAAACTATTAATTTTTCATATAAATCAAAAATATTTTTCATATTTATGATGGTGTTTATAGCGTCACTGTAATGATAAATGATTATTATTATGATAACATAATATGTTATCATAATAATATACATTTATCATATAATCATAATATTATACATTTATAAACCAATTAATGTCACTTTCTGATTGGCTGGATAGAAAGGGAAAAAGTGTGCTACGAGTATCTATCTATCTACAGTTCAACAAAGCTATGATTCTTGAACCAGAACCTGTAAATTAAAAATAAATAAATAAATTGACAACAAAATAAAACAAAGTAGTTTTCGTGAATTCGTCTACCCAATAAAAGCAAAAATAACTGGTACAAGATAGAAACCTCAGTATAAACATGAAAACAGACATGTGAGGTGAGTTTGAGTTGTAGAATGCGAATACCAATCACGCAGAAATACAGGGACCAACTAAACCCTCCATTACGGCCGAAGTGTAGGAAAATAATCCAAATTGAATATACGTGACTGGCATAAAAAGGTCGGATAGGTAGAACGGTGCCATAACTGGGGAAAAATATCCCTCTCTGATTGTCTCCCATCAAATAAATACCCAGCCAATCAGAAAGTGACTTTCGATAACGCCTGTTCCTATTGGTCCAGGGCCTCGGGACCAATCTGTCTCAAGGGCTATTGATTATGTAATCAGTCGTTGGGCTCCCTCTCCCCCCCCCCCCCCCGAGTGGAATAATAAAGCTATCAAATATTAATGGGGATGGAGGGGAATTTAGGGAAATTCTAGCCACGCTTTAGGGGGGTTTGAGGGAGTATCTATTGAAAAAGCAATAAAAACGGGCCTTTCTCACCCCCATTTTACTGCTATCATCATCCCCTCCACTCGGCCATCTACAAGCCTGGCTTACTTCTTCCATCCCTTCTGAAAAATGTCCGAGCTCACCATAATTCCGGACATTTATAGTTGTGCAATAAACTCACTGAACAGGCTAGTTTTTAATCCCTTTCACTCTCTCTCTATTCCCCTCTAATACTTTCCATAGTATTTTTTTTTTTTTTACGGCGCTTCAACAAATCTGGTTCCATTAGCGCCGACATCCAGGGTGAAGTGAGAAATTTTCCCAACGAGCCGTGGGATGAGAAAATTCCGGCCGCCAGAGGGGGTCGAACCCACCATCTCCCGCTTATGAGTCGAAGGCACTAGCCACGGGAGACCCCCTTTCCATGGTATTATTATTATCTTACTAGCTGGTACCCGGTGTGTCATGCTAAACCTACTTTCTGTATCTAGAAAAGCCCAAACAAATTAAACCAAAAAAGAAATATTAAAATCTAATAACGCAAATCTGTAACTGTTCGGGTTCACAGTTTCGAACCCGTGGCCTCGGACCTGAAGGTCCTGGACGATTTTAACCTTGCCTATGACACTCCCCGGATCAAGACCTACATGTGTTCCAAGTTTGTTTAAATACAGCCTAACAGTGTGGACTTGCATAAAGAACAAACATACAGTCGGACAGCTGGTAGACTCTCTTGAACCAGTCTAAGAGACTTTTTGACCCAAGACCTTCCTGTGTGCTAAGTTTGGTCTAAATCGGTCAAACGGTATGGATTTGTATAAGGAAGAAACAGGCAGACAAAACGGACTTTATTTTTATATACATAGATTACTATGTTTAGCACTATTTATTGTCCTCATTTATACAAAACGTCTGACTGGTAGGACCTTAGCGTCATCTTAGCGGGTCTTTGAATCCTTAGATTCATTTGAAGCCGGATCTACAAAACTCATAATTTTGGGATATTTTACGCTATAATATTTTTATTCAATTTGTTATCCAAAATAAACGACAGTTTCCTGTATACTGCCTTTTAGTGCTTAAAAATAATAATTACTTCAGACCTCAACGAACTCCATGGTCTATTGTGAGTGAAGTTAAAGCCCTTTAAATATATGACTTTTCTAAAAAAAGTTACGTTTTTCCTTATATTTTAGTATTTGATATGTTTTTTTATGCATACAATCTTATACAAAAATTGACCCAATGCTTTCAAAGGTGATTCTTGAACTGATGCGATCCTTAAAATCCCTTAAAATACAACCCTTAA
Source organism: Gonocerus acuteangulatus (assembly GCA_946811695.1). Classification (NCBI taxonomy): domain Eukaryota; kingdom Metazoa; phylum Arthropoda; class Insecta; order Hemiptera; family Coreidae; genus Gonocerus; species Gonocerus acuteangulatus. The sequence continues at coordinate 24,301,349 of OX328130.1, forward strand.
AAGATCTGCCAATTTTTGATTCGAGCAATAAATTATAATTCATTTCAAGTTTCATTAATTTTACCTGGGAACCACTAAGTCTTCCAGATCCTATAAAATCTTGCTCTTACAGTCAAACGTCTTCAAAATATGACAAACGCTCCATCCGACGTTTACAGTTAGATTCTCCATAACGTTCACATCATTACTTCTTGATATTGTCTTTCTTTCCAAAATTTCACTTAAATGTTTACGGCTATTTTAAATTCATTAACATACTCCACTCTTTATATCACGTTCTTTTTTTTTTTTTGTTGTTAATATTTCCTGGTTACAGCATATGTAATAATTATGGAAAATTTACGTTTTCTATAAAATGTTTTTTCTTCTTAAAGCGACCTAGGACAAATATGTTTATTTTATCTAGATAGGTAGAGTAAGGGTGATTACGAACACACTGAGATACGTCTTCTAAGAATGTGTGATAAAATGCATTACATTCATTTACTAAAATACATTTTAACTTAGTTATAATGAGATAATATAATCTTGTTATTAATTCCTATGTAGTATCTGAGAATATGTTCAACACAGAATTATCAATCTCCTACAAGAAAAACGCTTCCAATGTCATGAAGAAGTGTACGGGGTGGATGAAGATGGTCTTTGAGGTATGCTGACATCATAGCATTTCGGGAGAAAACGAATGCTTTCAACAATCTGACATGAGAAAAAGGAACAAAACAGGAAATTGACAGAGGGAAAAAAGTACGCCACACAGGAGCTGCATAACTATGAACTTTCCTGAGACTTTGGGTAGTGTAGACTGCATTCCTGAATAATTTGTTTAAACTAACCTACATAAATAAAATAAAAACATGAATAGTTCTGTTCTTTTAAATTCTTAATGAGCAACTCAATCAAATTATTTCAATTATAATTTTTTAATTAATTCCCTTGCTGAATTTTGTATATGCGAGGTACTAAACTACTTAATAAATAAACATTTTCATTTTTAGTCCGAAGCAGGAATGGGATACCTCACCCCTAGTGCTAGAAGTGAGAAGTAATATCAAGACAGAGGCACTCCTAGTGGCAGCTTTGCCAACTTAAATTTCTATTCAAACATAATACAAAGTAAACCTCCCTTCAGATTGACCGATATAGGCCATTTTTACAACACTTATTCCTAATTAAATATCCAAGAGGCATTCCGGGTTTCGTTACAATACACTAGAACTTATGACCGGTATTTGGAAATTAGTAATTTCGCTCCGGATTATACCCCCTCCAAATGAACGATTTTAGTTTATTTTTACAGCGTATTTTTCTCTTTAGATGACCAAAACGAATATTGAGTATCGCTGAAATATAACAAAATCTACGGCATACCGATTTCGGTGGTTAACGAAGTCGTTCAATCGTTCGCTAAGTGAACGCTGTATACCAAGTTTTGAGACGAATAACAACAAAAACTCTGGCGGCTGTCGTGTTAAATGGCACATACACACATGTATATATATATATATATATATATATATATATATATATATATATATAAATTTAAACGGAGGTCATTTTCGGTGTCTACTAGGCAGGATAGATGAAGCTTTGAAAACATTTTTCAAATATTTCATCTTGAGTGCAACCTCATCATTTACTTATAATTTCATTTTTAATTATAGCCTTTCTAAATTTCTTTTTTCCCCCTCCATATTCTAAAATAAATTAACGGACATTCATAAAATTAATTGAATACATTTTCGAAGGAATGATTACCAGGCTGTGCGTGTGTAGCAACCCCATAGACTTGGGCAGCAATCTTTATTTATTTATTAAATGAAGCTTTTCTTTCATTGTTTCAATTAGGAATTACAAATATCAAACAAAGCTTTGTCCAGTCCTGTCATAAGGAAGGCGTGGTAAGATTTGAATGGCGTATCCTTAGTTGATAAAATACCTCTTCAGTTTCCCCATGAAATATAAATAATGGGACATTGTTATAAATAAATCGAAATAAATTAAAATATAATAATATAAGAGACAGATAAGTATTTATATTTAACTTGAAAATTCAATTTTATTTTTTCGAAACATCGAGCATTGTGTATAGTCGAACGAACCGCGATCTAAATTGGCTCCTCGGTGGATGGAAATTAGATGAATGTCTGGAGGGGAAAAATCCCATAAGTTTATTTTTAGGAAAAATTCTAGGGCTCGTTGTAAGAGTTTCTATTGAAAAAGCAGTAATAACAGTCCTTTTTCAACCCTCTTTTTACAACCCCATCATTTTCTTCAGCCCGGTCCACTGCCATTACATCTTCTAGAATAGCCTTTCACACAACAGGGCTTATAAATTGAAAGAAATGCCTATTTTTTAGTCGTATCCAATCATTAAAAGAAATAGTGCAGAATATTTTATATTTAAATGTTTAATTTAGTGCATTTTTTTTTATAATAGGTCGTTAACTATTCTCTTAAGAAGGAAGAGTGGACAGATGAGTTCTGTTCAGGAAATGGGCAAGAGATGGTCTGTACATTTGTTAAAATAATTCAATTGTAAACATTTCAATTCAATTCTTTGACCAAATTTTAAAAGATAAGTTCAAAAACAGAATATAAAATTAAATCATTATTTTTAAATTTTGAAACTAAACGAACCCCTCTTAGTACTACCCTCTTATATCTTTATGTCTTGTGACTATGCCTAATACTGGAGGACCAAAAAATAAAGTTTTAGACTTTTTATTAGTTTGAGCAAAGCGAGGTGATTTTCTAATGAACTGAACAAAACTTAACAAAGGATATAAATGTTTGCAGCATAAGTATCGTAATAAAATTTACGATACTGCCACAGGACATTAAGGAAAGAAAATTCAAAATGAACAATTAAATTCAAAACAACTAAATATATGGGGTCTCCTGTGGTCTAGTGGATAGCGCCTTAGATTCATAAACGGGAGACGGTGGGTTCGATCCCTACCGCCGGCAGGGATTTTCTTATTCCACGGCTTGTTGGGAAAATTCCTCGCTTCACCCTGGATGTCGGCGCTAATGGCCTAGCTGTCGTGGCGTTGAAAAAAAAATAAATACATATAAAAATAAAAACTTATGTCTTTTAAAAAATAGAAAAAAATTAATATATATATTTTTTTAATAAAATCTTGGATGTCTCATCTATTAAAAAGTACATGAGGTAGGAAACTGTACAATGACAGTACTAACAATGCAGAGTAAAAACTGAAGTTTGATCAATTATAGCGAAACCGCCGAATGATTTTGTACGAAAATAGTGTTAACGAGTTCTTGGTTGGACAAATAGGACATTCAAGTCATTGTTCAGTTTCAAATTGAAGACATAGAATGTAGTATCGGTTACTTCTAGAAGAAGCTCTTAACCCTTATGGGCAATTATTTATAGAATTGGAAGCAACATATTATAAGCTCCCACCTGTGTCAATTATTTGGCTGTAAAGTGCTGGGAGCTACCAAATTACTGAAGTTTTTATATCTAATTTTGTAAATTGCTTACAATCCTTTAATAAAAATACATTAACAAGTTATATATTCCAAACTTTTCCCATTTCATTTTCCCAAACTTTTTCTTACAGAAAGTCGATTAATCTTACTGCAGATGTGTAAAAAGACAAGTAAGACTTAAGAGTATACCTCAAGACAATCCATCATACGATCCGAGATCAATATTTTAGGTTTTTTCGCTTTTGAAAAAAAAAAAAAAAACCACTAGTCTTATAGGTACCTCAATTTTTGAAAAAAGGAAATAAATCGGACAGCTAAGCCAGAGCGAGTTCTTTAAGCATTGTTTTACTCTATTCTAAAGGTGGAAGAAAATTGTATTAATAAATATGTTTTGCATAAATGGATTTTATATATTTCTTATAACGAGGGAACGGATGATATTGTATTTACATATTTTTTTCTGATTCGTTAATCTATGTGTTGATGTAATTCTGCATGTTTTAAATGATTTGAAAGCAAACAGTTTTTTATTTTACATATTTTGTTAAAACTCCATATTTTTACGTCATTTCATGTTTGAAGATTTAAAAATGCACGTTGTTGCAAACAATTTTCCAAAATAATGTTCATCTGTAGAAATGTTCAACTTCATTTTTCTACTTTTATAATGCGTTCCTAATTTTGGCATAACATGTGTGGTTCAGTATGGTTAGGGATGGTTAGGTATGGTTCGGTGTGGTTCGGTATGGTTATGGATGGTTAGGTGTGGTTCCGTATGGTTAGGGATGGTTCGGTAAGGTAAGTATGGTTAGGGATAGTTGGGATGTTTTTACATTTACGAATTTCGTTTAGAGCCTTCTGCTCAAATTCAGGAACATTAATATGATTTAGGTCACCCCGACAAACCTATGTAATGTACTGTATAACAGTCTTCTTTTTCGTGCAAGGCGAACGCGCATGCGCGAACGTTAGCGGAAACTTTTTTGTAATACGTTTTTTTTTCTGTTTAGTCATCGCTAAAGCATATTTAGCTTTAGCGGTGACCAAACTGGAAAAAACCGTTACAAAAAATTTTCACAAAAAAGTGTCCGCTGGCGTTCGCGCTTACTTCCTTAACCTTAATGACAAAACGAAGAAAACAACAGAATAAAAATAAATAAATAAACAAAAAAAATGAATTGAAACAAAATAAAATCCGAACAACATCATCTAGCCAACGGCCATAACCACGTTGAATACGCCGGTTCCCGTAGATCACCGAAGTTAGGCAACGTCGGGCGTGGTCAGTACCTGAATGGGTGACCGACCACGTGCTGTTGGCATTATAAAAGGGTGGCAACCTATAGATAGCCATAGAAAAAAAAAATCATCTAAGCGCGTTTCTTTTATCATTCCCTAGATTTATTTAAAAGCTTGGAATAGAAACAGGTAATATTTTTTTTTTTTTTTTTTTTTCATGAAAAATGTAAACATGGAAACTGAGAGTACGAACTGGAAGCAGGGAGTACTCATTGAGAACTCACGATTTCGTTTTATTGAAATATGCATGTAACTGAATGACTCACAAATTGTTTAGAGTTTTGGACCATAATTATTTCTTGAATTTATCTGTTGACACATTTAGTGATTATCGAGTCCGAAAATTTCTCGCCAAAAAGCAATATGGCGCATACTCGAATTTTTGTCTGTTTTTTCACTTCAAAAAGACGGGATGAACTTTATATAGTGAAGACAAAACTCGAAGAAATCCCAAGATGGCTAAAGGACGAAGAGAAGCAAACAGGAGAGCAGAACCATCGGTTGACGGCCACTAACGAAGCCTAACCTTGCTAGTAACTCGGTTAGCGGGAAGCCGCCATATTGATACTAACAGGATTAGTGGCGCACTCTACCTTCGGTTTGGACTGACTACTGATTGGAGGGGCTTACCAGTCCCATCCAATTACATCTCTTCCAATAATAAGGATCTTAGCATTTCCTGACTTCCAAGCCACCAAATTTACTGATTACTCAGAAGGAGGCTTCTCTTGTTATTATAAAGCACCAAGAAAATCTTCTCAATCAACTTTTGAATTTTTCACACTCAGTAATGAATTAATAATAATGAATAAACGAGAGGGCAGAGAAAATAAATATCATTGAACAATTTTTTTTGGTAGTACAAAAAATAATTTAAAAAAAAGTCCGTCACGCAGGAGCTGCATAACTAAGCACTTTCCTCAGAATTTGGGTAGTGTAGACTGCTTTCCAGAACAATTTGCTTAATATATCCTACATAAATAAAATAAAAACGTGAATAGTTCTCATTTTGTAATGAGTAACTGATCAATTATTAATTTGCATCCAGAGTTATGTTTACACATGGTACCTACTACACTACGTAATAAATACAAAAATCCTCATATTATCGTATTTTGATCTAACGCAGGAACAGGATACAGTCACTCTAGTGGTAGAAAGCGCTCCTTGCGGCGGCTTTGTGAACCTACGTCTGCCGGCTTTTCTATTCAAATATATTACAAATTAAACCCCCGCTTTCCGATTGACCGATTCAGCTCATTTTTACAACACTTCTTTCTCATGAGTTACCCACGACGTATACAGCGTTTCGTTACAATACAGCAGAAATTACGACCGGTATGAGTATATTAGGAATTTGGGTCCGGAGTAAACCCCCCCTTCTAATGAACCGATTTAGTTTCTTTTTACAACACATATTTACCTGTAGATTACCACTACGAATACCGAGTTTCGTCGAAATATACCAAAAATCACGGCTGGTAGTGGCGAATTGGTATTGTGGGTCCGGAGTAAACCCCCCCTCCTAATGAACCGATTTCGTTTATTTTTACAATACATATTTACCTGTGGATTAGCACTACGAATACCGAGTTTCGTCGAAATATACCAAAAATCACGGCTGGTAGTGGCGAATTGGTATTGTGGGTCCGGAGTAAACCCCCCCCTTCTAATGAACCGATTTAGTTCATTTTTATATCTCACTTTTCTCTTTATATTAACACTACGAATACCAAGTTTCGCTGACACAGTCAAATAAGTGTTTTGGGTTCGGGGTAAACCCCCCCTTCCGGTGGACCGACTTTGGTGGTTAACGAACTCGTTCAATCGTTTGCTAATTGAATGCTATATACCAAGTTTCGTGACGAAAAAACAAAAACTCTGGCCGCTATCGTGTTAACAGACACACACATATATATATATATATATATATATATATATATATATATATATATATATATATATATATATGCATATATATATATATATAGATATATATAAATTTTAACGGGGGTCATTTTCGGTGTCTACTAGGTAGGATCGATAAAGATTTGAAGAAATTTTTCAAAAATTCCGTCATGAGTGCAACCTCAATAGCTACTTTCCTTCGGAGGAAAGTGCTAAAATGAAAAGAAAAAGAAAACAGACAAAGAATGTAAATTGAAATAAGGACCTGCTGTTTTGGTTAAATAGTTTGTTATCAATTCAGGACGTACGTGTTTGGATGTCGTGTTTAAGTAAAAGCTGCAATCGGTAAATTTTTTTGAAATCTCAGCAGAAATGCGTAATTTTTATTTTATTTGTTTTTAAGAGCCAGCAATTAGGCGATTTGCTATATTACACTTGTAGAGCACAATCAATATTGGCGAAGTATAAGACTTATAAAACTAATGAACATAAAATTTAAATGTAAAATTAGTAACTTTAGACATAAAATATAAATATAGAGGGTACCCCTCCCCCCCCCCCCTAAAAAAAACGCCAAAACTTTGGGAATTAATTCAGGCTGAATAAAAAAAAAGTCCTTTGGCATATATCTCTTTTTTTCTTCGCTTTTCAAAAAAACCCCAAAACTAAGAAAAAATAATTTTGAAATGGCATTCTTTTTTAATAAAATCATAAAGAGTATATACTTTGTCTTCCAATTTTTATAAATGCCTTTTCAAAATGTATTTTATTTTGGTTTTGCGTTTTTCTCAAAAACGAGATATATGTATGCCTGAGGACTTTTTTTCTTGTTTTTCCCATCGATTCCCGAAGTTTTGCCGTTTATTTTGGTGATACCCTGTATACTCTAACATTTAAAGAAAAGAAAGGAAGATACAAAAAGTAAATTTAGAGCATGACAGGTGTTATAAATAATTTTAAAACAACGTGAAATGTGCGGTTATTTCTGGCGTTGAATTGTACATGGAAAAGCTAATAAGTAGAGCCCGGAAGTTAGGCAAAATGCCTTTTTTATCTGAATGGATATATTGAAGAATCAGATAGAAATAAATATGTTTCCGTGCATTTAGGAAGTGTAGAGACAATTTTTATTGTCCTTTTTTTGCCTATTTTGGCTATTTTAAGATTTAAAGCCTTTTTTGCTCGTTTTGCAATTTTTCTCTGCGATTTAAACATTTTAAAAAGCACATTTTGAATTTCATTTCGTCGAAAACAAAAAAGGTTTCACAAATTAAATTACATTTTGCCGTCACAAATATCAATTCGAAAGCTTATTTTCCCAACCCGTGGATTGACCCTCTGTAAATAACAGAGCCTTCTTTGGTAGAAGCAATGCACAGGCATAATGAATATCAGGAAAGAGAGAGGATGAGAGAAGTACGTCTCCTTCCCGCACCCCTTTTGCTGCGACAATGGTGTAGTTACCTGGTATTCCGGATTTAGAAATGATAAGATAATGCAGAGGAAGTTTTTCCATAATGAAAAACATTTTTTCTTAGAAGGTCTATGAGAGTTGATACTTTGAAAAAGCATCTTGTTGTTGCTTGTAACAAGGGAAAGTAAGAGTAAGTACACTAATTCCGTGATAAATTGATAATAAAGAAATGAATGAGTATTTAAAATACATATTTTCATTAATAAGGAGTGAGGTTCCTCTTTGCCTTCACTCCTAATAAATGCCTATTTTAATTACAATACTGCCTATTTTCGTTATTTCAAGTGCCTTTTTGCCTGCCTATTTTAACCAAAAATAAATGCCTATCTTCCGGGCTCTACTAATAAGAAATGGTTTTTTTTTTGTTTTTTTTTTTTATTTATTTGAAATCTGTACAAATTATAAACATTACAATGATCAAGTTTGATGATGCAGATATTATGTACAAGTTGACAAAAATGGAAAAAGTAAAATAAAATAAAAAAAATACAAAATATGAAAGAAGCCAGCCATTGTTGGCACTTTCAAAGCTGTCTAAATAAACATTTTAATGATCCCTATATGATCAGAAGAGTAAATTGTCTCGGGGCCACTGTCTCTTAAGCCGCCTGGGAGGATTGTCTCGGTGGGATTGGGACGATAAGGATAGACCTTCCGGGTTAGGATGGTAGGACAATTTGGAGTGGAACATTTGAAAACGGGTTTTAGCAAGGTCAAGGACAAATGGAATGTTAAGGTCATTGTGAAGGGTTTTGTTTGAGACGTAGAAAGGGGCATTTACAATTTTACGGAGCACTTTTGACTGGAATGCCTGTATTCTGTTGATGTTGGATGGTTTTGCAGATCCCCAGAGTTCAAGTCCGTATGTCTATATTGGTCGAATGATTGTTTTGTATATCGTTAGTTTGTTCTGTATTGATAATTTAGATGATGGTCCAAGGAGTCGTCTAAGTAGTCCGTATCTTTTGTTCAGTTCTTGTCTTTTCAGTCTCGTGGGAGGGTTCCATGTCAGTCGGCTGTCAAGGTATAATCCTAGATATCGAACCTCGCTGGATACTGGTAGTGGAGTGTTTTTGAGATGTACAGAAGGGCATGATCTCCGGTTGAGAGTGAATGTAACCTGCTTAAAAAAAGAAATAGTAAATTTGTTAAAAAAAAAAACAAACTGATTTGTGTTTCATTTACATATTTGTTCTTGTTTGCCTATATTTTGCAGGAAATAAATGACAATCAATAAAAGTCATTTGATATGTTCAAGTTTTTATGTTTCCTGAAGTTCGTTATTAAATTTTGTATAGTACTATGTCGTGGGGTCTCCCGTGGTCTAATGGATAGCACATTGGATTCATAAGCGGGAGATGGCCACCTCCGGCAGGAATTTTCCCATCTCAGGGCTCGTTGGGAAAATTCCTCGCTGCACCCTGGATGTCGGCGCTAATGACCTAGAAGTAGATGCGCCGTAAACTAAAAAAAGAAAAAAAAAAGTACTATGTCGTATTGGCTTGTGTGCATTATGGTTGTTTTGTCATAAACAGGGAGTAGGTAGTATATGACTAAATGAAAGTCTTACAAGACGATAATATGTCCCTATAAGACTTAGATTTAGTACTAAATATAAAACATATTATGTGTTATAGTTTAGTATAGTTTGGCCTATACGAGGTATAAAATAAATAAATAAATAAATAAAAAAAAAAAAAAAAAAAAAAAAAAAACATGTACAAGAGAGAAAAAAATAAATAAGTAAATATTAATATGATTACGTAGTCTATTATTTGTATTGATAGTGCTATACTGTATATTAGTATTAGTTTTAGTAAAAATAGTTCTATTAGTAAGTAACATGTTAGTAGTAAGCAATGATATTAGTAAAAAAAAAACATATACAAGAGAGAAAAAAGTAAATAAGTAAATATTTATATGGTTATGTAGTCTATTATTAGTATTGATAGTGCTATACTGTATATTAATATTAGTTTTAGTACAAATAGTTCTATTAGTAAGTAACATGTTAGTAGTAAGCAATGATATTAGTAAAAAAAAACATATACAAGAGAGAAAAAAGTAAATAAGTAAATATTTATATGGTTATGTAGTCTATTATTAGTATTGATAGTGCTATACTGTATATTAGTATTAGTTTTAGTACAAATAGTTCTATTAGTAAGTAACATGTTAGTAGTAAGCAATGATATTAGTAAAAAAAAACATATACAAGAGAGAAAACGGTAAATAAGTAAATAATTATATGGTTATGTAGTCTATTATTAGTATTGATAGTGCTATACTGTATATTAATATTAGTTTTAGTACAAATAGTTCTATTAGTAAGTAACATGTTAGTAGTAAGCAATGATATTAGTAAAAAAAGAAAATTGAATACAAGTTATCAAAATAACAGTTCATTGTCATGCACTGTCCTAAACACAAAATTCCAAACCCATTCACGACATATACACGACTCTCTAACATTACACTTTAGGGCGGTGAGGACCTAGACATTTTCTACCCTTAAACACCCAATCCACCCATCTAATACGAGGTCGGGCCAATACTACTTTTAGCGCGGTTCCTCCCTCCCTCCACAGCGAGGAACCCCGCTTATAAGGTTGATCTCATGATGCAATCCGGAAGTGCCGACTAGAAAATTTTGCGTTTCAGAACCCCTAGAGACCGAAAATGATGGTGGTTCAAATTTCTGTATATATATATATATATATATATATATATATATATATATATATATATATATATATATATATAGGCATTCCAGTCGTTAACATTCTTGACGAACTTGACCTTCCTAAAACCCATTTCCAAATGTTCCACTCCAAATTGTCCCACCATCCCAATCCCGAAGGTCTATCCTTACCGTCCCAATCCCACCGAGACAATCCTCCCAGGCGGCTTAAGAGACAGTGGCCCCGAGACATTTTACTCACCTGACCATATAATCATTGGCTTCTTCCAAATTTCGTATGGTTTTTATTTTATTTTACTTTTACCGTTTTGTTTAATTTATGCATATCATATATCTGTATCAACTAACTAGATTATTCTACGTATAGTGATTTGTAAAGATTTCAAATAAACAAATTAATAATAAAAAAAATAATAAAATAATATAAAAAAACCTTAAACAAGACTTATACGTTTTAGCTGTGCCCGGACTAAGGTGTTTTTACCAAAAGTGTTTTTATTAACAGCCACGAGCAATTTATATTTCTTAAAAAATTAAAAAACGGTCGATTAATCTAGTTCACTTGAAGGCTAATTAAAAAGGCTTACAGAGTTTTACAGAAATGGAACAGAAGTAAACTTACTACCACCTCAGTCTGAGAAAGAGGGTTATCTACAGGTTACCACCTTTTCCTAGCTAGGATAGGGCTGATGCCTTTTCTTTTGAGAAATTAAAAATGTCTAGTCTAAGGTTTCCAAACCGCACCAGAGAAAAACAATGTATGAAAAAAGTCTAAGACAACCCAAATCCATGGAAAATACTAACGTTATACAAGTAGCCCTTTTGTCAAGATTTAATTTGGCCAACATCTTAAGTTTGGCACCCAAATTACACCGGAGATATGTTGATGGAAACAAGGTTCGAAGAAAACTTTCCTAAGAGTCACACTTTGTTTGTGTAAAATACTCTAATTGTTCCGTTCTTAGAGTAAATTAAATCAAAATACACCATAAAACCAGCCTATAAAATGTACTCTTTCGTCAATATCTTATTGTAAAAAAGCCTCCATATTGGTCACTGTAAGCCCTCATAAAGCTGAAAGATAAGGAACAGGAAGGTCCTGCCGTTAAGGACACCTGGTGTCCTATAGATATTCGAGTAGAGGGTAGGGTGTAGGACACGGTCCAATTCTCAAGAGGGGGGGGGGGTTATAAAGGTCCACTTCCGCACAGACTCAGCAACCGAATATAAGGCTCTGTTTATGTAAGCTCCTCTTTGAGGAAAGAAATGGTTGATAAAAATACATTGGGAATGTGTAGATTTATCTTGTAATATTTATTTTTAATAGTATTAAAAAAGTCAGGGACATTTATTGCGATAGATATATACTATCAAATTCATGAGTTTTATACTTAATGGAATACAATAAGTCTTTATGCATTAAATTACCAGTTTTTTTTTTAACGGCGCATCGACAAATCTGGGCCATTAGCGCCGTAAATTACCAGTTAAACCCGAAACGAATGTCACAAACATGTATCTTTACTTTCGTTGTATCTAGCCTCAGTTCATTAAAAAGTTTTTTCGCATATGCATCACTTGATTATTCAACTCGAACCCTACATGTTTCCCTGGCTTCTCTTCAGTCGTCATTATGGCCAAAACACTTTTTTTTTTACATCTATTTTATTAAATGGTGCATTCATTAAAATTATTATTAGATCTACCTGTGTGCCAGGTGCAAAATCGGTCAAATGGTGTGGATTTTTATAAGGAACAAACATACAGACGGACAGCTGGTAGGCGTTTTTGACTTAGCCTACGCCACACACCGGATCAAGATCAACCTGTGTGCCAAGTTTGGTCAACATCGGTCGATGGTGTGGATTTGTATAAGGAACAAACATACATACAGACAGCTGGTAGACGTTTTTGACTTGCCTACGCCACTCCCCGGATCAACTGTGTGCCAAATTTGGTCAAAATCGGTCGAACGATGTGGATTTGTATAAGGAACAAACATACAGACAGACAGCTACTAGACGTTTTTGACCTAGCGTATGGCAATGAGAGGTTGGCTGAGTGATAGAAAACTCAGAGAGAGTTCAACATTTGAGCGCGCAATAAAGCTTTTATTAATTCACCTAGCTTTTAATGACTAAGAGAGGAAATCCCGGATTTGGTTAAATACGTTGAAAATGAATTCACAAATTACCTTAAATATTATTTGGACAATTTTATTGTTAGATATATTTAACTTGGTCTATCCACTTCCAGTTTTATAAATAAACGTAGACCAAAATATATTCCATAAAGTCATATATGTTTTTACAGTCAATTATTTCTATTGAACATATCGCACTAGTATTTCTACATCTTAAAATAAAACTCAACTGAAAGTGTGTCTCTCTCGCCTATGTAGAGAGCATAGCATTAAGACAGGAAGGGTGACACAAGTTCCCTCTGGTGAATAAGATATCAAACTAGGTAGATACAAATTTGATACTTGATAAAGATATATTTACCATGTATGGTATTTTATAGCCATAACAGAAAAACCCATTTTTTAGGGGTGTCACTTAAAAAAATACTAGTGCGATATGCAGTTTATATATTGTTCTATTTATAGACACGTTGAAGCTCTGTGAAATTCCGTTAACGTCTAAGTTACGTTGCTTTGTTGAATCTGGAATTAATTCATGACTTGTAACAACGTAAGGTAATAACGTTCCTTAGAGCTCGCCAAACAACTTTAATAGTTATTTCGTCATTACTCCAGCCGGAAATTGGTTCCTTTTACCCTAACGTTATGTATTGCTCCATTAGTAATGTGTGTACTCAAGCCTCTAATTAAAATATTCAATACTCATTCAAATTTTTTAATATTATTATAAAAATATTGTGCCCGATTTGGCGAAACTGGGTGTGTTTCAATGAAAATGTTTTTCTTGGCGTGACTTGTAAATATTATAACCGAAAGCTAAATATTTCATTTTTTCTCCAAAGTGTTTGCATTATTTCTAAAATTAGCATAATTTTTGTAATTTGGCTTCAAATTTACTCAGAAACAACTAACCGTGGATTAGAACGATTTCCAACAGAAAATGCACATATGAATTTTTTATTTACTCTAGGATTCTCTTATTTTGTATTGATCTCATCTTACTTATTTCGTTTAATTTTTTTTTTGTAATATAAACTTTTTTAATTATGTAATTGGATTTATAAGTAATATTGTATAATTAATAATCCTAAAATTGAAAATAGGTATTTATTAATATAACTGAATAAGTGTATAACGTTTATTATATAATTCTAAGTATATCTAATAATTGCATTGGGCAAATCGCCTTGGTAATATATAAATGATGGAAATATTTAGAAAGTAACGTAATTTAATATAATGTAATAATATATAAATGGTGTAAATATATAGACAATAACGTAAAATATATAAAAAAACAAATCAGTCCTGTGTGTCTACGAGGGATCACAGGGTCAGATATTACAGAGGTATCTGATTCATGACCATACGGCACACTAGGAGATAGTGTGGTCACTACTAAACTCCAGCCGCCTGATTTTCCCCTTTGCAGGTACCCATCAATAAATTAATTAAAGGCTGGGTTGGCCCAGGGGAGCAAATTGGGACGAATGACCAATCTAGGTGGAAAAAATTCATGTTCGAAACTGTTGTATTTAGTGTAAAGGGAAGTAGTTCTTGGAACCGTATTAGAGGTTGTTTGATTTTAGCAGGCGAATTCCAAAGTAAACACAACGCTGTAAATAGTATTTGATTCGACGGGTTATATTTAGTTTAAACTATGCAGTCTTTCAATTGAGCTCCGTACATCATCCTACTGATATTTTTTTTCATTTTTAGTTTTTTATTAGTGAATATATACTACTGTTATTCAAGCAAGTGATTCTCCAAATAATTAGTTTATAATTTGACCCATTATTATAATTTTTTTTAGCATGTTTTAAAATAAGGCATTTTTAAAACTTAAAAGGACTTTTACTAAAAAGTACCTCAAAGTACCTATGTGAAATTTATGGTACAGGTTACTTAGAAGGTATATGAGAGAAAATTGAAACATACAGCTGCTTTCGTCAGCTTATGTGTTTTGTGGAAAATAAATTCCATTTCCGCGTAGGAAGCTATTTAGTATTTGGTGAAATTGTAAGGATGTAGATTCAATATATATTGCCATCTTTGGAAACGTTTGAGATAGTAAATATTATTCCAACGTTTTCAGCTACATTAAAGACTCATTTAAAATAAAAAAATTGCGAAAATGAAAATGAAATGGCACGAGGCTGGAAGATATCCGGACAGATTTATAATTGAAAATAATCATTGGCTGGACAGTATGTTCATGTTCCAGTACTTGTTTCAAGAAATTTCGCCATCTACTTGTCTGTCGCTCTATTAAACGATTCGATGACTGCTGTGCCCGAGAAAAGTTAAATAAAGTTAAAGTTATTATAAAGTCACGCAGTACGAAAGAATTAGCATTCTCCATTATTATTATTATTATTAAAACTGGTGCCCACATAGAGGGGACCTGCACCGAGGCCAACAAGGCCTATTGTGCCACCCGACAAGCCAGCCTGTTACACCAACAGCACCGTATCCGAGATGAACCTTAATAGAGTCCGAAGGTTCAGTTCAGGTAGCCTTCTAGGGTCATCTATGAAGTCTGCACCAAAATACAGGTATCTCTGTATTCTGTCTGTCTGTGGAAGGAGATCGGGACCGTGTGGCGGAGCATTCGCCGTAGAAGAATCTGTTAGGAATTCGGTGAAGATTCGATGCTAAATCTTATCAGAGAAATAGTTCAATCTCCCCCAGAATTTGCAACTCAAATGAAAATAATGATTTAGTGAAACTAATCATATGTGTATTTTTTCTAATAAAGAGCATACTTATATTAAAGCTCGAAAGCTAGCTCTAAGGAAAGGCTCTTGTATTTACCCATCATCCTCCCCCCCCCCCCAAGTATCAAAACCCAAGAGTGATTGTTTTCCTTCATCGTGTGATATGTCCGTTGCTGAAACATTCGAAACCATAAACCTCCAGAGCATTGTATGCCTCAAAACTCAGAGACTTGTTTCAGCTCAAGAAGGAATTATTCAAAACCTTGTAGAGTTACACAGATATGTATGAACGATCTTCCTCTGTTGTCTTCAATTAAAAAAGTCCGTCTCCAGGACTGCATCATCTTAGCGCGGTTCCGTTCATATCCCTAGTCTAATTTGGAAAGATTAAAATAGAAGCAGTTATTATTTTGGTTCCACCAGTCTTTTTTTTTTAAATTAATTATTATAATGGCGTGTCAATCCTTAAGGTCACTAACGCCATTCCTGTGAGTAGTAAAGTCTTGAAAGGTCATGATTTACAATCTTACCTGGAAGGGTCCGCTACACTAGAAACGGACCCGCTAGTGACAAGGTCTTGGAATCTTGGAAATCTATATTTCTAACAATAAATTATTTTTGTTATTTTACTTAACCAGTTTTATTGTCAAATACATTATCCAACTATAAGCAATTAAAAAATAACAAGAAATAAAACAGACAAAAAGAACCATTGGAATAAACGAAATCAATTAATTTAAAGCTTTAAGCACTTTTTTCTCCGATTGACATCGCCTAATTAAAACTTTCTTCAGAACCTTTTTTGTAGAGCATTTAGTAAGCTTCCGAATGGTAATCTTCCGCTTCACAAGATTGTCAATGGTTTTCGAGATAATAACGAAATTATACAAAGTTACCAAAACTTTTTTTGTCTGTTAATAAAATATTTTATTCTAACCCTTCCTTTACTCTAAACGTAACACAAATTTCAACATATTAGTTTTGATGAAAGTAGAACATGCAGAAAATGTTTCAACTGAATCCCATGATTCTATGTACACAAACCAAAAACGGTATTCAAAAAATATTTTTCCGATTTTCTCGCAAACGGTTAAAGCTATCGCCTTGAAAATGGTTTCATTCGTTTTCCTAGCCCAGGAATCATATAAAACGAGTACTTAGAAGCGTATGAACTGAAAAACGTAAGCGTTACGATTTTTTTTGCGCGAATTTCGCCCCAAACGCCATCTTCCGGTAGGCGGATTTTGCTGGTTAACGAACTTGACCTTTCAAATTGGGCGACGGATTTTTGTACCAAATTTCATCACAATCGGACCATTAGGGAAGCCAGAAATGAGCGAACAGACAAATATATATATATATATATATATATATATATATATATATATATATATATATATATATAAATATATACATATATATATATATATATATATATATATATATATATATAAATATATACATATATATATATATATATATATATATATATATATATATACAAATTTGAACCACCGTTATTTTCGGTCTTTAGGGGTTCTGAAACGCGAAATTTTCTAGCCGGCACTTTCGGCTTGTTTCATTGTATCAACCTTATAAGCGGGGTTCCTCCCTATGGGGGAGGGAGGAACCGCGCTAAAAGGTCCGACTCGAAAATTGCTTCAGAACATTTTTTTATAGAACATTTAGTAAGGTTTCGAATAGTCGCCTTACACTTACCACTATTTTTCAACCGTTTTACGAAGAGATACAAAACTTATCATGCCTATTAAAAACATATTTCTTACTCCAATACTTCCTTAACTCCAAATGTAACCAAACTTTAAATATCTTAGTTTAGATGAATATATATATATATATACATATATATATATATATATATATATATATATATATATATATATATATATATCAGGGTGTAAAAAAATCATGATTTTTTTAAAAAAATCAAAAAAATCGGATTTATTTGATTTAAATCAGATTTTTTTGATTTAAATCGGATTTTTTTTATTTATATTGGATTTTTCTACTAAAACCGGATTTAAAAAAGAAATCAGACTTTTTAAATATATCTAGTCTATATAGAGAGCTGGTTATTACCTAGTCGTTCATTATATAAACCTGTAACTAAAATATTTGTTCATTTACAATGGAAATAATGAAATAACTATTCTAAAGTGTTTTATCTTAAGTGGATAATTTTGGGAACATAGTAGAATTGACGGATCATATATACAGGGGTTGAAGTTGTCCTATATTTTGAGAGCGGAATTTCTGTAAATTTAAAAACTTAAATTGACGAAAATCTGTAATTTTCGGCGATTAGGTAAAGACATTGAATTTAAATGTACAGAAACTCTCGACTCAAAATAGGACAATTTCAACCCCTGTATATATAATGGCTTAATTTTCAAATTTTAAAACAAAAATTTTAAAAATGAAGGTTTACAGAAATATAAATCACTATGGAACGGATGTTATTGTATTTCCATATTTTTTTCTGATTCGTAAATTGTAAGTATTGATGTAATTCTGCTTGTTTTAAGTGATTTTAAAGTATTTAAACAGTTTTTTATTTTACATATTTTGTCAAAACTCCATATTTTTACATATTCTGCCATAAATATGTTTGCTACATATTTCAATATTCTTCTTATTTTGTAATTAATAATAATAAAAATAAAGGAAATAAAACTATACCCATTGTGTCTAGGTGACTGTCTTTTCTAATTCCAAGAAGGTGGCTGTATATATATATATATATATATATATATATATATATATATATATATATATATATATATATACTATGTCAATACTAGATACAAAAGGCACGTTGTTAGTGGATAGCCTTAGAATCATACAAGAGTAATAGAGAAAATCCAGGTTTTAGAAGGAGATACTGGGAATAAATTAAAACTAAAGTGAAAAGACAGTCTAGAAAAACAACCTGGGTAGAAAAATATCCACATTATTGGGGATATCCATAGTGACAAAACGATTAACAGTTGAGCTGAATCCCACTCATCAGAGCAGCTGATTGTTGCCTTCAAATACACACCAGTGACTTTACAGTCCAGGCAACGAACAGTTATAGATGGAAATTTTTGGAACAAAATTTTTGACTTTGTAACTTTATTTGGGCTGGATAGGAGGTGAACATATCAAAAGTCCCCGCCCGTAGCCTTTGTACCGGGGGGAGGGGGGGTTTAGAAGGTCCCATTTTTCGGGTTTTCACTTATATCTCAGGAACCCTGCGTCGTAGCAACATGACTATTCTATAACAAATGAAAGCTGACTAAATTTCCAACAAGTTCTATTCAATAACGTTTTTTGAGATACCTTTGGTTTTCGAAATATCCGCTCTTGAAAGTGTGTTATTTTGGAGGAAAACACTTTCCCGCACATTTTTCCCCCTTTTTGAACGGATATCTCTTCAACGATGCACCCAAAAAAAATGCCGGTTATAGGGTTGAAGAGCACTCCATTCGCTTCAATAATACATATTACTTTACTACTTTATGTATTTTCCTTCAAACGTAAAAACAATTTCAGTGTTCATCATGATATCTGGCGACAACTGTCGTCCATTGAATCTTTCAATTTGAAAACTAAAGATATCTCGATAAACTTTATTGAGTAGAACTTGTAGCATATTTAATCAGCTTTTATTTGTTATAGAATAGTCATGTCGCTAGGACGTAGGGTTTCCGAGATATCAGTGAAAACCCGAAAAATTGGACCATCTAACCCCCCCCCCTCCGGATCAAAGGCTACGGGTGGGGATTTTTCATATATTCACCTCCTATCCAGCCCAAAAAATAATAATAAATAAATCACTGATTTAAATCAATTGATTTAAATCATTGACACCCTGTTTTGTTCTATACTTTTGTTCTTTCCATTAATAATAACAGAGTTCCTACTTATTATTTATGCTTTTCTTTTCAATAATTTATAGTTTTTAAGGTATATATAACAACAGTAATATTATTTATTTAAAGCTTTGAAGAAAAATGCCAGTTTGTCAGCCTTTTCACAACTAATTAGGTAGTTTCTCATTTGACTGTGAACAAAACCAAGGGTTGAAAACACTCTTTCAACCCCTGCAGAAGTTGCCTTTCCTGTCATAAGCTGCTCTATTATTAACAGTTCTTTTGAGGAAATACAATATTTTAAGGCCGACGAAGACTTCCACCAATTTAAAGCATTCACTTCGCCCACTACCTGCCAATCTCTTTTATCTTAAACTTAAAAGGAGATTTATTTGCAGAATTAAAAACCAAGAAAGGAACTCAAAAAAGAATCAGACTTTGAATAGATAAGAACGGTCAAGTGAAGGTAGGCCCTAGGGACAAAAATAAAGACGAAATGTTGAAATGGCTGAAAAAAAGGCAGAACTAGTTAGATTTAAGTTAAAAAAATAAACTAAAGTTAAAAAAAAATATATAATAATATTTTTTTTAATAAAATCAATTGGTTTAAATCAATGTTTTTTTATGAAATTAATTGATTTAAATCAATGATTTTTTTAAAAAAATCAAATGATTTTAATCATGATTTAAATCAATTGATTTAAATCGTTGACACCCTGATATATATATATATATATATATATATATATATATATATATATATATATATATAAATTTGAACCACCATTATGTTTTAGTTCTATAGGCTCTGAAACGTAAAACTTTCTAGTTGCCATTTCTGGATAGTGTCATGAGGTCACCCTAATAAGCGGTGTTTCTCCCCATAGGGGGAGAGAGGAACCGCGCTAAAGGAATATTATAAATTTGGTACATTGCCTTTACATGTCTGGATCAGGTCATTTGAGTGTTGTTATTTCAAGTCTATTGTTTAACAAAGACAAAGATGTAGCTGCTGCCTTGTTAATATGTGTATTTACTACGCATTGATTGCAAAGCGCCTTCAAACATGTTATAAGTTCATCTTAAGTTGTTATTGTTCATTTGAATCTAGTTGCCGTGTCCATTTAAGTAATACAGAATTTTTTCCTCCTAGATTGCTCATTCGTCCCACTGTGGGGAGGTAGGGAAGCCGAATCCACCACACGAACGAAGACTCTAGAAGATAAAAATCTTTATTGAGAGGAGATCGTTGACCGTAGATGATGCAAGGTAGGGATTGTCGGGGTTCGGTCACTGCTATTTAATAAAACTACATTTTATCATAAAAATGGTTTTATTGTGCCGACGTTTCGGCTTGAACTTCAAGCCTTCATCAGGGCTGTAAAAAACAAGTAGGACGGATGTAATACTGAAATATACATATATACACATACACATATATATATATATATATATATATATATATATATATATATATATATATGCCTACATACACAAATACACATACTTATATACATACATACATATATGGAAAAAGACAAAAACATAAAATATTAGAACATAATATATAGAAGAACAATGTGCTCTAGAAGTGTTTGGATTACTAGGAGAACAGATATAAGAATAACAGATTACATATTAGATTAGATATAAGAATAACAATATGGGCTTACCGATGGAAAGATAGAGAACTATTCCTCACAAATGCGGGATCATTTCTGACAGTTAATACAGGGAAACATAGGAAGAAAGGAGTTGGTGAGGGGGGGGGGGGGGTTCTGGACCACCCAATGGACGAAGAATGGAAGAAGATGAAAGAAAGAGCGGCGGAAATCTTTAATGCTTGTTCGTGGTTCGAATTCAGGTCCTCGAGCATATTTGTCAAGTGTTCTACCAATTAGCTAACCGCGCCCCCAATTGTGAAATATATATATGATGTAAATATATAGCCAATAATATAATATAATGTAATGTGATAATATTTAAAGAATGTATGGTGTACGTCGCCATGAAGCGGAACACCAACAATTACAAACAACAAAATCTTTTAATTTGAGCTCAGGATAATAGCGCGGTTCCTCCATCCCTCCATAAGGAGGAAACCCGATCATGTTAGTATTTTAATAGAATAATGTATGAAATGTGAAACGTACTGGTATTAGTTTTTTTTCGATGGCGAAAATTGAGAAGGAGGAGAGGAATGATTTCCGCTTAGAATACTATCAGTTTCCTGTTGTGGTGCCTTAAATCTCCCTTCTCTTTGAGATGTTATTGTATATTTTTCACGAAAGATTAAAACATAACAATAACTGCTTCTGCTCTACTGCTAATGACACTAGGGATATGAACAAAACCCATGATTCTAAGTAACCAAACCAAAAACTTGATTTAACAACTTTTTTTCCGATTTTCTCAGAAACGGTTAACGCTATCGCCTTAAAAATGGTTTCGTTCGTTTTACTAGCCCAAGAAACCTATAAAAGGAGTACTTACAAGCATATGAACTCCAAAACCTAAGCGTTACGATTTGTTTTGCGCGAATTTCGCCCCAAACGCCATTTTCCAGTGGGCGGATTTTGCTGGTTAACGAACTTGACCTTTCAAATTGGACGACGGATTTTTGTACCGAATTTAAATCCATTAGGGACGCCAGAATTCCGCGAACAGACAAATATATATATATATATATATATATATATATATATATATATAAATAATTAAATAGATACATATATATATATATATATATATGTATATATATATATATAAATAAATAATTAAATAGGTACATACACAAATTGGAACCACCGTTATTTTCGGTCTCTAGGGGTTCTGAAATGCGAAATTTTTCATGAGATCAACCTTATAAGCGGGGTTCCTTCCTATGAAGGGAGGGAGGAACCGCGCTAAAATTCAATATTGTGAGGTATTTTTTAGTTTTATTCAATTATTCAGGAATGTATGAAAGCTACTTCCATCTGAGGGATGTGCTTAGTAATGCAGCTCCTTCGTGACGCACCTTTTATGATCAAATATCATTTTTGAAAATATACCCTCCTGATTACTGTTTTATGCGTGGAGGTGGATAAAATAATATTTTCTATAGAAAGGTTTCCAGATGAAATTGTTTGAGTCTTTACATCCCAACCAATCTTCTTTCCGAATGAAATACAGCCTCTCTTTCCTATAGGTCCTATCTTCGATCATATATTTTTTTGGGCATAACTCAAGACGAAAAAAAACTGTTCCATTTCTTTTGTACTCTCTTCTTATTTATTCTATTATGTAGTAAAACTTCCTATATACTTTGTACGTTTCATATACTCCCGAAGAATCAGAAAACGTTTTATTTTTTTTACATTCAAACAAAACAAATTGAATATTTCTGACCTTAGAAAGGTTACAAGGAATGCAATTCGTCAGAAGAAAGGGTTGCAAACTGTGACCTTTCTTCCAATGGTAACAATTTTCGGTTTCCTCGAACCATAATCCCTAAAATACGGCCCAAACTAATGACAAAAGAATCTTTAGAAGCTCAGCAAAATCAGTTTACCGGGAAAATGGTCTACTTCGGGTTCAAACATTAAATTAAGTGCAGTTTTCATCCTTAGTTTTCTTACAATAAAGTATATAATAATAATAATACGGGTCAGAAGATCGATCTACGATATGGATCGATCTTGTATGCGTATCGATTCTCTCTATGGATCTATCTTCAAAATGAATCGATCTTGTATGTGTAACGATTCCCGCTATGGATCGATCCTCGATATGGATCGATCTTGTATGTGTATCGATTCCCGCTATGGATCGATCTTGTATGTGAATCGATTCCCGCTATGGATCGATCTTGTATGTGTATCGATTCCCGCTATGGATCGATCTTCGATATGGATCGATCTTGTATGTTTATCGATTCCCGCTATGGATCCATCTTCGATATGGATTGATCTTGGATATGGATCGATCTTAAATATGGATTGATTTAACTATTACCTACAATTACCAATGGATTTCGATTCGAATTGATTCACATTCGGGAATCGCCCATCACTTCTACGAATCTACCTAAATAAGTCTATTTCAATAGTTGATAATATGAAAAATATATCTGTAACCTAAAAATGACTATTTTTTATAAAAATATGAACCTGTTTTATTTGGATCTGGGTGGCACTCTATTTTTTGCAGGAATATCTTCAGAATAACTAAAACAAAAATTCCGACTCGCAGGAACTGCATCATCTTAGCGCGGTTCCGTTCTTATCCCTAGACTCATTTAGAATGATTAAAATAGAAGCTGTTATTATTTTGGGTCCACATTTCTAGAAAAGTCTTCTTTTACGATCTTACCTGGATGTGTCGGCCAACCCTCCCTAGGAAGGACCCCGCTAGGCAGTTGAACAGCTATATCTTGGAAATCCATATCTCTAACATTTTATATATATATATATATATATGTATATATATATATATATATATATATATATATATATATATATATACACACACAAATTTGAGCCACCGTCATTTTCGTTCTCTAGGGGTTCTGAAACGCAAAATTTTCTAGTAGGCACTTCCGGATTGTTTCATGAGACCAACCTTATAAGCGGGGATCCTCCCTATGAAGGGAGGGAAGAACCGCGCTAAAACAATAATTAACTTATGCGTAAATCGAAAAATTCCCTATACATTTTTCTTTGTAAATATTAAAAAATCGAACAAATCACTTTGCTTTTTTTAAAGTCCCCCAAGAATATTTTCAATATGTAAAGAAATTTCCAATGGGTTTTGCTAAAATATTCATTTAAACGATTCATTTAAAGCCCTAAATAAATTTTAAGTTTTTTTGTGCTATATAAATTTTTATTTTTTGTGCTATTATTCATAATTATGGCTATTTCACTTAACACCGAAACTTCTAAATAGTGAAACATTATAGAAAATATATTAAGAATCTTTTGACGCCTTAAGAAGTACTGCGACATAAGTACTTTCAGAGTTATGAGCAAAAAAAGGGATTTTAAATTTAAAAAAAAAAGATTTGACAATAGTATTATATATGACCCACGGCTTGAGTTGCAATGGAAAAAAAAAAATAAAATAAAATGACAAACACGTACAAAACGAGGCGTCCTCACTCCTCGAAGACCGAGGACAGACAGCTGCAGACAATTCCAAGAAATATCTGAGGATCTCCGAGAAATCAGTGTCTGACTCGGCTTTTATCTAATTAGATGAGACGCTTTTCAAAACAAACCATCCTTCTGAACCACACAACATTATTTTTATTATTTAATATTCAAGGACCAGAACTCAGGTCATTCCCTTTTAGTTACAAAACTCTTCTTAGATTATTAAAATTACTAATTTATAAATGAAAATATTGTATTTCAAAAATTCATATAGCCTTATATATACAGTTCTCTCTCTCTCTTTCTCTCTCTCTCTCTCTCTCTCTCTCTCTCTCTCTCTCTCTCTCTCTCTCTCTCTCTCTCTCTCTCTCTCTCTCTCTCTCTCTCTCTCTCTCTCTCTCCCCCTCTCTCTCCCCCTCGGAAGTTTAACCTCGGAGTGGTGACGGGGGGGGGGTTATTTAATGGGAGTGGTTCGAGCATGGGCCTCCTGCCTCGGGGCTCATCAAATAACATCTCCCATATTCCACTATCATCGGGGAATCTCTTTAAGTCTCTTTGACTTTCCACGCCTTGTCTTTCGCCCGCTTCCCATCTCTCTCTCTCTCTCTCTCTCTCTCTCTCTCTCTCTCTCTCCCCCCCCCCCCTCTCCCTCTCCCTCTCTCCCTCTGTCTCTCTCTCTCTCTCCCTCTCCCCTCTCTCTTTCTTTTTTTCCTTCTTTGTCCCCGCTATGCAACATTTTTGTTTTTATTTCAGAGTACTTTATTTCGAGGAGGGATTTTTTTTAAGAATGCTTGAAGCACCCAGGGTAAGATAGGAACTCTTTCCTCTTTATGTCCCTTTCGTCCAATTTTAATTTGAAAAACCTTACCAGCGGCTCTGATAGGAAAGCGAAAATGAGGTTGGCTAGCTGTGCCTCCAAAATTTATGACAAATGGGTTGCTGCTGGAAAATCAAAGCAGCGTTTTTAGTCTTTATTTTTTGTACTACTAGCTGTTACCCGGCGTGCCATGCTACACATACTTTCTGCATCAAGAAAAACAAAAATAAATTAGAAACCGAATGAGTAATGTTAAAATCTAATGACGCAAATATGTAACTGTTCGGGTTCACAGTTTCGCACTATTTTGCTGCAGGAGACAGGGATGTTTTACCAATCCTCATATTGCCAATTCTTAAACTCTATTGACTCTCTTGGCCATTTTCATTAAATCCCGGGCTGAATTCAGCAAATATTAACCCATTTCGTCCCAAAGTTTTCGCAAACATTGTTGTTGGGGGTTGTTGTAAACGCAACATTGTTTTCCCAATTTTTTTTTCTCATGCAAAGAAATATTTTTATTTATTTTGAATAGTTTTTTCTAACTTGGCAAGTCCTTAAAGAACTGGGGGAAAAAAAATTGTTAAGCCCAAATAAAATGTTTTGCTGTTTGTTTTTTTAATATTGCTAAAAATATTGAATTGAGAAGTGTGTTAGAAATTTGCCCAAAATATCTATGTATTTGTTAAACAAATTTTTTGTTGTTGCTCTAATCATTACTTATAAGAACGCATCATTCTTATATCTAACGTATAAGAAATGTAACCAATAAAAGTAATTGCGATCATAAATTTTTATGGCAATTCTGTGGCCCTGCGAATATAATGTTGCGTCTACACAACTTTGGGAAAAGCTAGGCATATCAGAAAATACGATGATTTTATTATATAGGGTTGGCAAATAAGTCCTTTCGGTTTTTGTATTCATGTTTTGTTTACAATATGTCACATTTATCTGATGCAATTAATCCCAACAGAGGATTGTTTATCCTATTTGCGGAAGCTCGGCTACGTTTCTAGGCTGGATGTTTGGGTCCCCCACTCTCTGACCGAAGCCAACTTGGCAAAACGCATTTCCATTTCCGATTCCCTGCGAAAACATCAAGAAAACGATCCATTTCTTAAAAGACTTGTGACAGGGGATGAAAAGTGGATTGTCTACGATAACGTGGTGCGAAAAAAATCTTGGAGACCTAGCAACGAACCACCTGGAACCACATCTAAAGCGGGATTGCACCCAAAGAAGATAATGCTTTCTGTATGGTGGGATTTCAAGGGTGTGATTTTTTATGACCTGCTGCCACAAGGTAAATCAATCGATTCCACTCTATACTGCTCACAATTAACAAAATTGAATGAATCAATTCGACGAAAACGCCCAGAACTGGCAAATCGAAAGGGTGTCGTCTTCCATCATGATAATGCCAGGCCCCACACTTCGTTAGTCACCCGAACAAATTGTTAGCCCTTGGATGGGATCTTTTGCCCCACCCTGCCTATTCACCGGACCTTGCTCCTAGTGACTACCACTTATTCCGGTCTCTACAAAATTCCTTAGGTGGAAAACGGTTTGAAAACGAACAGGGTGTCAGGGAGCACCTTGATCATTTTTTCGCTAATAAACCACAGACATTCTATGAGCATGGGATTATTCAGCTGATGGAGAGATGGGGTAAAGTAATAGAAAATAATGGACATTACATTGTAGATTAAAATAAAAATTATGTTCAAAATATACAATAGTTTTCTTTCAACTTAAAAAACCGAAAGGACTTATTTGCCAACCCTATAATATCGGTATTTATTTACTTTTTACATTCTATATTACTCTAAACAATATTTTATATAACTCTGGCTTCAGTTGAAAACAAAATTACAATTAATAGAAAATAAATTGAGTAAAAAAAAAAACTTTTTTTGAAAATTTAGTGAGCATTGCACAAGTAAAGTCACCTAACATTTACTGCAGATGAATATTGTTTGTGATTAGCATTGGCGACATCTTCTTCGTTGTTTATTATCTTACTTGACAATCAGAAGGTTTCTTTCGCCTGATCTTGGAAGAAGGAAGGCAGGATTTTGAAGGTGCAATGCTCACAAAAGTTTTATAAAACTCATTTTTTTACTCAATTTATTTTTTTAAGTTGTAATTATTTTTTCAACTTCAGCCAAAGTTATATAAAATATTGTTTAGAGTAATATAAAGTTTAAAAAGTAAATAAATAACGATATTATAATGAAATCATGGTATCTTCTGATATGCCTAGCTTTTCCCGGAACACTATTTTTAACGCAACATTATTTTTCTCCTAAACTATAATTGCTGATTTTTTGTTTTTGGTTTTTATACATTCTTTGAAGTGCCTAAGGGGAAAACATAAAGAAAAATCTCCAAAAAAATCTAGTAGAAATAGGCTTGGGACTTAATGGGTTAAGTTCTTTGTACTTTTTCACTCACTATAGAGTGCTACAAGAAAACCTCTTGTTTAATTCTTCTCCATTTCTATGTCCTAAAATACATTTTTCTCTCAATAAAAATAATCCAAAGACGCCGAAAGATGTGAGTGATATATGGACACTACACTACTGTTCGGTAACATAATGTATTTCCTGTAAAAAAAAAAACATGATTTTTTAATTGGTTTCCCCGGTTTTCCACTAATGAGAGAGCTGCCGACTAAGGAGCCGAATGAACCTCCACTGATGGCTTCAAGTATTAGACCAAGCCTTTAATGAGTGTGCCTCCGTCTTGGAGATCATAATGACGCTTATTATCACGGGAAGAAGATCATTTTCCTCTTCTTGTCTTGTAGTTGTGGTCTCATTTAGACGAATATTTTAAAATGTATTTTGAATATGCTTATATTGAATACATGTTGGCCAGACTAAGGATAGACCACGCACGTATAACTCATGAATACCTTATGACAAAGTCTGATAAACCATTGTGCCAAATCTGTAACAAAGATCTTGCAGTTCAACATACATTGACAGGCTGTAATTTGAGACCAGTTTTGGAAATTCCGTCAGTCGCTATGTCAACGCTATACTTACCTTTCTCAGTTCCCTTATAGCCATACAAGACATTTTTAGTACACATCCAATTGTAATACAAATACACGATACAATACATTCATTGAAGAAACGAATAACTATTTATTGGCTTCCCGGTCATGAAGATATACCACAAAGTACGAATGTAGACAGACAAGCAAAATTATCCACTACTCGAAACCAATACGCCGTCACAGACATAACATACGAAGATATATTCACTGACATACAGAAACACATTGAAAACCAGTGGTCCGATGTATGGTACAGGACAAGAGACAACAAACTACGTGAAATTAAATCTACAATTACTCACTGGCCATCGAGCAACGGAAGTACAAGAAGAGAAGAAGTAGTACTGACACGTTTACGGATTGGACACACTAGACTTACACACTCATTCCTAATGACCAGAGAACAAGCACCGATTTGCCCAATATGTAACACCTTGTTAACTATTAAACACTTACTAACGGACTGTTTAAGACTTAACTCATTTCCCCTGCCAGCTATAAATCTAACAGAGTTGTTAGCAGAAGGAAGCAAATTTATAGATTTTGTTTTTAGATACTTAAGGAAAATTGGACTATTTGAAGAAATCTGACGTATACGTATATGGTTTTCTATGTTTGTATACGAGCTTATCTGTTTGTGTATGTGTATATTTGTATGTATATTTATTTTTCTGTTTACGACCTCCTATCATTAATAAATATGTACAAACTATGATTTGAAAGTCATAAAGATCTAAGTCTATAATTGTATTTACAGGCTGCCCTATCTGCCCCTGGGATGTTCGTACCTTTTTATAGTCAATTGTATTAGTATTTTTTTTTATATTTTAATATTTTTTTAAATATTAAATAATTAAAATTGGAAGGTAGCTACCTTGCTACCTTCCAATTTTTTTTTTAATTTATGTTCCTGTTCTATACGTTGTTGTTATATAAAAAAGCAAACGAAAAAAATGAAATTTTTTTGTTTTATATATTTTCAAAGTATGGGGTAAAATTTACACCACGGTGTCATTATCGTAGACGTCAAAGGCAGTGTAAATCCAGGGTTAATTTTCTTAATAATATTTCAACAATATATATATTTTCAGTTGTCTTTGATTGTCTAGATGACCCAAACTGAAAGGTTTTAATGATAAATGAAAATTACTCATGACGTGATTTATTCATCAAGTCATTATTATACATAGGGTCCTCCTTGTGTAACCGTGATTGTACATGGGAGCTATTTTTCCTATGTACGTGTATAGTCATATTATGCATAGAACCTATATTGTACATAGAAACTGTTGCGATTATGTATATTCATATTGTACATAGGAACTATTTTCTTCGTTATCTTTATTTTGATATGTTTGTTCTTAAAAATTGTTCGAAAATCCCTACTTACTTTACTAGCAAATATCATTAGAATGCTGCAGTCATAATGTGAAGATGATCGGGAAAAAATTGAAGACGTCGAGTATCGCCCGATTTGAAAAACATAGTTTCGAGAAAACTTCTTTAAAGTTTGATGTTCTGAACTGTACATCTTTTTCCTATTTAATTTTTCTTCGTGCTTTCTTGTAATAAAGATAACAAAATGAGTTTTTATTTTTAAATGTACTGAAGGAGGACCAAAAAAAAAAATTAACCAATTAAAAAGGGATCAATCGAAGCTCGCTCAAAAAAGTGTATTCGAACCAGCATCACGTTCGTTCGGCATCAGGACTTCACACGGAAAATCGTATTTTTTGCCCATTTAAAAAAATTGTTCTCCAGATATACACTCTTGGATATCATTTTTGATTAGTTAAGGAAGAATTTTAGGCCATAAAAAAAATTGTAAAACAAAAAAAAAATTACCACCAGGCTTTTCATGAAGTTATAACAAATTTGAAAGAGATAAATTAATTATTCTTAATTACAGTTTAGGTTAGTACATTCTTAAACAATACGGCGTATAGAACCCCCCATTTTGATGGATGTACTTTTTTATACAAATCCTGCGTGACGGGCACTCTCAAATTGATATTGCTTAAAACAATTTTTTGAGCGTTGCTAAATATCTTCAAACTTTCATGAATGGCACCATTAATTGATAATGGGTTATCGGTTTATTGCACCCAAATGGCTGTAGGCTTTTGAAGCAAAAATTGACTTGCGTTTTTTAAATTTAAATGAGTCACCTTTCCAATAAAATTAAATTAAATACCTTCCGGGAACGAATTTATTTATTTCTTCTTTAGAGTTGAAAATATATTTGACTTTCGGTATAATTTGTTGGAAAGGAAAATTCCAGCGGTAAGGATTATAATGGCAGAGTATTCAATCTGGCAGAAATAACATGGCCTCTATTTTTAATGATTCCTTTTCTTCGTACATCTCTCAAGAAATATTGATTTTTAGGTCTATAATACAAGACTTCCCAAGGTCGATACGACTTTAAAAATTATGTACAAGTCAAGGGTCTTGATATTAAAAAAAAACAAAAACGAAATGACATTTACAATATTAATTTAGTTAATTCTGTGTAGATGTTTCAGTGGCTCACTCAGTAATATTCATGTTGGGGACGATTTAGTCCTATTAGGTAATATCCCCTCCATCAGTTTTGTACTAAGCAGTTGTCCCTTGTCACTTGGCGTAAACAGCCCAACAAGTGTCCAGTGACTATTTTGTTACTGGATGGTCCGTGCAGTTTGTTCAGAATATTTGGGGTAAAAGACTTCAGAGTTGTCAGCGCCCAACTATCCAAACATATCAGACGAATATGCATTCCCATACCCTGACGGGCCGTTCTGACCTGATACTTAACTATCCAAACAAATCATATGCGAATATGCATACCCATACCCTGACGGGCCGTTCTGACCTGATACTTAACTATCCAAACATATCATATGCATTCCCATACGCTGACGGGCCGCTCTGACGTGATACTTAACTATCCAAACATATCAGACGAATATGCATTCCCACACCCTGACGGGCCGTTCTGACCTGATACTTAACGGCGCATCGACAAATGTGGGCCATTAGCGCCGACATCCAGGGTGCAGCCAGGAATTTTCTCAACGAGCCCTGATGTGAGAAACATTCCTGCCGCCGCACAGTGGGACGAATGACCAATCTAGGTGGGAAAAAATCATGCTCGAAATTGATGAAACTGTTGTATTTAGTGTCTTGGAACCGTATTCGAGGTTGTTTGGATTTTAGCAGGCGAATTCCAAAGTAAACACAACGCTGTAAATAGTATTTGATTCGACGGGTTACATTTAGTTTAAACTATGCAGTCTTTCAATTGAGCTCCGTACATCATCCTACTGATGTTTGTTTTCATTTTTAGTTTTTTATTAGTGAATATATACTACTGTTATTCAAGCAAGTGATTCTCCAAATAATTAGTTCATAATTTGACCCATTATGGTAAATGACCCAATAGTTGACACTTTAAGGATAGGTTAATTTATTTAAAATAATTTTTCACTTAGTTTTTGTAAAAAATAAATTTTAAATATATCAACTTATTTGTCTGCTCATGCTCTATGAAATTCACATAAACCAATTTTAGATACATTAAGTATTTCAAGTAAAATAAATCATTAAATTCTGCTTTACATTGGTCCTAATGTTGACACGTCTGCAGTCGGTCGGTGCCTAAGATTGACTTTTATGTTCCTAAGGATGACAGTTAGGGAAAATGAAAATAATACAACTTTATTCTTTTAACAATCAACCAAATTGGATTAAAAATAGCAGGAACTATGACAAATTTAATGAATTTTAAAGAGATGCTTTTCGAAAAACAAACAATTATTTTTAACAAAAAAAGTAGAACTGAAAGACAAACAAGTATGCCTCCGAATTATTTCATGTAGAGTCATTAGTTCTGGTAATTAATGTATTTTGTCCAATTACTAGAGGATTGTTAAGTTTACTAGTAATTTGGCTAGTAGATATTGGAAAATCTTGCTATCAACAGAGAAAACTGTTTTTCGTCTATTGCGAGGAACAAGGGACAACTGGATTGTCAGAAAGCTCCCTCACCACTTGACAAACATGTTACCCGTGCTCTTTTTCCTTCAACTAGAACTATACAATAATCACCTACTCACTTTTGAACAATCCCTCTTCTTCTTTAACTTTTTGTGTAAACTTTGATCTGCATTCTTCTCATATTCGTTATTATCTACCTGACTTGCCTCAATTGTTGAAATCGATGATGGTTTAGTTACACATGTTGATTCTACACACTCATGTTAGTGACGTCTTTCCTTCAGGGTGATTGATGGATTCACCATCTTCCTCAGTTATGGAGTTTCTCACTTTCTTTTTCAGACGAAGAGTATTTAAGAGCTATTTCCTTTAAGGGATTTTTCTTTTTTTTTGTTCAATCTAGCCTTGGGTCTTTCTTTCTTGGCGATTCCAGCTGTTTTTTTTTTTTTTTTATGCAGGACTTGCCATTTGGTTGACGCTCTATTCATGAACTTTCAGCTTCCAACTTTCTTTAAGTGTTCGGAAATCTGATACATCCATAGATTGAATGATGTGAGAAGCATTTGGAAGTACCGCCAGTTATAACCATTGTACCACAAATAGAATAAGAAGTCGTGCGACCATTCTAAATTGCAGAAAACTATTATAAAAAGTTGTCTGTCAACATTAGGAACAGAATGTCAACATTAGGAAAACAGGTTGTCAACTTAAGGTTCCAGTCATAAGAAATTAATAAAATCAGGATACATGAATTTCTAATGAAAATCTCAACTAAATCTTTCAGTCTGCGTCACTGACAACCGTTTTCCTAAAGTTGACACGAGTGTCAAGAAGAGGAGCCATGGTTGTTTATTGTGTTCCCAATGTTGACACTACCATAATCTCAAGATTTTTTTATCTAATATATGTCAAACCTTTTACAGCCCTTAATTTAAGTATCATCGATTTCGTTGAGATCATATAAAACAATTTAATGCATGCATTACAAAAAAAAAAAATTCTTACGAAATATTCTTAATCTCTTAGCAAAATCACTAAGTTAAGAGAGCAACAGGAGTCGACTCAAGGATTTTTCATACTAAAATGGCTACAGATGTTATTAACAGAGTTACATAGTTGATCGGGTTAGTCAACATTATTCTTCAACAACTGTTCTTTCTATTGGACGCAGACATATTAAATTCTCTTCAATCTAATTGTTATTTTTCAAATTTAATTTTGAAGTGTCAACTTATGGAGCAGTGTCAACAATCGGGTCATTTACCCTATTATAATTTTTTTTTAACAAAAAAAGCATGCTTTTTTTTTAATAAGGCATTTTTAAAACTTAAAAGGACTTTTACTAAAAAGTACCTCAAAGTACCTCTGTGAAATTTATGGTACAGGTTACTTAGAAGGTATATGAGAGAAAATTGAAACATTTAGCTGCTGGGGGTCTCCCGTGGTCTAGTGGCTAGCGCGCTGGATTCATAAGCGGGAGATGGTGGGTTCGATTCCCACCTCCGGCAGGAATTTTCTCATCTCAAGGCTCGCTGGGAAAATTCCTCGCTGCACCTTGGATGTCGGCGCTAATGACCTAGAAGTAGATGCGCCGTATTTTTTACCCCACGGTGTAGTTAACGTATGACTTTTTCGCTCAACTGACAAATCTTCACGGGTCGATCACTTTCATTTTACGGTTTTCCAAGTGACAAAATGGCCTGAAAACTGCCCAGAAAAGATTTTCTTTTTGATTTGGGCTACCAACTGGCGAAAGCTCATGTGACAGTTAGTGTCCAACTGGAGAACATACCAAAACCACTGAAGATGCTAATGCTTGTTTTTTTTCGGAAGATAAATCAAGTCCTGATGGACCTTCAACATCATTCCTTACCTTGGAAAAACCCAAGAGATTTTCTTTTTGTGACAGGAAGACGAAAACGCTATGCTCTGTGTGTAGAAGGGCAATGTGCCGCGATCACCGATCACTAAAATGTGTTGAATGTTAACGCGTCTCAATTGGACAGAACATTGTAGTTTCCTAAAGTTCCTATTTTTTATGGCTTTTAATCACTCTAGTTTATTGTTCGTAATAAATATTTTCAGTTTAGTAATACTTTATTCAGGATAATTATTTGGTGTATGAACAATATTGAGCTTTAGGATTTCCTAGGTATTTTGTGAATTTGTATTAATATTTTGCGGATTTATTCCTGTTTGAATTTATTTCATGGAGTTCCTGTTCTAGGATTTAGGATCAGGATTTAGTGGCGATTAACATTTTATCATGTTTTTACGCCAGCATCTACATTGTTTTATACGACTAGCATATGTGTTCCCAATGTTGACACTACCATAATCTCAAGATTTTTTTATCTAATATATGTCAAACCTTTTACAGCCCTTAATTTAAGTATCATCGATTTCGTTGAGATCATATAAAAACAATTTAATGCATGCATTACAAAAAAAAAAATTCTTACGAAATATTCTTAATCTCTTAGCAAAATCACTAAGTGAAGAGAGCAACAGGAGTCGACTCAAGGATTTTTCATACTAAAATGGCTGCAGATGTTATTAACAGAGTTACATAGTTGATCGGGTTAGTCAACATTATTCTTCAACAACTGTTCTTTCTATTGGACGCAGACATATTAAATTCTCTTCAATCTAATTGTTATTTTTCAAATTTAATTTTGAAGTGTCAAAAAAAAAAAAAAAAAAAAAAAAAAAAATTTAGCTGCTTTCGTCTGCTTATGTGTTTTGTGGAAAATAAATTCCATTTCCGCGTAGGAAGCTATTTAGTATTTGGTGAAATTGTAAGGATGTAGATTCAATATATATTGCCATATTTGGAAACGTTTGAGATAGCAAATATTTTTCCAACGTTTTCAGCTACATTTAAGATTCATTTAAAATAAAAAAATTGCGAAAATGAAAATGAAATGGCCCGAGGATGGAAGATATCCGGACAGATTTATAATTGAAAATAATCATTGGCTAGACAGTATGTTCATGTTCCAGTACTTGTTTCAAGACATTTCGCCATCTACTTGTCTGTCGCTCTATTAAACGATTCGATGACTGCTGTGCCCGAGGAAAGTTAAATAAAGTTAAAGTTATTATAAAGTCACGCAGTATGAAAGAATGAGCATTCGCCATATAAGAATCTGTTAGGAATACGGTGAAGATTCGATGCTAAATCTTATTAGACAAATCGTTAAATCTCCCTCCGAATTTGCAACTCAAATGAAAATAATGATTTAGTGAAACTAATCATATGTGTCTTTTTTCTAATAGGGAGGCCCTTGCTTTGATAATAGACTACAAATTAACAAAGCATACTTATATTAAAGCTCGAAAGCTAACTCTAAGAAAAGGCCATTGTATTTACCAACCATTCCCACCCCAAGAATCCAAGCCCAACATTCAAAACCATAAACCTCCAGAGCATTGTAAGCCTCAAAACTCAGAGACTTGTTTCAGCTCAAAAAGAAATGATTCAAAACCTTGAGGAGCTACTCAGATATCTATGAACGATCTTCCTCTGTTGTCTTCAATTAAAAAAGTCCGACTCAAAAATTGCTTCAGAACATTTTTATAGAACATTTAGTAAGGTTTCGAATAGTCGCCTTACACTTATCACTATTTTTCAACTGTTTTACGAAGAGATACAAAACTTATCATGCCTGTTAAAAACATATTTCTTACTCCAATACTTCCTTAATTCCAAATGTAACCAAACTTTAAATATCTTAGTTTAGATGAATATATATATATATATATATATATATATATATATATATATATATATATATATATATATATATATATATATATATAAATTTGAACCACCATTATGTTTTAGTTCTATAGGCTCTGAAACGTAAAATTTTCTAGTTGCCATTTCTGGATAGTGTCATGAGGTCAACCTTATAAGCGGCGTGTCTCCCCATTGGGGGAGAGAGGAACCGCGCTAAAAGAATATTATAAATTTGGTACATTGCCTTTACATGTCTGGATCAGGTCTGTTGAGTGTTGTTATTTCAAGTCTATTGTTTAACAAAGACAAAGATGTAGCTGCTGCCTTGTTAATATGTGTATTTACTACGCATTGATTGCAAAGCACCTTAAAACATGTTAAAGTTCATCTTAAGTTGTTATTGTTCATTTTAATCTAGTTGCCGTGTCCATTTAAGTAATACAGATTTTTTTTCTCCTAGATTGCTCATTCGTCCCACTGTGCGCCGGTGGGGATCGAAACCACTATCTCCCGCTTATGAATCTAAGGCGCTAGCCATTAGACCACGGGAGACCCCCTGATACTTGTTACTCGTAACCAAGCCGACCTAAGGTTACCGGATATACGACCCGTCATGAATGAACAATAAAAACAACGAAAATATTACTATTAATATTATCTTCTAATTGGATGTTTCTATTTTTATGGAATATATGAACCTTTTACCTTTCGTTTAGAAGAGGAATGACAGTAAGACTAACCTGAAACAAAAATACATTCACATGAGATATTAATTCTAACAAGAGCTAAATAAGAAGAGAACGTTAACTTAAGTCTAGCTGATTTATTTCTAACGCTAAAAAATTATTGATGGTTTTCCAAACCTGATAAACATTTTTTTTTGGATTGGATTGGATTCAGGCAAAAAACTTCGTGGTTATCATTGCCGTAATTTTTGTTGTTTATTTACTACTTTTTTTATTACGGCGCATCGAATTCTGGGTCATTAGC
Source organism: Gonocerus acuteangulatus (assembly GCA_946811695.1). Classification (NCBI taxonomy): domain Eukaryota; kingdom Metazoa; phylum Arthropoda; class Insecta; order Hemiptera; family Coreidae; genus Gonocerus; species Gonocerus acuteangulatus. The sequence goes on from OX328130.1 coordinate 24,338,654, forward strand.
GCCGACATCCAAGAGATAGAGAGGAATTTTCTCAATGAGCCGTCAGATGAGAAAATTCCTGTCGCCGGTGGGAATCGAACCCACCATCTCCCGCATGCCACTAAGACGCTAGCCACAAGACCACGGGGAGACCCCATGCTACTTTTTATAAAGTTTTTTTTATTTTTTATTTTTACTCTACATGCTACTTCATTCTATATACACGCATTCATTCTTTATACAATCTCTATAAAACAACTTTAACTACGATTTTCCTTTGTAGTATCCATTGGGATCAAAATCGCAGAACACTTCCTTGAGAAGGTAACTATTGTCGAATTAAATATAAATAAACAAAAATAAAGCATTTGAATGAACGAAGTTTGAACTTAGTTTGTCGAAAGATAAAAAAAAAAAAAAAAAAAAAAAAAAAAAAAAAAAAAAAAAAAAAAAAAAAAAAAAAAATGTATAGGTATATCCATTTGCATATAAAATAGGTAGTTTGAGGCGTTGGACGACTCATGCAAATACGAGCGACGACTGAGTGAGACAAATCGTAGGCCTATGATGACCTGTAGGCGATACGATCTCGACTCTTGCAACCCCTGTCGTGTAGTGGAGTGTCAGCATGCAACCCTCCCAGAGAAATATAGTGTCAGTAGCAATGATACCCTTAGCATGTAGTCCTAGTCATGGCTTTCCTGTCGCCGTCACGCACTTACTATCTATAGGGTAAAGCTGTCCTCTATGGCTCTTGAAAATTCAAAAGTGGTCGAAAATAATTAAAAAAACAAAACAAAATCCTCAACAGAATACAGAACAAAAAATCTATATATAAAAAAAGTCCGACTCGCAGGAACTGCATCGTCTTAGCGCGGTTCCGTTCATATCCCTTTTGTCATTTGAAAAGCTTAGAATAGAAACAGATAATATTTGGTTCGGCCTTTGTTCAAAGGGGTTTACGACTTTACCTAGTCGGGTCCGCCAGACCCCAGGATCCTCTTCTAGAGATACCTATTTCATACGTTGAATGCATTGAAAAATATCAAAATTTTTCACATTTTCTTGTGTTCTTCTACTATAGTAATAATTCTACAAATAAAATCAAAAACCAACAGCATAAAGGCAATTGAAAATATTCAAAAGACGTCATCGAATCTCTTTCTCTTGGCAAGCTTTATTTTTAACAGTGAATTGTTTTTCTTATTTTACTTAATCTGTTTCAGTCAAATACATTATCCAGCTATAAGCAATTAATGAAAAAAAAAAACAAGGTATAAAAACAGACAAAAGAACCGTTCGAATAAACGAAATCAATTACTACAAAATTTAAGCACTTATTTCTCCGATTGACATCGCTTATTTAGAACTTTCTTTAGAACCTTTTTTGTAGACAATTTAGTAAGCTTTCGAATGGTAACCTTCCCCTTCACTAATTTTCAACCGTTTTCAAGATATTAATGAAAGTATACGAAGTTCCCAAACCTTTTCATTATTTCTAGCAACAGAAAATTGGTCTCATTTTACCTATCCTGTTTTACACACAAATACATTTTCCTAACATAAGAAATTACAAAAAACTAAGGGAAAGAGACAAAAATTAGAAAAAGAACGACAAAAACCCGTTCATACGAACTAAACACACGTATTTGAAGTTTTAAACACTTATTTCTTCGATTGACATCACCTAATCAAAAATTGTTTCAGAGTCTTTTTGTAGAGAATTTAGAAAGCTTTCAAATAGTTTCTATCCACTTATCAAAATTTCCCAACCGTGATCGGGATATTAATGAAAGTATACCAAAACTTTTCAAGTCTGTTCATAAAATATTTTATTCTAACCCTACCTTAACTCCAAACGTAACCAAAAGTTTAACATACTAGTTTTGATGAAATCCGAACAAGCAAAAAATGTTTCAACTGAATCCCATGATTTTAAGTACCTAAACCAAAAACGTTATTCAGCAACTATTTTTCCAATTTTCGAAAATGGTTAAAGCTATCGCCTTAAAAATGTTGCCATTCGTTTTCCTAAGCCAAGAAGCCTATACAACGAGTACTTGCATGCATATGTAGTAAGCAGAACGATTTTTTTCGCGCGACATTCGCTTCAAAAACCATGTTCCGGTGGGCGGATTCTGCTGGTTAACGAACGTGACCTTTCAAATTAGACGAAAGATTTTTGTACCAAATTTCATCAAAATTGGACCATTAGGGGGACCGGAAAACCGCGAACAGACAAAATACACCAATAATTTACACAGATGGGTCCAAAACAGAGAGCGGGGTAGGCGCAGCAGCTGTTTTAGGAGAAAAGTTTTATCAGATCAGCCTACCATTATATATATACAGCAGAGCTGCAAGGTATACTTTTGGGCCTATCCAACGTACAGACTACAATACATTAAGTTGTTTACTCCCCCTATACAATATCTACAAAACCAACCCGATCACCATCAAAATTGTAGAAGAACTACTGAGACTAAAGGACCAACACACAATGGTATGGGTTCCTGGTCATGAGAACATCGGACAGTCTACATTAGCGGATGAACATGCAAAACTTGCTACTACAAGCCAACCGAACGACCAATACTTACTTACAGTTCGAGACCTACAAATAACAATAACAGAAGCTGTCCTGAATAGGTGGCACGCCACGTGGAATAGCACTCAAGATAACCACCTAAGGGAAATAAAGAGCCAAATACGACCATCTACGTCAAGCAAACAGAGAACAAGACGTGACGAAGTTGTACTAACAAGACTGAGAATCGGACATAAATGCCTCACTCACTCACACCTATTTACGAAAAAAGACAAGCCTAGGTGCGATACGTGCTACGTTCCTTTGACTGTGAAACACCTTCTTACAGACTTCATGAAAAGAGACAACCTATAGGCACCTCATGACCTTAGCGAGCTGTTAGCAGGGTAGAGCCCATATATTGATACCATAATGACATAGTTAATGACCACGAATACATACAATAAAATATAGTAATATTACAAATGACCTAAGATCTTAATTCCCAACAAAATTTCTGATCTTACAATAATTGTCAACCTATTCATTCCTTTATACCTTTTATTTACTGTTATTATTATTTTAATTTATGTTCCTCATTCCTTTATTTATTTTATTTTATTATTTTTTATTTATTTATTATAATTTATTTATTTTTATTTTATTTTTATTTTTTTCGGTTGGCCACCATATTATTAGAGCAATTATTATTATAATCAAAGCCCTATGTTATCACCTATCATCGGATTCTGTTTAATTTTCAGATCATGAACAATTAATTCATAATCAATTACTTTATTGTATTTCTTATTATTATTTATCCCCATTTTTTTTATTGTTTTTATATTTTTTTATTCAATAGAGCAGATCACCCTTGTTGCGAAGCTCTTGAAATAAATCAATAAATAAAGAAATATATATATATATATATATATATATATATATATATACAAAAATTTGAACCACCGTTATTTTCGGTCTGTAGGGGTTCTGAAACGCAAAATTTTCTAGCCGGCACTTCCGGATTGTTTCATGAGATCAACCTTATAAGCACGGTTCCTCCCTATGAAGGGAGGGAGGAACCGCGCTAAAAAGGTAAAAGGGCTCTCTCCGTGGTCTAGAGGCTAACGTCTTAAATTCATATGCAGGATTCGGGTTCGATTGCCTAGATGTCGGCGCTAATGGCCCAGATCTCGATGCGCCGTAAAAAAATAAATAAATAAAAATAATAAAAAATAAAACAACACGCGTAAATTATCATATTTGGCCTAATATAGGTGGCACTAAAAAACCGGGCAATTATAACCTTCAGGTTGTTTGCCCTAAAAATGTAAACAAACCAACCTATGATATGCATTTAGTCCGATTGATATCGTAAATTAGCATTTTTAGAGCTACTCTCAATCAATAAGGTTGTTTCTTTCAATTTATTTATTTTTATTTTTAATTGCAAAGGTTTTACATATTCCTTTTATATTAGTATTATTTCTGTTATCTATTTTTTTTTTGTTTGTGTTTAACGGCGTATCAACGTTAGGGCCATTATTAACGCCGAGCTGTCTACAGGTTGCCACCCTTTTCTATAATGCCAACAGCACGTGGTCGGTAACCCATTCAGAAACCACGCGGCTATGGCTATTTTTTTTTTTTTTATTTTTTTTATTTTTTTTTACGGCGTATCGACATAAATCTTGCCCATTAGCGCCGTGGCTATATCTATTATTATAACTATTATTTTGGTAAGTTACAGGACCCAACGGGGGACGAGGTTAGCTCAGTGGTAGAGCACAGGACTAATATGCTGGAGGACCTGAGTTCAAATCCCGAGCAAGCACAAAAGATTTTTAACTTCTAGTGTCTTCGATCGAGGGTTTGATCCGGCCTCCCTGACCCGTCCCTAGGCCTCGCGAAGGATGTGGGTCGACTTACCAGTAACCCTATATATATGTGTGTGCATGTGCGTCACAATTTGTAAAACGATAGTGACCAAAAGTCGCCATGATGTGATATTCTTGATATTAAAGGTACCACCGTTATGTATAACATGTATTTGTGTGATTGTGAAGCAGACTATTAAATTGAAAGCTTAGACAGAGATGTCGCAATATAGATTGTTTCCCCTCGGATGCATTTATTACGCACTTTTGTGGCGAAGCGCCATACGTAAAGTTATTCTCGGCCTTAGAAGCCATAAAGCCCTTAATAAAAACCCTACGATGACATTAATGCGTTTAGGTGACAGGGCCTCGCGTCACAAACCCCACCACAACAAGGCCTCATAGAGTATTCATGTCTTGAGGCGGTCTTCTCTCCCCGGTCTTGTATTTATAAGATTTTACATGAATCTTGATGCCCTGAATTTCAAAAAGCCTCCACCCTCCTTTCTTGAGGAGTTGTAAGTGGTTCTTGTTGTCCCTTCCTTCTCGGAGAAATGGTTTATCGCGGAGGTTTAGGAAGCAAAGGGCGATAATTCAAACAAAAGGGCTTAAAACCCTTAGAAGCCGCAATGGAAATTTATGTTAACATTAATAATTAGGGAGTTTATACATTTATTCTACAGGGTTCTCTCAGTTCTGTGAATAATTTGAATTTTATTGAACCTTGAAACCCTACAATGCAGTAAAATGGGGTCACATTAGTACAATTGTCATATATTTTCATTTAATCGATACCAAAGGGTCGAACTTTGCTTAAAGAATGCGAACAGTCGAATATATACCTATTTAAAAATAACGGAATGTATCCTAGCAGTTTTTTTTTTGTTTCTTACGGCGCACACACGGCAAATTGAGCCATTTAGCGCGACAAAAGTATTTTGTGTTTTTATTTTAATGTTTTTACTTTTTATGTTTTTTGTTTTTAAATGATTTGTTTAATAAGCCTGAATACATTATTTTTTACATTGTTTTCAACTATTAAGAGTGTTTAGAATCGGTTAGTTATAAAATAAAACGCAGAATTATAGTAAACTTATAGAAAATTCATGATCTTCGGCAACTGGATTTCTTTTTGTAACCATTTTGCATGTTTTTTTTAAGAATCTTTCTTCCATATAATTACAATCTTTCCATTTGGCCGTTATCTTAGTTACAAAGACTTTCATTATATATTTTATTTGTTCTTCGTATATTTGTGAGTTAAATATTTTATATTTATTCACAATATAAGTACACAATTTTTGATTGCACGTGAGAGCTAAAACTTTGAATAAACTTTCATTTTTCATCACAAAAAACAGTTATTTTCTTGTTATATATAAAACGGGTTCTTCAGCAGCTATCTGACTACCTAAACAAAATTTAAATTTACGTCAAAAGGGGGAAGAAGGGGGAGCTCAAAGTGTCAAGACAGTAAAGTAGAAGCTTAAGGCTTTTTGAAAAAAAAATATTTGGAACTGGAACTTTTTTTGAAACCTTACTCAAACTTAAGTAATCAACAAAATATGTAAAATTGAGTAATCATTTCATTAATATTTTTTTTTCTTTGATATGCCTTTGTGTTATGACAAATATATTATATATTTATAAAGAACATACCACTAGGTAATAAATCCATTGTGAAAAGAATTTATGAAATTTGCACACAATTTTTAAAACACACCTAACTAAGACCGTAGTTGGAACAAGACTAGACAGTGGAAGTGGAAGAGACTAGCAATGGTTGCCTTCCTTATTGTCTTAGACAGGTCTGGATTAAACTAGATAAAAAACTCGTTCGGTTTTCAATGAATAGAAGACTCTAGCAGGTGTTGACACGTAAAATGACTTTTTACGATGACATCACATTTTCGACTTTTGTCGCCCTAAAGTAGGTGTTTTGCCCAGTGTGCGGCGCTCCGACGTCTAGTCCATTCGCACCACTACACGGTATTAAATAAAATATTCAATTAAACAACTAGTTTCAAATATATTTTTTTTTTTAATTTTAGTAAATATTTAGTATGACAGCGTCGATTACAGCTTGAATAATTCTGAAATGCTAAACGCATCCCATCACGATATCTCTCGATTCATACATTTAAGAAACAAAATCCAATAAAAAAGGCGTTAATAAAACCGTTTATGTTCGATGACATTGTTTCAACTATTGGTCCAACCTTGGCTAATAGTACACCTTTGAAAGGTTGATATAATTCCTAAGTACCGTTAGCTTTAACAATAGGATCCACAGAAAAGGAAAATACCTATTGTGTAGAACATAATGTTATCCTGAATAAAAAGTTAAGAAGAGATCCTTGTAAGGCATCAAGGGACAAGATGTGTCCCAAGCTCCGTGGGCTAGGGGTGCTCTGCAGAGGTGAGCGAGCACAGCCGAGTAGTGTGAGCGCTGATAGCCTGTGTAGTGTGAGCGCTGATAGCCGAGTAGTGTGAGCGCTGAGCGCCTGGACTGGCAACACTATTTATTTGTGAGTACCTTACATCGAAGGCGATTTGCCCAGCAACAATATATTACAGTTAACTATAAGGTTCATGGCTGTCGGGCCGGGCCCACGGCCCCTCCCTCTTCTCGTCAACCGCTGGATCGCCACCGTTCTGCCCATCATAGGCCTAGTATGTCCCACTGGCGTAAATTGCCTTAAGGTTGGCACACCCAAACCAAAATAAAATATATGGTTTTTATTTCTCAGCAATCAAGTGCAAGGTTATTCCGTTCTTTCAGGAGGATGTACTTGGATTACACGGCGGTCGGGCTATATTGGCTTCTTATTTTAATCAATAAGAAAAATATTACATCATGACAATAAGTCGTACCGCAGAGGAATAATTTGGCCTGCTGGAGCTAGGATAAATAACTAGCTCCAGCAAGTAATAAAACTTAGTCCATTTACTTTCTAAACATTTTTCTGGGAACAGAATGGGAAAGATCGATCAGCTTTCAGGACTGTGCAGAAAACAGACTAGGTCTTAAGTTGGATAGGAAGTTGGATAGAAAGTCGGAACGAAACTGGAGTCGACTATCCAACTAGTAGTCCTACTAAGTCGTACTGCAAGTTGGAACGTGTATATATAAATATATATATATATATATATATATATATATATATATGCTCTGAGGTAACTTTATATAAACATTTATTCATAAAGTGTTTCCTTATGCATAGCCAGAAGAGAGATTCTCCACCATCATATTGTATTGAAAAGCCTATTTGAATATAATCCCGAGGAAGGAGTTGGATTGAACAAGCACGTCAGTAGAAGAAAGAAGACGGAACGACAGTCGTCGATTGCCAATAGATTCTATCATCCCCCACATTCTTCTATGCATTGAATCACAAATGAGCAGTTCCTTTTGATTCACAAAGCCTCCTTCCTATTCCCCGGACGGTTTGGTGGAGGGAATCGGAACCGAGATTAGTTCTTTTTGAATACAATAGGCTCCAGTGGTGGCCCAAGGACTTCCAAAAATATAGCACTTGTTCAGTTTGGACTCAATCCGCCTTTGGTTTATTTATCGCTTGGTCGGACGACATTTGATGAAAAGAAAACTTAGCTCATACTACTTTTATCGCGAAGAAGTCGAAAGACACATTAATCCAGAGATTGACTGTGCAAAATGCAGATATTTACTACTTTGAGCGTCAGGAACTGATCGATCTTTTCCATTTTCAGAAATGAATACGAAAAGTTTTATTCAGACATTGTTGTTGCAAATCCTGGCTTATTCACAGCAATTTATGTGATTGTGTATATGCCATTTTCTGATCTTGTCTGATGGACCAATCGCCGTCAAGCCTCACGCTGTTTTGTCTCCGCCTAGTAGGGATTTGTAGATCAGGAACTAACTAGTTCAAAAGAACAAATAAGGAAAAATAACTGTTCAGAACGCTCTGTTCATCTTAGTGAACTTACAAAGTTCATTTACCCCTCCTTACCCAACCAATGCTCACCTCACATTAGGACCTTAACGAACTAGAGGTCTACGTTCCGGGATCGGAAGACCCAGTTGAACTAGTTAGTTCCTGAACTACACATCCCTCTTGTTAGTTCTCTAAAATCTTTCCTTCCCTTAGTTTTCTTGTTCCCTTAAGTTCATCGGTACGAAATTGCATTGAGAAAGCTTTGCATACCAGCTAGCTTCCCTGTGGTTCCCCCAACAAGATAAGTGTTAACACTGGCTTTCTTTTTGTTTAAGTGCTTCACCGACCTATTTTCCGACATCAACCATCAGAACGGAACTTAGATAGGCCCCTTTCAATGTTATATGAGCGTCCTTCTGGCGTTAATCGAGGATGAATTTTGAGCAAAGAGTCGTCAGATTGTATCATGTCAGCAAATTAAATCATATACAGGATGTAATAACCTATAATGAAATTTATTGAAAGAAAAGAAAAGGAATTGGCATCGTACTGAAGCCTAATAAATAAGATTTCGGGTATAAATTTCTATAGGACCACCCCCTTTAGTAGGGAATTTTCGAACGGATCTTTCCTTATCTGTTTGGATTTCAATGACAGTCAATCGATATTCCTCAGGTGATGAGGAAAAAGGAAGAAAGAAGAATAAATCAGCAGAGTAACATTTAGGCCTCAAGACAGACGAGGGAAAACGCTGAGCCGAGACAAGCAAATGCGAAGAGCGTACATTGGCCCCCGCACGAATACAAATTCTAAGGCTTAGCTTGTTGCAAAGATAAAACCTGCTGACTAGTAGGCCGGCTGTATCTAGGGTGCGGGGATGTTAATACCGCCCCAGGGCTAATCCTAAACATCACCCTTTTCCGCCCTTTGGCGCGTAATCGCCCTGAATATTCATGGCGATCCCGCGGGTCGCACCACCATCGTCCTCCCCTTCACTCAAAACTAAATTGAAGGATTTAAGAGGAATTATTGTAGCCATCCTCCAGTTCGGCCTAATTGATTCCGCCGATGAACAGATTGGCCTCATAAATTATGGCCTTCCGACATAATCCTCGGCTCGATGACAAATTATTCTTGTTAGTTAGTGAATATTCCCTTTTAGACCGGCTAAAATGATTGTTTACATTTATTCTTCGGTTTCCATCTTCACTTCAAAACCACCGAAGTAAAATTCTTTTTTATTTTCCTTTTTTTTTTAAATTTATTTACAGAGCTCCACAAGAGCAAGGTGATTTGCTCAGATAAACGGCTAATAAAAGAAAATGAATAAAAAACAATATAAAATAAGAAAGAGAAAAAAATAGAAGAAGATTAAAAAATAGTATCCAATGAAGTAATATTAAAATATATAAAATTTACACAATGTAAAAAAAAAATAAAAAAGTTTTTCAATTAACTATAATAAAAACTGAGAAAATAAGCAATTAAAAAGTTCAAATAATAATAATAAAAATAATAAATTATGTATATATATACATATATAAACACACACAAGCCGTGCCCGCGACTTCTTCGGCGTGGATAGTGACTTGGGGCTGAATAAATCATTTTTAAAATTCTAAAAACAATTTTTTTAGGTATTGCGTTAATAAAGGTCCCATTACTATGATTATGAATCTGTCGTACCAAAGTCTGGCAAAGATTCATGACTGGTCACACTCTTCAGTTCATTTTAAATTTTCATAAAAATAGAACATTTAGAATCCGTAATGGCGGCTATTTATCAGACGAATATACTTAAGAAAATGGTGTTCCTCAAGGTAGCGTAATAAGTGCATTCCTTTTTACCATTGCAATCAATAAACTGCTAAAATGCATAGCTACTCCAGTCAAAGCTATGATTTATATTTATGCTGTCGACCTCGTCATATGCACAACCAATATTTCAATAGATATCCTCCAAAATTCAATTTAAAATTCTTTGAACATTGTTAGCACTTGGTTAGCGCATGGTTTCTTGGTTTCAGTTAGTAAAACAGTTGGAGTATTATTTTCCTCAAGAAAAGTAAATGCTAACATTTCTCTAACCATTAATAATCAATCTGTAGATATCAGTGAGCAGGCTAAATACCTTGGAGTTATCTGTGACAGATCTTTAACTTGGACACAGCACATTAAAACCCTCAATGCAACATGCCAAAGATTTATTTATTTATTTTTTTTTTTTTTACGGCGCATCTACATCTAGGTCATTAGTGCTGACATCCAAGGTGCAGCGAGGAATTTTACCAGCGAGCCGTCTGATGATAAAATTCCTGCCTGAGGTTGGGAATCGAATCCACCATCTCCCGCTTATGAATCCAAGGCGCTAGCCATTAGACCACGGGAGACCCCAATAGAATCAATTAAACCAACACACATCTATAATCCTGTGTTTAATGATGTCATAGTGGTTGACGCCACATTAAACAAATCCACATCTATAATCCTGTGTTTAATGACCTCATAGTGGTTAACGACACATTAAACAAATCCACATCTATAATCCTGTGTTTAATGACCTCATAGTGGTTGGCGACACATTAAACAAATCCACATCTATAATCCTGTGTTTAATGACCTCATAGTGGTTAACGACACATTAAACAAATCCACATCTATAATCCTGTGTTTAATGACCTCATAGTGGTTGGCGACACATTAAACAAATCCACATCTATAATCCTGTGTTTAATGGCCTCATAGGGGTTAACGACACATTAAACAAATCCACATCTATAATCCTGTGTTTAATGATGCCGTAGTGGTTGACGCCACATTAAACAAATCCACATCTATAATCCTGTGTTTAATGACCTCATAATGGTTGGCGAAACATTAAACAAATCCACATCTATAATCCTGTGTTCAATGATGTCATAGTGGTTGACGCCACATTAAACAAATCCACATCTATAATCCTGTGTTTAATGACCTCATAGAGGTTAACGACACATTAAACAAATCCTCATCTATAATCCTGTGTTTAATGACCTCATAGTTGTTGACGCCATATTAAACAAATCCACATCTATAATCCTGTGTTTAATGACCTCATAGTGGTTGGCGACACATTAAACAAATAAATAAATAAAAAAAAAAGGTCCCAGTAGTATTTTCTCATGTATCTTCCATAAGCGGACAGCGATCCGTTTTATTTATGAACCGATTGACGTTAAGAATAGCATACCACAATATATTAGTGAAAACCACAACTAAATCAAAATCAGCCCGCACAGACAAACACACAAAAATTCTAAAGATCAATGTTCTGGGTATTATTGCGTTGATAAAGGCCCCCAATAGTATTTTGCCCATAATCATCCATGTACAGACGGCGATCCTTTAGAATTTTATTTTTATGTATAGATACGTCATTGCTTTACTTAAAAAGTATTCTTAAAGAATTTCACAAAATACCAATAAAACGATTCTATTAAATGGTATGGGGGAAATTTCACGAAGTGTTTTATGAAAGGTATTTTTTTTAACACCAATACTGCATGTGTGATAAACGATAAACATTTTTTTAAAAAAAAACATGGAAGGGAAGAAAATTCTTGCCAGCTATACGGAGATAAATTTCCGAATTTTTCCTTGGGTAAAATATCTGCCGGGAAAGGCGCTGATAAGTAGGATTTTTAAAGTTTAATACTGAGTGTCAGGTGGAACACACACCACCGTAGGAATGTCAAGCTGAGATCTAATCACGGAGGCCTTATTAAAAATTCCGCTCTTGCTCTCCTCCAAGTAAAAAAAAAAAATCTTGTAGGAAAAAATGCCAGCCTTCCAATCTTTCCCCCTCCATTCCTCCTGCTCGTCCAATCGGATGCGAAGGAATGGCCGCACCTTGATTTTTACAAATAAATGTCTTCCAATTTGAGGCTGGTATATTTTCGCCCCCTTGGAATTGGATTCTCTTTTCCCCTTTTCTTATCCTTTATATATTTCAACGGAAGATGTTGTCAGAATAAGTTATCATGACTTTACTCCTATTCATGATTCTAAGTTTATTGGAGCAGAGATCTGTTTCTTACTTGTCTGAGGAAGGTTATGAATTGGATTATTAAAGTGGAATTTCGCGGATTTCGCGCGAACAAAATCGTTGCATTTCAATTTTTGCATTTTGAGCTTGCAAGTACACTTTTTATGCGTTTTCTAGAGTAAAAAAGTCCGCCACGCAGGAGCTGCATAACTAAGCACTTTCCTCAGAATGTGTAGAATACATTACTGAATAATTTGCTGTAAATAACCTATATAAATCAAATAAAAACATGAATAGTTCTGCTCATTTACATTTCTTATGAGAACTGGCCAATAATTAATATTGTAAATAATTTGCTTCCAGAGTTATGTTTATACATGATACTGTACTACTTAATAAATACACAAAAACTTCATTTTACGTCTTTTGATCTGACGCAGGAACAGGATACAGTCCCTCTATTGGGAGATAGCGCTCCTCGCGGCGGCTTTGGGAACCTACGTCTGGCGGGCTAATTCTAATGAAACAGAGTTTAAAGTAAACCCTCCTTTCCAATAGACCGATTTACTTCATTTTTACAACACTTCTTTCTCATGAAATATCCACGACGTATACCGCGTTTCGTTACAATACAGCAGACATTACGACCAGTGTGAGTATATAAAGTAAACCCCCTCCCCCTCCAAATAACCCGATTTAGTTTATTTTTACAACTCATTTTTCTCTGATGATTACCACCACAAATACCGAGTTTCGTCGAAATGTAACAAAAATTACGGCTGGTAGTGGCAAATTGGTACTCGTTCAATCGTTTGCTAATTGAACGCTATATACCACGTTTCGTGAAGAAAAAACAAAAACTCTGGCTGCTATCGTGTTAACAGACATATATATATGTATATATATATATATATATATATATATATATATATATATATTTATATACATATATAAGTATATAGATATATATAAATTTTAACGGGGGCCATTTTCGGTGTCTACTAGGTAGGATCGATAAAGATTTGAAGAAATTTTTCAAAAATTCTGTCATGAGTGCAACCTCAATAGCTACTTTCATTCGGAGGAAAGTGATAAAAAACAATAAAACCATTATTTGGGCAATTTTTTAACTATTTTCGAGAAAGTCAATACAACTAGTTTTTCTAACTAATTTTCTAAAAATATTGACTCAGATGAAAACTGTTTCGGACGTTTTACTTTCATACAAAGTAGGATATTTATTTTCAAAATTTAATATATATATGTATATAAATATATATATATATATATATATATATATATATATATATATATATATATATATATATATATATATATATTTGTTAGGTTTTTTTTTCTGTAGGTTCGTACAGTATTTTTGCCAAGTTTATTGTCTTGTGTAGTCGCTCTTTCTATGTCAGAATTCCGTATTCCGCCCACGGAGACCAAACAGTCTGCCCGTCCTTTCGTAAACCATATTAAGTTCTGAAAAAGTTAACATGCATTCGGCATCAAAATTTTAAGCGGAATTTTAATATTGGTTAGTTCGTTCCTATTGTGAGTGTTGTTATCATATCGTTCATTAACAGGGTACAAGAAAAAAAAAGTTCAGACCCAGAGAGCAGACCTGGTTTACTGTATGTTTTCGGGGCCACTGAATTCGAACCCCGGGTCAGAAAAAAAACTGCACTTTTTAGTTCAAACCTAACCCTCCAAAATGAACGACTATTTCGTTTGTACTGCCCTTTAGGACTCAAAAACACAAATTTCTTGAGACCTCAACGAGCTCGATTGTCCCGTTTGGAGCTCCGTTGCAGCCCTTTAAATATATAAATTTTCTCAAAATTTTGCGGTTTTGCTTATATCTGTGAAGGCATTTAATATGTTTTCTGATGCAAACAATCTGTGTGTTGTTATACAAAGATTTATCCAAGGCTTTTGGAGGTGATTCTTGAACTCCCAAAATACTACGCTCAAAAAATCTCCCCATGTTTGATCTAAGCAATGTATCAATTAAAGTAAATTAAATTAACGCCCTAAAATAGATTAATTAAGTTTTCCTTTTTGAACTATTTTTTTTATACATTTTCCCACATGTTAATTAAATTATCCCCTATGCTTTTGGAAAAATATATGACCATCCGAGGTACTCGTTTTCCAGATATTGTCTGCTAAAGATTCACTTTTTAACAGAAGGGTGAAGTTACAAACTTTTCTCAGACAGAGTCTGATCATGAAAGAAACTAAACAGATATTAGTCCGAGAGCCAGTAACCGCACGGTTCATGAAGTGTTTTATGCACCTTGAAATTTTGGTATAATATTCCTCTTGGGTAGATAAGAAGGTAAATATGTGTTTCCCGGAGATAGCTTGGTAAACCAGGTACTGTGCACAGGGGAAAGGTGCAAAAAAATATTTCCCAAAAATAGAGTTTTAATAAGAAGCCAACTATCTTTAATGTAAAATTAAGACAATTTTACAGTGAATAATAAATATGGCAGACACTTTTAATGGGTATAACACGAAAAAAAAAGTCCGTCACGCAGGAGCTGCATAACTAAGCACTTTCCTCAGAATTTGGGTAGTGTAGACTGCTTTCCAGAACAATTTGCTTAAAATATCCTACATAAATAAAATAAAAACATGAATACTTCTCTTTTAAATTTGTAATGAGTAACTGATCAATTATTAATTTGCTTCCAGAGTTATGTTTACACATGGTACCTATTACACTACGTAATAAATACAAAAAACCTCATATTATCGTATTTTGATCTAACGCAGGAACATGATACAGTCACTCTAGTGGTAGAAAGCGCTCCTTGCGGCGGCTTTGTGAACCTATGTCTCGCGGGCTTTTCTATTGAAATATATTACAAATTAAACCCCCGCTTTCCGATTGACCGATTCAGCTCATTTTTACAACACTTCTTTCTCATGGGTTACCCACTACGTATACTGCGTTTCGTTACAATACAGCAGAAATTACGACCGGTATGAGTATATTAGGAATTTGGGTCCGGAGTAAACCCCCCCCCCCTTCTAATGAACCGATTTAGTTTATTTTTAGAACACATATTTACCTGTGGATTACCACTACGAATACCGAGTTTCGTCGAAATATACCAAAAATCACGGCTGGTAGTGGCGAATTGGTATTGTGGGTCCGAAGTAAACCCCCCCCCCTCCTAATGAACCGATTTAGTTTATTTTTACAACACATATTTACCTGTGGATTACCACTACGAATACCGAGTTTCGTCGAAATATACCAAAAATCACGGCTGGTAGTGGCGAATTGGTATTGTGGGTCCGGAGTAAACCCCCCCCCCTTCTAATGAACCGATTTAGTGCATTTTTATATCTCACTTTTCTCTCTATATTACCACTACGAATACCAAGTTTCGTTGAAATATAACAAATATTACGGCTGACATAGTCAAATTAGTGTTTTGGGTTCGGGGTAAACCCCCCCTTCCGGTGGACCGACTTTGGTGGTTAACGAACTCGTTCAATCGTTTGCTAATTGAATGCTATATACCAAGTTTCGTGACGAAAAAACAAAAACTCTGGCCGCTATCGTGTTAACAGACATAATATCTATATATATATATATATATATATATATATATATATATATATATATATAGATATATATAAATTTTAACGGGGGTCATTTTCGGTGTCTACTAGGTAGGATCGATAAAGATTTGAAGAAATTTTTCAAAAATTCCGTCATGAGTCCAACCTCAATAGTGGTTCCTCCTTCGGAGGAAAGTGCTAAAAAAAAAATAATTGTTTTTATTCTCAAATTAAATGATAGTTTTATACACGCTGCCACTTAAACCGGAACAGCTGTACAAGATTATGTGAGCAAGAACCAAAGAGAGCGCAGAGAATATCCACAACTGCGCGGTTCTGTCATTCACATTTACGGTTACGCGCAGTGTATTGCAGTCTATCATAGGCAACATTTACTTTTATGTTTCCTGAAAATTAAACCCGATAAAAGTGTCTGCCCTTTTGTAATTATTTTCAAATATGTTTATTGAAGACGCTGTTTAAATCGCAGCGTGAATAAAGACTAGGTCCTTTGTTTTTTTTTTTTTTTTTTTTTTTAATTTACATTTTAACCTCCTTAAAAGTGGCTGCCTTATTTATTATTAATTTTAAAATTGCCTTAATTTGCAATTTTTTTCATTAATAATAGTTGGCTTCTGAATAAAACAATATTTTGGGCAATATAGTTTTGAACCTTTCCCCTATGCGCAGTACCTGGTGTCCCAAGGTATATCCAGGAAACACATATTTACCTTCTTATCTACCCGAGAGGTACATTATAGCAAAATTTCAAGGTGCATAAAACACTTCATGAAAAGTGCGTTACCAGCTCTCTGACTATATACTTTCATGTATTGATCAATTATTATAGAATCGTTATTACGAAATCGGTTGGAACTGTCCATCAAGAATAAAAACCAGGTTAAATAAAAGGACAATGTGATAAGAGTTATCAGCATAAAGAATAGCCACCTGAGGAATAAAGCAAGGCTTAGGCTGCAAAAAAAAACAAAAAAAAAAAAACATTGTTATGTAGGTATGGCTACCTTAATGGCCTCGAGATCGTAATGACTCCGCTCGGCCGGCAAATTACTTCTTAATTAGAGTGACTAGGTGGCGCTACCGTCGGCCAGAATTCTACACGGTGTAATTATGTCGACCGCCCCTACTCCCGACTAAGGTAGGTCATTTCTAACGGCTATAGTTTGCCAGAAATATTCGCTCGGCCGCGAAATTTATAATGAGCTTCATAAATAATTACCGGACGAAGGTTGACCTCGTAATTTGGTTCTGCTTCCTGATGTTTGCGTTTATTACCAAGAAATCCTCTGTATTTATAAATGACACGAGGTGTAACATATAATGGAAAAACTAATCCGTATAAAAGGACTTTTTTTATTTTTAATGAGAAAAACAAATTAGCTTTAAACATAATTATCACTTTTATGCATATTCAGTTAATTAAAAAACCTGCAGCTCAGTTTTTATGTTCTTTAGAAAAATGAGTAAAAATAAAACTAGCAAGAAAAAAAGATGTAACCGAAATAAGGAAAATATACTTTTAGTTTTGTTTTTGAAACGTTTTGTAACGAATTAGGTAAACACGCACAAATACATATATATATATATATATATCTGATTCTTTACGTTACGGCACACCAAAGAGATAGTTTGGGAAGTACTATGCTCCGGCCGCCTGATATCCCCTTTGTAGGTTCCCATTAATAAATTAATTAATGGCCTGGGATCCGAAATCCAACCCACGAACGAAGACACTAAAGGTGCTTATAACAGTAGAGTAGAGATGTTGTTATAATGCTATAGTAAATTTGTAATTCCTTTTCTATTAAAAACTAAATTTTATCGTTCCATGAATAATACACAAATATATTGCAAAACAAAATAACAATCATTTAGGAGTAACTAAAATACAAACCTGTAAAGAATAAATTACAAATAAGTAAAGATGGAATGGTTGGGATTCGGCTAAAGAAACCTTAATGCGATTTTTGTTTAAAAAAATCTATGTTTAGGACGTTTCGGCTACACATTGGTAGCCTTCGTCAGCTAAAATGACAAGAAAAACAGAAATTAATACAAAAAAATGGTTTATAATTGAGATAAGTAACAGAACTATAAATACACTTAACTTATTATAAAAGAACAATTTGGTCTAAAATTCTTAGAATGAGTAGAATGAAAATCAAAAGAAACATAACAAAAAAAGAAGAAAAACGGCTATTATATTGAAGTTTATATAAGTATATAGGTGCTAATAGTAACATAAATTAATTATAACAAACAAATAAGATACTACATACCTATGGAAATACCTGGAGGCAGAGGAAGACCAATGTTGACAGTTAAGTAACCAATCTTCCTCTGCCTCCAGGCATTTCCATAGGTATGGAGTAACTTATTTGTTTGTTATAATTAATTTATGTTACTATTAGCACCTATATACCTTTATACTTATATAAACTTCAATATAATAGCCGTTTTTCTTCTTTTTTTTTATGTTTCTTTTGCTTTTCATTCTACTCATTCTAAGAATTTTAGACCAAATTGTTCTTTTATAATAAGTTAAGTGTATTTATAGTTCTGTTACTTATCTCAATTATAAACCATTTTTTTGTGTTAATTTCTGTTTTTCTTGTCATTTTAGCTGACGAAGGCTACCAATGTGTAGCCGAAACGTCCTAAATATAGATTTTTTTAAACAAAAATCGTATTAAGGTTTCTTTAGCCGAATCCCAACCATTCCATCTTTACTTATCACCTCGACGGCTAACTATCTAATCATGATGATAAATTACAAAGTTATTGTATCATCATAACAACATTTCTCCTCTATTGTTATAAGCGAGAGTTCAGTTCTGGACACGGTAGAGGGAGGTTGTCTCCTAGGTGCTCTCCCCAGTTACAGGTAGTGTTGTAAAGTTTAAAGTTTATAAAGTTCAGTGCGAGTTTTGGTCGAAGAAGACTTGCTAGAAACGGTTTTTCTGAAGTAAGAATCGGCTTCTTTGAAGGCTTAACTGCTGTAGGTCAACAGTAAAGCTCACGTGCCACTCCGTTCCGTCACGTCCCTTGAACCTATTGTGTTCGGTTGTCGCAGGTAGAATCGGCTTCACTAAAGGATTAGTCGGTTTAGGTAAACATTTTTCTACCTTCTTTGTACAGTTTAGTTATATGACCGTACTAAAGGCAGAATGACCAGCCAAACAAAAATATTGGAAATTCCTTCAGTAAATGTTAGTAGATTTTTATTAATAGAGTTGCTGAAAGAACCCTTCAATTTTAACAAGGTTAATCCTTTCAGAGTTCAACAGTGGCTAAGTAAATTTAGCAAACGAATAAATCCTAAAATAGTGAAAGGAAAACTGTTATTAGAGTGCCCCGAGGAAAATACAGCCCGAAAAATCCAACAGATTACTGCTTTTGAGGGCGTCCCTGTGAAAGTCACTCCTAGAGATTCTTTCAACTTCTGCTGGGGGACCTTTCTTTGTCGAGCACTAGAAGACCTCAGCAATAAAGAAATAAGTGACTACTTGAAGACAGAACAAGTAGTGTTTGTGCGCAGATTCCCAATGAAAAATAAACCTAACAGGGCAGTCTTCGTGGCAAAATTCAATTCAGAATATTTGCCCAAAAAGTTGAAAATTGGATATATGCTAGTGCCCGTGCGGCCGTACATACCGCGTCCGACTATCTGCTTTAGATGCCAATGCTATAACCACCTAGCCAAGGATTGCAAAAAACCTGAGATATGTGGAAGCTGTGCAGAGCCGAAGCACGAAGGGCCCTGCCAGACTATTAAATGCCCTACGTGTAGTGGACCACATCGAACTCGGTGTATGGAATGTAAAAAATATAAAGAAGAAACAGGCATAAGAAGAATAATGGTTCTCCAAAAAATATCATATTGGGAAGCCAGAAAGAAAATAATTAACAAAAAAAGCGAAACATCCTACGCTCAAGCCTTAAGAAAAGAAGACTCTACTCTTCGAACGTTGATAGAAAACTTTGTTTGAAGCTTTGCGTTGAAGAGGCTCGAAACTCTGGAACTGAAGCAATCAGGAGGAAGCAGACAGCCAGACCCTCAGCTACAAACCGCGGAACATGGAGTTCAAGCTGATGGACCAACTGCAGACAAAGGAACCGAACCTTGATGTTCAGAAGAGTCTCCTAGTTCGCCTACCAGGAAAAAAGTAAATATTACTAACTTAAGTCCTAAACCTAACATAAATAGCCCAGAAAATAACAAAAACCCCCCGGAGGTTAAAAAACGAAGCACGAGAGGGAAAAAAGACACTCAAAAGAGTTGATGCTCTCTAAGTTCAACCAAAGTGTGCCCAATAATCTAGCTCGATCAAGCCTTGTTTTTTAACCTCCTTCAATCAGATGCCCCTCTTGCAATACATCTCTATTTATTACCTTGTCAACTATTCTAGATTCAAATTTCAAACTAGCAAAATTCTTAATGCGGTCTGCCATCATATAGCTTCTCTTACTACTTGTGTAAAAATATTCATTAAATCAACTTCCAAATGGATTTAATATCGTGGAATATAAATGGCTTCTCTAGACACCTTGCTGACTTGAAATGCCCATTGAGAGAAAAAGCACCCAAGATCATTGCACTGCAAGAAACACACAATAGACAAGACACGGACTTAACACTATTTGGGTTTTCTACATACAGGCGAGACTATACACTCGGAGGTAGAGCCTCGGGAGGGGTAGCTATACTGGTCAGTAATACACTTTTCAGTGAAGCAATTCCTCTCCGAACTACCCTTCAAGCAGTAGCTGTTAGAGTACACATCCCCTATAGTATTACAGTTTGTAACATATACCTTCCACCAGGAGAGCCTATTAATCCCTTTCTCCTAGATGACTTGTTATCACAACTTCCTCGACCATCAATAATAGTCGGAGATGTAAATGGAGAAGATAAATGCTGGGGAGCATCGACTAATAATTCAAGAAGAAAGAGAGTCTTAGAAGCATTAGAAAAGTGGGACCTTCTGTCCTTTTTCAGTGCAAATCCAACCCACCTCTGCCCGCGAACCGGGACCTTCACTAATATAGATATAGCTGCATGCTCTCCAGATATCTTCACCCGTCTAACCTTAGAGGTTCAGTTAATAGTAACCATTTCCCACTCGTTTTATCAGATGATGCTCCAACCAGTCCCTTCCAAAGTCCACCAAAATACAACTTGAAAAAAGCTGATTGGATACAATTTAAAAATCATGTACAAAATCATATTTCTTCCACTCCCATTACAATAGAAAGTTTTAACAACTTAATACTATCAGCCGCAAGCAACTCAATCCCCTTAAGCTCGCAAATTCACAAAAAACCTCCTGCTCCCTGGTGGAACGAAGAACGCAAACTTGTAGTCAAAGCTCGCCGTATTGCATTAAGAAAATTCAGAAATAGTCCATCTACGGAAAACTTAATAAACTACAAAAAAGCAAAAGCTTTGTCTCGGAGGGTTATCCTTGAGAATAAGAAAAAAATCCTGGATCGAATTTTTAACATCTCTAAACAGACATACACCACCACAACTTATCTGGCAACAAATCTCAAAAATCCAACACAAAAAATACAGACAACCTATAACTGGTATTAAGGTGAACAATACTCTAACAACAGACACTCAAGTTATAGCCTCAACTATAGCTAAACACTTTTACACTGTTTCATCCACATCAAATTATGATCAGACCTTCCTACAATACAAGCAACACGTTGACAAAATACCTACACAAATATACTATAACCAACACCCTTTTAACGAACCATTTTCAATGAACGAACTGAACGCTGTACTAAGACAAAGCAAAAACACATCACCAGGACCAGACGACATACACTATGAGACGTTAAAAAACCTTCCAACCTCTGGTAAGCAAATGTTAATTTCAGTCATGAATAACATTTTCCAGAAGGGATATTTTCCAGACTGTTGGAGAGAGTCCCTTGTAATTCCCATCTTGAAACCCCATAAAGAAAAAACAGATGCAAAAAATTATAGGCCAATTGCTTTGACTAGCTGTTTGTGCAAACTGCTGGAAAAGATGATCAATAAACGGTTAGTATGGTTCCTAGATTTCTTGTAAATAAATTTCTGATGTAGCAGGGTGGGGGATCCAAGGGAACATCCTCAAAATCATAACAGAATTTCTCTCAAGAAGAACATTCCGAGCAAAGCAAGGAAATTACCTATCTGAAACCTACGAGCAAGAAAACGGCGTTCCACAGGGCTGTGTACTTAGCACTACACTTTTTAAAATTGGTATCAACTCCATTAAAAACCATTTCCCCCCGGATGTATCGTACCGCCTATATGTTGACGACCTCCTCATTTACAAAACCTCTAAATTACTCCACACAGCAGAGACAGCTCTGCAAAATACAATAACGGCTGAAAATTGGAGTCTAACACATGGACTGTCCTTTTCTCATGAAAAAAAGAGCTGCACACTTTTTACGAGAAAAAGAAACCAACTTGTACCCACACTGAAACAGCGCTTAATAACACACACTACAACACTCAAATTTCTTTGCTTGAAATTTGACAGAAAATTAACATGGATACCACATCTCAAGAATTTGAGAGAAAAATGTAAAAAATCATTAAACCTTCTCATGGTAGTAGGTACCACTAAATGGGGAGCTGATAGAAAAACCATGTTACAATTCTACCGCTCCTTCACAAGGTCAATTCTTGATTATGGATCAACAGCATACTCATCTGCCAAGCCTAGCTCACTTAAAATACTTGACACAATACACAATACGGGTCTTCGTATCTCAATAGGTGCATTCCGAAGTAGCTTATGCGTTGGCTCATATGCAGAAACAGGGGAACCCCCACTCAACCTCCGGAGAGATATACAAATCGCTTCCCACATGCATAAATTCATAGCAATGGGCGCTTCACCTTGTCTTCAGATGAGTATTAATAATCCATACGTTGAAACACACAGACAAAAACCCCAGGCTGCGAAACCGTTCAGTGTAAGATATAGAGAAATACAATATTAATGACTCCGAAATATTGACTGACGGCCCGCTAACAAATCCCCCCAGGCTCTTAAACGCGTTGGAAATCAATACTTATTTAGCAAAGTACAAAAAAAAAATAATCCGTTATCAAAATTGATATATAAAAAACATTACGACACTCTTCAGTCAATTAATTTAGAAACATTCTCTATCTTCACTGACGGCTCCAAAACAGATAATGGTGTAGGAGCAGCAGCTGTAATAGAAGAGCAAGTAATAACAAAAAGAATCAACAATCAGGCGAGTATTTTTACAGCTGAGCTCTATGGCATCCTTATTGTCCTGGAAAACATACCTGTTACAGATACAAGGGATATCGTACTTTACACGGACTCACTCAGCGCACTTGAAGCACTAACTGACAGCTACAAACATCATTCTCTATTACAACGAATACTGTTTCAGGCCCACACACTAAACAGACACCTTGCCATCCACTGGCTACCAGGTCACGAAGACTTAGGCAAAAGTTCGTTGGCCGACTCTCATGCAAAAACAGCCACTGAACAAACAAACGTAGAAATAACAAGACTAACCCACAAAGACTGGACAAACAGAACAAGAGACATTAATTACACTATTCTGGCAAAATTCGTGGACATAACTAACAGAAAATAAACTCCGTTCTATCAAATATACAGTACAAGAATGGCCATCCAGTTCTCGTGAAACCGAAGAGAAGAAGTGGTTTTGACCCGCTTAAGGATTGCTCATTCTCGACTTACTCACCGTTACTTAATGACGAGACAAGAACAGCCGCAATGAAGTATGTAACACTACTCTTACGATAAAACACTTACTCACAGAATGCATGAGACGTCGTGATCTGAACTTACCCTACAACTTATGCGAGTTATTAAGTGAAGATAGCCAACACATAGATTCAATACTACATTACCTACACAACAATGGATTATACCAACTCATTTGAACGCAGCTAAATGTTTCGTTACCATAGTGTCCTATAGAGACATGAAAATCCCACCGTAGGCAGATAATTCATCTACATTCTAATCCATACTGATCTTCCTAAGATGCAAATGTAAAATGACTGATGTATATGTAAATAAACCTATATATATATATATATATATATATATATATATATATATATATATATATATATATATAATGTAAATAAACTTAATTTAAAATCATGCAATCTAATATTACATGTGTATGTATATATGTGTGTAAATAATAAATGCAAACTTAGTAAGCATATTGTAATGTAAATATGTAAATAGACAATACGTTGATATAATCTAATTTAATAATATAGATATATGTATGTGTGTGTGTGTGTGTGTGTGTTTGTTTGTTTGTTTGTGTGTGTGTGTGTGTAATGTAAGTATATAAGACAATGTAATGTATATATGTAATGTTTGTAATAACTATATGTAAGGTATACATCGCCCTAAAGCGGAACACCAAAAATAAATATATAAATATTGTTATAAGCACGTGGGATCCGCTGCCTGCATGATCACATGCCTTCATGATATGTCCTAGAGTGAAGGAACTTCACACGCATATATATATATATATATATATATATATATATATATATATATATATATATGTATGTGTACGTAAAATTTGTGATTGTAACGCATTCGTAAGAAGGCGGGTTATGTAATCGGGCTGTTTGGAAATAACCCGGAGCGAAATTCTGACGATACCCCTCAGAATATCAGAGGGTTTGTCCAGGATGCAGGCCTGCTATAACTTGTAGTCTATAAGTGACCCGGCAGTTTGTCAGAGGCACAATAGATCTTGCAGGTCGGGTTGCTTTCCCATTGCGGACTATGGTTTTAATGTAACAGTTATAAATGGTTCTTTAAATGAAAGAGCAAAAGCTTTGTTTGTGGGATTCTTAATGATCAAAATCAGACTATCAGTTCATTGCTACTACCGCTATTTATGTGATGAGGGCGGAAAGAGAGGGTGTCCATGTGCACTGGTGCCAACTAACAAAACTGTTCTTCTTTTCATTTATACACATCAAATGAAACAGTCAATTATAAATAAAACACAAACAGTATTGTCTGTTGCTTATACTGCACATCCGCTGATATCCGTTATCAGTCTCAGTCGAAGAACTCAGTTTCGGTATTGTTTCTTTGGGAATGATTCGGGTGGTTTTGTGGAAAAGGGATAGTTTTAAAATATGTATATTACATAAATATTTGTGCAATGTCAGCAAAATACTGATAATTTGACGACGCTAACAAATATAGGGAATTTCGAGCCAAAAATATTTTATTTCATCTGTTATTTCTAATTTGTGTAATTGAATAGAACCACCCAAAAGGGGCTCAAGTCAAAAAAACATTAGTTTCGAGAAAACTAGACTGAAGCCCTTTTTAAATGGAATAATAAAATTTGGGGCGCTAATGGCCCAGATTTGTCGATGCGCCGTTAAAAAAAAAATAAATAAATAAAATTAGGACTATGTTTCTATGGCAACTATGCATTGGACTGAAGTCCTTTTAACATAGAAATGCATAGTTACCTTTCATAGGAACCTTCAGAGACAACGAATCCATCGCTAAATCATGTTGGCGAGAAAAGGACTGAAGCCCTTTTAACATAGAAATGCATAGTAACCTTTCATAGGAACCTTCAGAGACAACGAATCCATCGCTAAATCATGTTGGCGTGAAAAGGACTGAAGCCCTTTTTGCATGAATCGATGGAATTGTCAAACATGTATTTAATTTAACTTTAGAATAATGTATCCGCCTTGCTGAGAAAAAATTTATAGTTTATGCAATTTCTGCAGGACAGACTTTTTTTTATTTATTTATTTCGGTTTTGACGTTCCTTTATTATCGAAAAGCGTGCTTTGATGAGGTCTTTTAAAAGGTTAGCACTCTTTGTTTGCAAGGAACCCACAAATGCATGCAAGGAGTGTTATTGAAATCTAATCTAACAATTTTCCTTAATTTTTCTGATCGTTGTCTTATTGTTAACAGTACTCAATTAATAAATAAAGCAGCTCTTGTTAAAAGGGCATTGCAGTTTTATCTTATGTAGTTATGAAAGAAACATTAAGAAATATATACTGATAATGAAAGCTTGAGAGATTGGGAGACATATCCCCGAAGTCTATTTATTATTTATTTAAATCTTAACGTCCATTATTATTAGCTTCGAATTTTAGGACGTGTTATCTATAGGTTACCACCTTTTTCTACAGAGGATAAGGCCTTTTTTTTTTAACCCCGAAGTCTGGCGCTTCGTAAAATATCTCGATGGAGACCGGACTTGCTGTCTGCTGAAGTAGCGTATTGATAGTAACAATCCCTAGAAGAATAAGCTTGAAACGAAAAGAGAACAAAAAAAGGGAAAAGGGTTTCTCTTCTACTAGCCAAATATTAGAATTCGAGTGGTTTTCAGGATTTACTCCACTTTTCTCTTCTGTTTCCAGGGAATATTGAAAGTAAATGAGTTTATACACTTT
The DNA here is from genome assembly GCA_946811695.1 of Gonocerus acuteangulatus. Classification (NCBI taxonomy): domain Eukaryota; kingdom Metazoa; phylum Arthropoda; class Insecta; order Hemiptera; family Coreidae; genus Gonocerus; species Gonocerus acuteangulatus. Next base: position 24,365,085 of record OX328130.1, read on the forward strand.
TTGGGAGGTTCTACTCAGGAAAGGTTATATTTTTTTCTAAAAACCTTTACCTGAATTGTAGTTATCGAATAAAACTCTGTCTCGCAGGAACTGTCTCAACTTATTACATAATGCTTACACCCATGCATTCCATGCACCGGGTAAAAAAAAAAAAAAATTAACTATGTCTAGTGTTGAGAATCTCAATTTCCACCTCAAATTCGGGGACAAATTAGGACATAACATCATTGTATGTATGTAAAAAGTAAAGTTTTTAGTGATATTCAAAAAATGATTTTATAGCCAAATCACACAAAATTGTATTGTTCCTATAAGAGAAATTTTGGTCACTATAAGATATTTTCTTAACCCTGGAATCACAACATGGGGTCACACGTGACCCCTGAGTTCTGAAAATATTTGTTATCTCCTACACATTCCAGCTGATAAACATGTCCAATCCTGTACCTTCCTGTCCTGACAAGGTGATCATAATAGAGGGTCAGGCTTTTCTCATTCTTATCCCTGTGAACGTATATAAAGCCTTTGGGTCACGGGTGACCCCACGTTGTGGTTTATGTAATATTTTTAGTTATCGAATTTAGTGCGTCTGGCGATAAATTATTTTGAACTGAAGATGAAATTCAGAATCAGTTGCTTTGGGAAATTGTAGAAGAGAAAAACAGAGAGTTTGGAGACGTTTTGGATTGTGAAGACAGTGATATTGGTGAAGTATGTGATACGAGTGAAAAACAGGATGGCCATATATACGATATGGTGTTTTGATCGTAAAAAAGACAGGGAAGCTGTAACAGACTGTGCAAAGTGTAGTATGAATCTGTGTGTTGAACACAGGCAAAGTATATCTGAAAAGTGTATAAACAAATAACAATATTTTTATTTTTTTGATCATTATAATGTGAATACATTCAAGTCACTATATTTTCCCCCTTTTAAGCCAATTTTACATATTATAGTATTTTTTTAATCTAGCAGTCATAAAGACAAAATATTATAGGAGAAAACGTTATATTTAATGTTGATATTCAGAGGACAACTATTCAAACAAACTTATGTCTAAATTTTTGGTATTTTGATGTTTGATTTCCCACTCCCCCATTTTACAATTACATAAGATTATTTGGTTATAAATTGTTATATTATACATGGTAGTCAACTTAAAATGCCATTTCAGAAACCTAACACAAAATTTGTAAAAGAATTACGAAAGACTAGATAGGGCCATATATGGCCCTACGTTGTGAGATTTGTAACAGCTTTATCATGTTGTGATTCCAGGGTTAATTTAATTGTATTGATGGATAAGTAAGTAAATATTCTAATGTTTGAACAGAACAATGAATAAAATTAAGTAGGGATTGTATATGAATATTAACCCAGATCTTGAATCCTGCTCATTCGGCCATAATGGACGTTTCACAGCTTGCAATGATAATACTGTGGGATTGCAAATTATTCACACTTCTCCAAACAAAGCATTACCTGCTTAGCCCTTCAGGTGTGAATCTCCCTGAATAGCAATTCCCTCATGTGTGAGGCTACTGGCCCACTATCGCATGTAATAAAATATTGATTAGTATCATTAACACCACATCTACAGCAATAGTGGGCCCCTATAATTAGCAGTTTTAATTTTGATTTTTTTTTGGTAGGTATCAAATTCTCACTATGTGTCTTCTTTTATCTATTTAATAAATCTTTGGCTGTAAGGGAGTTGTAGAAGTAAATGGTCCATTCATGAATAGTTGAATTACTAACAATGTTTAACAAAATGAAAAAAATAACACTAACGATAAACCGTAAGTGTGATGCTGTTAACACAAAACACGCTTGTTGCGCAGCACAGTGGGTCCTAACGTTATTTCGTGTTCCAAAAAAGGCTACAGCCTCTAAATCTCAACCGATTTCAATGAACGTTTTTTTAAAATGAAAGCTAATCAAATTTAAAACAACTATGTCTTAAAAATTTTTGTTTTTTGTTTCCCCTGTTTATTAAATGACGTGTAAATTATCCCCGAACTTTTACAATTTAACATAATATAATATATTATTTTTCATCCAGCTTAAAATCAGCTCTTATTTCTTTGAAATTAAACATTCAAATCCTGATTTGACGGGGACGAGGTTAGCTCAGTGGTAGAGCACTCGACTAATGAACTGGAGGACCAGGTTCAAAACCTGAGCGCGCACTAAAGATTTTTTCTTATAGTGCTGCTGTTCGAGGGTTGGATTTGGGGTCCCAGATCGTCCCTAGGCTCACCCAGCCTTTAATTAATTTAATTAATAATGGGTACCTTGGGTGCTAACGACTCTTGCAGTCGAAGCAGCCAAGGGGAAAATCAGGCGGCCGGAGCATAGTGTTGACCACACTATCTCCCTAGTGTGCCGTATGGTCAAGAATCAGATACCTCTACAGTATCTGCCCCTCTGGGTCCTTGTGGCCTGTTACGGGACTGATTTTTTTTTTTGATCCTGATTTGACTCGGAAAAAATCAAAAACTATTTTCAAATCATTCAAAAATCATATTATTTCAATTAATCCCATTGTTGAATTAAGATAAATTTACGTTTTAGTGTGTCAGTCTGATTTTTTCCGAGTCTAATCAGGATTTGAATGTTTAATTACAACGATATTAGTGCTTATATTAAGTTAGATGAAAAATAAAATATTTTTTTGTGCTCAATTGTAAAAGTTCGGGGATAATTTACACGAATTTTTTTAAAAAAAAAAGGAGAATCAAAAAACAAAAATTTGACTAGACAGAGTTGTATGAAATTTGATTAGCTTTCATAAATAAAAACGTTCATTGAAATCGGCTAAGATTTAGAGGCTGTAGCCTTTTTTGAAACACGAAATGTCGTTTGGCCCCACTGTGCGCCGTCCCGATGACGATGATTTAGAAGTCTCGACCTATATATATATATATTATATTTTATCCTAGTAGGCATGGGGTCATTAAAGCAGTCTTCCCTTTTTCTATACTACTTTATTTATTGGGCCCGACATGTTTCGTGCGTCTTTTCTTCGCACCTCTTCAGGGGCACTTCTTGCAAGGAAGTCCTCTCGTTCCCAAGTACTCCCTCTGGAGTCCGGCTTATTACTGTAGTAATAATAGTAAGTGTATTCACAGAGTAATGCTCTGTGTACAATTCAAACAGAGATGTACTAAAGTGGAATTTCGGAGTCATGCAACAATTATTTTCAACGCTACGTTCTTGTGTTTACTTAATTGTCTAAAACTCCAAATTAGGATCAGCAACCGCAGAGCGACGAGTGAAGAGGTTCAACCCTGTGCCTTTCGGACCGGAGCGGAAACCGCAAAGGTTGGCAGCACTGATAAAGTATTCCATTACCCCCCCCCCTACTATTTGATTACAATTCCCGTTGAATGGGCCCCCCTCGCTTTGCCTTCGGTGAATCTGCTACCAGTCTCTTCTGGATTAACACCTCTTTGCCCCAGGCAGTCGGCTGTGTAATTGAACAATGCTTCACATCGGTTAACTTTTCTCTTCTACAATCCCTTTGTTGTACTATAAATGGGTTCTGTTCCCTTTGATCCACTATTTGTTTGGTGTACATTTTTAATCAGTAAGTAGAATCCTATGTAAACCAATTAATTTTCACAATGTAAGGAATATAAGAGGTGAATTATATTATTTGTTTATGTACCCTATAGAAAAACTATCTCACACATCATAGTTTTAGTGAAATTATGCTGCTGGTTACGGTAAAATTACTGCACTCTATCTGACGTTAACTGCAGCCAGTTAAACTATTTTTGACAAATATCGGTAATATCAATTTAGAGCATCGAATCCAAAACCCCTAAAAATTTAATCACCGTGTTCTGCTACTGAAGTCCATTGAAACGCATGCTACTATTTTTTAGCTCATTTATTAGGCCTTTTAACTATTATCTGACTGTAAGTCCTATGTTCCATTTGTTACATTATATATATATATATATATATATATATATATATATATATATATATATATATATATATATACACACAAACAGGGTGGCCCAGATAAGCGGGCCACAAAATAACTACTATACGGTTTGAGATATCAACATTTTTTATAAGGGCAAAGTTGTAGTTCTTGTCGAAATCTATAACATGGTGCCCTCGGAAATGAGAAAATAACACTTCTAAGGGCTAAAATAGGCCTTTGAAGGGGAGGGTTTCCTTTTTACCCATATTTTACATTATAATTTTAAAATGCTCTAACAAAACAAGGAAGAACCGTGCAAACGGGGTTTCGATGCGTCAAGTAGTTCTCTGTAAAAATACGTTTTTATTTGCATGTATTCTTCATCTGAAATTCCAAAAAGTAGGCACTTGAATTAATTTAAATAGTATTTTTGTTAAGGAAGGCCTAATTCAGCATAGAAGAATGTGTTCAACACCCAAAAAACGATTCCCATTAGTGTAAACTAAAAAAGAAAATACATAAACATTGGAGCTTTAGGCACAAGAGTTGCCAAAATTACAGATCACAAATAATGAATAATATTTTTTTTTTTTTTGCAATAAGTACAATTTTTAATGCTGAGCTAATATAATGAGCTGATATAATCGTATATATATATATATATATATGATAATATATATATATATATATATATATATATATATATATATATATATATACGTATGTATATTTATTTTATTAGGAGATACAGTTCTCTTAAATTATTATTATACACTGTATAATAACCCCCGTTCGTACTGTGTATTCGTTATATTATTATTAGGGTGAATTATACACTGTATAATTCACCCTCATTATTTAGGCGTGCAAACATCAAGCACTATTATTAATGTCAATGTATATATATGAAAGAATTATCTTTGATGATTAGAACCATCACAGATTATTCGCTTCTCAAAGAAATGGCGTTAATGACCGAAAAGATTGACACGCCATAAAACAAACAAAAAAACAAAAACAAAAAAACATCAAGCCTAATTGCAGAGGGACCTAAGGCTGCGTTCATTGTGAAGATGCTATTCTGGCTACATGGATGAGCGCTTCCTCGCGATTTACCTCGATGTATTCTACATAGATGAAGGGTATTTAAGCTCACTCACCATCAATATTCACCCTTCTCCTTATAACCCTTAAGTAGGGAGGCGGGGTGCTCTCAACACCCCAATAAAGCAATCGCTAATCCTGGCTAGAAAAGGGTGGTAACCTATAGATAACCCGTCCTAAAATTCTTAGATAGTAACAATGGACGTTAAAATTTAAATAAATTATTTGTAATCGCCCCTAGGCGTCTAATGTAGGTTAATTTATACTTTAAAACTAAGCACAAGCAAAGTTTACGTAAGTTTGTTCCTAAGTTACGTGAATCTGTAATTTACATTTATTACCTAAGCAAGTAATCTTTAATATCAGTTTATTAAGGAAGTAAAGTAAGCTAAATTATTAATTCGTTTTTTAAAACAAATATTTTTCTTTTAACAAAACATTTTTAAGACACATAAAACATCATTGTTATGGCATTTTCCAAGTGTTCATAGAACATTTGGAAGGTTGTATTAAAAAAAGAAATTTAGAAAAAATTGTTGAAGGCTTTAATTACTAATCTACCTGGAAGAATTGTACATAGCAATTTTCGATGTAAGCTTAAAATAATTAAAACTTCTAATAATTTGCGAAGTAATTCTCATTACCGATTTTGATTGTTTTTCCAATATACCTCGATTAACCTTTTCGATGCGACTTGGGCTAGCTGCCTATTCCCTCGACAGGCGGACCAAACTTCCTCTCCTAGGGCCCGTAGGCACCGGTATTTTTTTTATATTTTACTTAGGCGCTCGTTACTTATCATCATGTTCATGTTTACCTTACGTGAACGACGCCGTGTATTACTTGAAACGATTTATTTACTACAATTTAGGTACGCAGCAAACCTACAATAACCATTTAAAACAATGTTTACTTACTTTTCTTTCCTATATTTCTCTTTCTACTTCATTCCGAAACCACCGCTTGTTTTTAGACGTGATTTTTAAATTATGTATATTGTTTAAAACTATATATATATATATATATAGGGAAGATAAATAAAAAGTGTGTGGCGATATTTTATTGACCTTCCGCCTTATTCGCCAGTAATATATATTTGAGCTAAGGGTCATTTAATGAATAAATAAAACTATAGTTTTAGTAGCCACTCGTTTACACTGATAACGATCTTTGTAAATCATTATATAATTCTGGTACCAAATGTTATCAACCCCGGATTGTGAAAGGTGTAGCGAGGAGGATTGTGCGAGGGAAGATTCAAGTATGGTGAAGAGAGACCGTGTAGAGTGATTGAAAGAAAAAGTTAAGAAGAACATAGATAGATTGTAGTAGAAGATGGAATGGTATCGGGAAGGAGCGGGAGAGATAGAGTGAGGTGGGGAGGGAGGTTCTTCGAGTAATGGATGGGTGTCCGGGCTCAGTTTTACCTCTCTCTCTCACTCTCTCATTCTCCCTTTTTCACTCTCTGGCCTTTTCTCTTTTTCTCGCCGTCTCTCTTTTTTCTTTCCTTCTCACTCTTTCTTAGTCTCTATGGATACTTTTTTAACGCAAGTCTCATTTTTAGCACTTTCATCCGAAGGAAAGTAGCAATTGACATTGCACTCATGACGGAATTTTTGAAAAATGTCTTCAAATCCTAGTAGACACCGAAAATGACCCCCGTTAAATATATATATATATATATATATATATATATATATATATATATATATATATAATTCTCGTGTCACAGTTTTAGTGTTTATACTCCTCCGAAATTCCTGAACCGATTTTGATGAAATTTAATATGTATATTCAGTAGGTCTGAAAATAGGCTTATAACTAATTTATATACCCCTGAGTGATAATTGGGGCCCACCCCAAAAAATATTTTTTTATTTTTTGAACAAAATACTTATTTTTTTTTTAATGATTTAACATTAAAAAATACATACAACCTTAAATTTTCAACCTTCTACTAACAATGATATTAGTACATTAATTATAATAAATAAATTTTGAAATGTAGTTTTATTCAACATATGATCTTATGACAGAGAGAAATATGGCTCCAGATTCTAAACTGTTTCTGAGTTCCATCATTCAATTGATGTTTCCAAATGACATCGTTCGGAGCAAAGGAAATTGTAAAACATAATGCTGCAAACAATTTACTTCAAAATCAAAGGCCAAATTTATCACAAAGTAGGATCATTGCTGCTAATTCCAAACTAACCACATCAATTTTTACAAATTTACTTTATGGGAGGTGACGACTCCGAAAACGCACTCGCCAATCGCGTGGATACACGTTGGGCTACATTACACTCAGGTCACGATTTGCCAGGCACTAGACAATCTATTGAATGAGCAAAATGAATTGTTAGAATTATTTAAATCACACATTCACAAATTATAAAGTGATAATCACGCTGTTGACATCAATCCTTATAAATAGAGCCCGGAAGTTAGGCATTTATTTTTGGGTGAAATAGGCAGGCAAAAAGGCACTTGAAATACTGAAAATAGGCAGTACTGTAATTAAAATAGGCATTTATTAGGAGTGAAGGCAAAGAGGAATCTCACTCATTATTAATGAAAATATGTATTTTAAATACTCATTCATTCCTTTATTACCAACTAGCTGTTACCCGGCGTGCCATGCTACACCTACTTTCTGCTTCCATAAAATCAAAAATAAATTAGGAACCCCCTTCATTGTTTCGAACCCGTGACCTCCGAAATGTGAGTCATAAACGATTTTAACATAGCCTATGGCTCTATGGGACGATTTTAACATGGCCTACGAGACTTCCCGGGTCAAGACCTACCAGTATTCCAAGTTTGGTCACAATGTGTGGATTTGTATAAGGAACAAACGGACAAACAATCAGACACGTGATTTTTATATATATAAATAGATTTATCACAGAATTATCTTACTTACTCTCAAGGGAACAACAACTTGTTACAAGCAACAACAAGATGCTTTTTCAAAGTATCAACTGGTATAGACCTTCTCAGAAAAAAATGTTTTTCATCATGGGAAAACTTCCTCTGCATTATCTTATTATTTCGAAATCCGGAATACCAGGTAATTACGCATTGTCTCAGCAAAAGGGCTGTGAGGAAGAAGATGTGACTTATTTCTCTCATCCTCTCTCTTTCCTGCTATTCATTATGCTTGTGCATTCCTTCTTCTAAGGAAGGTTCTGTTATTTTCAGAGGTTAAATCCATGGGTTGGGAAAATAAGCTTTCGAATAGGTACTTGTGACGGCAATTTGTAATTTAATTAGTGCAACCTTTTTTGTCTTCGATGAACGGAAATTCAATATGTGCTTTTTGAAATGTTTAAATCGCAGAAAAAAATTGCATAACAAGCAAAAAAGGCAAAAATAGGCAACGGAAGCCAAAATAGGCAAAAAAGGCAAAATAAAAATTGTCGCTACACTTCCTAAATGCACGAAAACATATTTATTTCTATCCGATTCTTCAATATATCCATTCAGATAAAAAAGGCATTTTGCCTAACCTCCGGGCTCTACTTATAAAGAACCATCTAGAGAGTACATTCAATGCACCTGTTGCTGGAATCGTGGTTGGCGACAGTGCAGCTACGCGAGAAATCCTGATTCGAAGAAGAAATAATAATCTTCAGTACATTGCTGATACAGACCATTCATACGACCCTATCCGCTAATGTCTTGGAAGGGACAAGACGGACATTGCATAAATATGAAACAACGAGATCACGCAACAGGTACGGGATTATTGTTTCACTGCCAAAATATTCACTAGAAACGATGTTTATGGCAAAAAAACGTTTGCCGGGGCATATAGTTATATATGTGTAAATAAATATAATAAATAAGTTGTGTACATTTATATGTAATTCTATTGAAAAAAAAGAAGAAAAAAAAAGAAAAAAAAAAGAAAAAGATGGAAAAAAATAATAATAAAAAAAAAATATTATAAATAAATAAAAAAAATAAAAATATATAAATAAATAAAAAAATAAAAAAAATAAAAAATAATAAAAGTTAGATATATTTTGTACGGTTAGATTTAAGGTAAGGAATACTTGTAAATAAATATATTTAGGTGTAAGAGTATAAGTTTATATATGCATATATGTGTATGAGTGTGCGTGTTTATTAATATGTATATATGTATGTATGGATATGTGTGTGTATGTATGTAGATATGTATATGTATATATATATGCATGTATGTATATGTATGTATGTATGTATGTATATATATATATATATATATATATACATATATATATATATACATACATAGAAGTAGCTATAAGTGAAACAGAAAGGAATATACCATCTATTGTTAGCTTTAAATTAATGAGAAAAATAAATAAATAAGTTGTGTACAGTTATATGTTATTCTAAAAAAAAAAAAAAAAAGGAACAGAATGTGCTTACATATTTCATGAGATTTATTAGTTAAAAACTAGGTTTAATTAAAAAAAACAAAAGGTTCATAGGACGATTAAAACAGTAAGTTGTTCGTCCTTTAGTTCATTCCATTCCATTCTATATATGTGCCCGCTAACACGATAGAGGCGAGAGTTTTTGTTTTTTGGTGTGCTCAATCCACAAATAAAATCCTTTTTTGTCCATATCTTACAGTTTTCTTTCTATGTGTGAGGCGTTAGCCAATTAAAAACAATAAACAGAAAATAAATAAAGAATTTAGTCAGGACTCGTTATCGTATGATTTTAGGCTATCTATTCCACCTTCCCTCCTCTCTCTGGGGGGGGGGGTTATATTTTCCCAAAACAATTTTTTTTTAAACGAATTCATTCATAATAGCAATCTCGGTAGCTGCATTTCGTTTCGGAATGTGCTCAAAATATTTTACTTTCAATATAAAACAGTTTTTTCTTGTCTAAAAATAAATAAAAAAAGAATAAGTTGAAATTTCAATCATTTCGGGTCAGTGGCTTGAATTTCTTGCTGAAAGTAAAGTGGCTACTTCTCTTTATTTTCTCTAAGGAGCTCTATATATACTTTTATGTTGTATCTTTTTTACAAAGAGGAAGTGTTTTATATATTTCTTCTTAGAACAGAGTTTCTCTTTGTTTTATATCATTTTTTCGCTGTTTCTCCTAAGTGACTGAGGAGGGGGAATTATTTGTAATAAAAACGCTTACACAAAGGGTTTTAAATCTACCCCTCGGGAAATTAACAGACACCAGTCCATTCTTCATCTCCATTCGAGGTTCTTGTGTATAAGCTTCTTCTCTTTCATTCTTATTTCTAGAATTATATACATTTGTATTTCTACGGTTAATGTTTGTATTCCTACGGTTTATTAAATTGCTTCAATATTATTTAATATTTGTTTGTATGCCTACTTTAAGTCTTCAATTTATCCCAAGCAACGTTCGTATAACTGGCAATGAAGAAGAAGAAGTCGATCTTGCAAAGAAGGGGACACAAAGTGATCCACCAAAAGTGGACACAAGTCTTGCCTCTACCGAACACCAAAATGATGCTGCCATCAGCGTTCTTTAGTTTAAAATGTACGTAATTAATTTAAATTCATATTTATGTACATAATCGTCATTATATACATACAAATATTTAATACATATTTATGAAATCAAATGCTTTAGTTGATAAAAATAAAAATAATGCAATAAATATGAATGTATGTACGTACATATATGTACATAATATTTAAAGAAGGCATAAAAATAAAGATTCCCCATCGAGACCCCGGTTAATTGGAATCCCGGATAATGGAGGTCCTACTATAGTTGTATACGTTCGTAACCTGCATAAAATTGAGCTTTATAGCTTGATAAATATTTTTCACGTTGAGGGCGAATTTTTTTTTAGGGGTTTCGTGTTTAGTGCATCAAAATACCTCATAGGGCAAGCAGAAAAAGAAAATCTGTGAGGAAGCCCTTAAGCTTCACAATTACCAAATTCTTCACCTGACTACAAATAGATATTTAATTTGCTTCGTTAGTACAAGAAATCTTTTCTTGACCACTGGGATTTAGGCTTTTCCAAAGGCGAAGGCAAAGGCTAAAACTTAATTTAGGAATAATGTTAAACACATTCCCCGAATGCCTGCCAGAGAACACTGCTCCAATTCTACCCTCGGATTGCATTCCATCGGATTCTCTACTCTCGCCTTATCCTTCTTCCTCGTCAGCATTTATCTTATTTCAATATATTTAAACATTCCTCTTTCCAGTTTCATGGAACAACGGGAGTTAACTATTTACCCCTTCGAGATTGGAAGGGCTTGTAGCGTAGCGATCATTTTATCAGATATTAAGATCTGATAAAATAGATCTAAAAGATAGAGTACACAGTGTAGCCATGATGAGCAAGTGCCTGCTAGAGAATTCCTTGACTGCACACAGAAATGGACGCTTTTGATCACACATTCTGCTGTCATAGATCACCTCAGGAGAGCCTGGAAAAAGTTAGCGAGGTAACCGGCTACAAACTGTGAGTAGTTTCACCGTACTTGCTATTTTTACACTGCCTCTGGTGTTACCTCCCGCACTGGTTACCTGTCCACCAAAGTACTCTTCCAGCACCGAGGTTCAGCATCTCGCTCCGCAACACTGGTGACGTCATCTCAACCAGGATATTTTATTTTCCTTCTTCACTCGTCAGAGACTCTTTTTTTTTTCTTTTTTTTTTAACTTGCCCAGAGGACATTATCATTTATTTATTAATTATTATTTTAGAAGAAGATTATTATTTATTATGGAGACAATATTATTATTATTTTATTTTTTATTTTATGAATAAAAGCATTGTTTACTTTTACTTTTGAGAACACGCATTATTGGGACCCTTCTGTCAACATCCCAAGATCCCGATAGGCTCATGGTATTGGCTGGCGGTGCCTTGCTTGGTTGACACCAACATGCCATAAAAGAAGGATAAAAGTCCGAGTCACAGAAACTGCGACATATTAGTGCGATTCCGGCGTTATTCCTTTTTCGTATAAAACATTAGTGAAAAAAATCCGAGAAGCAAGATTCCAGGCACCACAAACAGTAACAGAGTAGAAAAAACAGAGAAGGTTTATTAACCCCTGCCATATGGCTATGCTAGTCCTGTTAGGATTACGGAAGGCTCTATAAGCCATAAATATTTCACCTTTGAAAGCATTTTTAAAAACAATAATTTAAAAAGTGAGGTAAGTAGCGGAAAAAACTGTTCTGGCGAACGACACCAACAGCAGTTATGTAGTAGGAAATATTAACAAGGAGTCTTTTAATCCCGCTCAGAAAGCTCACTTTCTAAAAAAAAAAAAATGGTTATAATTATAATTGAGGAATAAATTTTCTTATCATAAGCAATTACAAAAATAATAATAAAAAAAAAATGAACTGTTGAAATTAAGGAATCCAACTACTTCAAACTCTTAAGCACTTATTTCTCCAAATGCGACTGCCCCATCGAAAATTGCTTCAGAACGTTTTTTGTAGACGATTTAGTAAGTTGTTTCCCCGAAAATCGCACATGAGAAATTTAACTGAAAACTAAAGCTTTCTCTAACCTTATGCTGAACAAATAAAATTTTGGACCTGGGAAGAGAAAGGGCGAGTCTCAAAATCCGATTGTTGGGAAATAGAAGTCGAAGTTCTATAAGTGCTTCAGGAAGGCGAATGTTTACTCTATGGAATGCTGATTCATAAACCTGATTGAAAAAGAATGCAATTGAGATTCAATGTTTTAATTATAATTTTTACGAATGATTTATGGGTAACAAAATGCAAGGAGGGGATTTTGTGACCTGAGATTCGCCCTTGAAATCGGACATTGCATTTTTTCATAGATGATGGCGCTATTCACTTTAACTTGAAACAGTGAGTGAACTAACGGCGTTCTGTGGTTTTCAGATTCGCCTTTTCTCTTCCAAGGATATATAATCCGTACAAATGTCGACCCTCACATGAGCGATTAAACTAGAAAATAAAGCTTTCTCGAAACTTGCGCTGAATAACGATGGTTTAACTAATGGGTAAACCAATAAACTAAGGCCATGAAATTCAATTGCGAAGTCCACTGAAGTTTTTTTGTGCTCACTGAGCCACGACGGAGAGGTCCTTAAAGTTTTAACACTTACTGAGACTATTAACGCCGGGCTGTCTACAGGTTGCCAACTTTTTATATTACAAACAGCACGTAGACAGTCACCAATTCAGGTGCTGGCCGCGCCCAACGATGCTTCAACGGGAACCGGTGTAGTCAACGTAGCTATGGCCGTTGGAAACTAATTAATTGTAAAAATGACATCAAACGGCAAGAAAACGTTGCGAATGTCTGTATTTTTTTAAACTGAACATTAAAGAAGAAAAGAGAAGAAAGAAGCTTTCTTTTGAAGTTTAACCGTTGTGTTTGAAAGGGCAAAAGGGAGGAAAACAGAGATGGAGCTATAAAATCAATGATATTTGAAAGCCAGTGAATGTGAGTGAGGGCAAGAGAGTGCGAGAGAATGTGAGTGTCTGAGTGAGTGTGAGAGAGCGAGAGAGTGTGAGAGTGCGATAGAATGTGAGTGTATGAGTGAGAGAGTTGGAGTGGGAGTCTTAAGATCCATTTGTCCTACAGCTCTCGCTTCATGTCGACAGAAAGAAAACATCAAAGAAATTGGGAGGTTTCTTGAGTGCCTCTAATGCCACCAAACAAGATGATATTTTATATCTTTTACAGGACATTCCTTAAATTTTCCAGGTAACCACCTCTTTCAGTAATCTCATACTAATTAAACTATAACGCCATACTTCTAAATATTTTAAGTAATTTGCAGTGAAACAATAATAAATTGACTTGCAAAAGAACACGGGCGTATATAAGGAGCGGGCTGCAGCCCCCCTCCCTCCCTTATATAGAAACATGTATTTTTGTGAGCGTTAAAGCGTTTCAGTTATTGCAAGGTCTAGATTGTTAGTATTCCATACCCCCAAAAGCTTCCAGCGCCTGCCCGACATTAGTTTTTATATACGCCCATGGACAAAAAAGATACTGTCCCTTTGACGAAGGAATATGATAGTGTATTTGCGAAATTCAATGTTTATTTTAGCAAGTGCTTCCTCTTACTGCGAAAGCTCTACTGCATGATATTTGATTAATAGAGAGATTGAGTAACAGAAAGATAGGGAAATGAATTTTTATATTGGTATATATACAGAAATAGAGAGAGAGGGGAGTGGGTTCAGAGACGTGAGATAGGGGCAGACCTCTGAAAATGAGGGAACGAGAGATCTTTGTGAGAGGAGATAAAGAGAAACAGGGATCGAAAGAGAGAGTCGAGAAGGGAAGATAGAGTGGGAGAGAGACAGGAAGTGAGAGAGGAGGGGTGAGTGTCAGGGGTGGGTGTGTAAAAGAAAATATTTATTTATTAACGATTCCCCGTTGCTAAAGAAAATGTAGAGGGTAATGGAATATAAAATCTGAAAGAGACTACCAGGAAAAGAGGTCGAAAGGAGACCCCCAGACGAAAACAATGAAAAAATACCGCATAGAAAGGATCCTGAGAGGTCCATCTCTCCCTGGTTGCGGTCCTGGTCTTTGTGTTCAATGAAAGAAGACATCAAAAGGGCCTAGAGGTGTCCGGAGAATGTCTAATGCGGCTGCCGCCTTCTATGTTCGCAATGCCCCGTCCATAATAAATGTCTTCCCCATCGAGCCGGGGCTTTTCTTGCGCCCTGCTCTGGAAGGATGGAGAGAAAAATGAGAATTGATGTATAGGCAATCCATCACCGAAGGCTGACACAGAGCCTGAGGCGATAAATTGCAATGATGTCCTCCCTTCACAACAGATGGCGCTCTTCAACATCCCTCAATGGTCTGAGGCCGTACGGCACTTAACCTATCATCAAGCCAGGGGCGATGTCAATAGTAACCTTAAATGGTCATATAGATTGCCAGCCTGGGCCATGTCAGAAATAACCTGAAATAGTAATATTGATTGGAATCTAAGGCAATGTCAATAGAAACATATGGCAATATTGATGGTCATTGTCAACCCAAACCTCAAATGGTCATAGAAATTGGTTATTTTTAGGCTAACAGTGCCCGTTATCGTGAACACACACCTGCATACCTTCGTAAAAGGCTGAAATTGATTTAGGGGACACACTAAGTCATCCTCTTTTGAACTTTTCTGGCTAATTCTGACTTGAGGTAACCCTCACAGAAACACACAAACAATTGGAGGTCTGGTCAACTCCGCTAGCTTTCATACTCTTCCCCAAAAACTATATGCACCTACTTGCTAGATAATTATGGGGTTAGCTGAACTAAGACACTAGTCTTGTCTAGTTTTGGTAAACCTGAAGGAGAGCGTCTTCAACACCGATTTTCTTCAAAGTTTGCACTATAACGTATTTTCATGCACTAAACACGAATCCGTTGAAAAAAATTGTTGTTCTCAACCAGGAAAGAAGTTATTTAAAAAAAAAAGTTCACTGTTAGCAGGTTACAAACGACCAAAGGTGCTGAGGACACTCTCCTTCAGTTTTACCTCAGCACCGATTTTCTTCAAAATTTGCACTATAACGTATTTTGATGCACTAAACATGAATCCGTTGAAAAAAAAAAGTTGCTCGCAACTAGGAAAGAAGTTATTAAGCACTAAAGTTCACTGTTATGGAGGTTATAAAAGACGGGATAAACCGCTTATATGTAAACACGCGCCTGCGCAATAGTCCTTAATGACAAAGTGTAATTGAAATTTATACTCACCTTGTGGTAGCTGACTTGGTCGTAAACTGTCGCTTTTGGGCATACGTGCTATGCGTTTCCGCTCGCTCCGCTCGCTCAAGAAAACATCAAAACCCCTAGTCAATCCAACTCGCAGAAATAAAAAGAATTCGATGCCCAAAAGTCGTCCAAGGCAGTCTTCCCTAACCTTCATAACAGTGAACTTTTTTTTTTAAATAACTTCTTTCCTGGTTGAGAACAACATTTTTTTCAACGGATTCGTGTTTAGTGCATGAAAATACGTTATAGTGCAAACTTTGAAGAAAATCGGTGTTGAGGACGCTCTCCTTCAGGTTTACCCTAGTTTTATTTTTGGAGTGTATAGAGGCTTTCCTGTTTTGGAGAAAAAAAAACACTACCTCTAGTGAGAATCGAACACTCATCCCCTAAGAATGGAGCATTAGCTTGTTCCTCCCATGTAAACTTTCGAAAACGAAGCTGTTATCTAAGAATGTGACCCCCTTAGAAGAATGAGTTTGTTCAGATGTACTTAAAGCAAGACTGAAGAGTTATTTGGAAACAGGTTAGAAAATGTAAGTACTGCGAAGGACTTGGATCTTTATCAAAGAGTCCTTCAACTAACCCGTGGGTCCTGGATGGACTTGGCCAAAGTTCCCAGAGGAATTTTTTTCTCCCCAACTCGACCCTTTCCTCTACCATGGACTTATTTTATTTCTTTCCCTAACAAGCCTGTTCCTGTTAGCCCTCCGTTTAGCTTCTCCTCTTGGCTACTCTTGTTTCTATCATATTCTTTCCCTTGTTAACATACTTTCAAGAAAGACTACAGATCCAAGTCCAATCTCAGGGGGCACTTCAAAATATTAGAGATGTATGAACTCTTTTTCAGGTATTGTATGATAATTTTTTATGGCTGAGAAGATTATCAATAGATAAGTTATTCATGTACATTTTACATATTACTTTGTAAGCTAATTAATTTCCTATAAATCCTACGGACCAATGTTGACTATTATAAATAAATTAAGTCACTAGGCTGACATTTGAACCTAGATCGACCAACCAATCTTTATACAAGCATGATAAGATTAAATTTACCTGAAGACAAACAATTTTTGCGCTTAGGGGGAAACCCGCCTATGAGGGTGTCCTAATGACGCAATCCAGGTTTTAATATGTTTTTTTTGGGCGAAGAAATATCCTCAAGCGTATGTTTTTGCGTTACTAGGATCAAAGTTTTATACGTATTTAGACGTAGGAAATCTGAAAAAAAGAAATCTTAGGCCATATCTATAACCGCTATTCAGGAAAATGAATAGCGTAGATTTTCGGAAATATTCTTATATATTTTGAAACCTGGATGAATATTGCACTAAATGTAAGAAATCTTATTATTAGCTTATTAAATTTCTTACAAATAAGGTTCTTAAGCGATTTTTAAATAAATAAAGTAAATTCCGCTTAGGATACCGTCAGTTTCCTGATGTGATTGTGCTCCCCCCCGTATTTATTTAACGGCGCATCAACTATTTGGCTATTAGCGCCGTGATCGTGCTTTTTCTTAAGATTTCATTACATTTATATATGTGGTTACATTTGTCTCTAAACATTTAGACAAAACATGAACTGATTCTATTATGAAATTTCCAAGAGACACTAGGGATACGAATGAAAACAAAAGGGGGAAAAAAGATCACACGAGTCGGATTTTTTTTTTCTTTTTTTCTTTTACAACGTTTGAACATATACTACTCTAATTATAAAAAAAAAAATTCTAAAATTTAATAATAGTCATCATTACATTTTAGAAAGTTTATTTGTGAAAAATAATAAAAAAAAAGACCATTTGCACACAGAATTAATGGTTTAATGAAGAATTAAACTGAAGGTAGAAAACGTAAAACGATTCCGCCGTCTGATACACGCCTGGTATTCATAGAAATGAATGAAAATCAAAATAAAATTTAATTGAATGTGTTACGTCCAGATGAGTATCCTTTATAGTGAAAATTCATTAGTATTTGTTAATAAATTGTGCATTCGCCGCTCCGAACGGTCAAAGGTAATTGGATGAGGCGACAGGGCTGTTCTATTTGTTGAGCTTCACTGTTAGCAGAACTTATAACCGGAGCGAACTAACAGTGAACAGCTGTTGATTATTAAATATTTCAAGCGAATCAATACTTTTGTTTAGTATTTATAATTCATTATTTTTGTTCTATAGATGTACATATCGTCGATACAAAAGCAAACTAACGAATATGAAAATCACCACTTTTCAGAGTGGAAAAGTATTTATTCATAACTTTTTTTTGGACAGTCAAATATTTGGCAGATTTGACCTTTTGATAATGGAATACTTTCCCTTTATTAGAGTGAAGTCAGATTGAAGATTTTGCCGTAAATAAGTCCAGCAGAAATGATTAAAGATGGACAATGAAAGATGCATTTTTTCATATTCGTTAGTTAGCTTTTGTATCGACGATATTTGGACTTCAAACGCTCTTTTTACAGGATATCCTCGCTGTGTTTGATGAGTATTCTTTTGGGCCTTCTATCGCATGGGTTAGTAGTGTTTGTTAGTTTGACGAATTTGCATCTGCATTTAAACATATTTGGTCAGATTGCTGAGCTCTTCATCCTCATCGGTGGATATTGGTAGAATTGAGGGGAAGCTAGAGATTATGTTGCACTTGGACTTGTCTTTTTCTTTTTCCAAGACCAACTAGACAACGGGGAGACTTCATAGTTTTTTTACGATTAAAAAATAACTAAAGTAGGTAAAACTGAAGTTTTGGAAGAAAAAATCATTTTTCTTCACATTTTTTCAATTGTCAAGATGCATTTCACCCTTAATAACCAAGCACACCTTTTTAGGTTATTAAAGAATATAAAACGAACATATTTCCCTGAAAGTGGAGGAGTTTGAAATCTTCAGGGGTCAGAGTAAAAAATTCCCCCCAAAAACAAGAGTTTGATGAATAACCTGAATTTGGTTTATGATGCCACCCTGGAACCCCTTTAAAATAGTTACATTGAAAACCTTAGTTTTTAAAAGGAAATTTCAACTACTTCACGATGGTTTGATTGTATTGTATTTAGTATAAATCACTACTTAGTCATATAAAAAAATAATCGAAACAAAAATCAGGAAATTTCAATTTACTCTATTTCTGTTGGGAATGGAACCATACTTTATATGAACATTTTTTTTTTTTTGCAATTCAGGTCTTCTAATCACCTCCTGAAAGTTTGACTTTTATCAGTTACACCCTGTATATACAAATGATTATTGAAATTCTAGAAAGAGAAGTAAAATATTAAAAATTAATTTTCTTTAAAAATCTTGAAAGACGAGCCTCTTGCTTTTCTCCCACAAAACATTTTAAGAATGTTCTAGTCTGTGCAATTATTCTATAAATAAAAAATGCATAAGCAAAACATGGAACAATAATTACACAGGTACAAAAAAAAAAAAATAAATAAATAAAAGTGTTATTTTACAAAGACACCATACATATATTCTTATGTATTTCGAAACACTAAATCCGAATCCGGAGTCCGTTTCACCCCATCAGGTCGGGATTAAAAGCATTTGAAGGTCAAATTTCGTATACAATCGTTAAAGAAGAAATAACTAGAGCTTCCGTGGTTTTGAGGGTCGCGCAATCCGAATCCGGAGTCCGTTTCACCCCATCAGGTCGGGATTAAAAGCATTTGATGGTCAAATTTCGTATACAATCGTTAAAGAAGAAATAACTAGAGCTTCCGTGTTTTGAGGGTCGCGCAATCCGAATCCGGAGTCCGTTTCACCCCATCAGGTCGGGATTAAAAGCATTTGATGGTCAAATTTCGTATACAATCGTTAAAGAAGAAATAACTAGAGCTTCCGTGGTTTTGAGGTTCGCGGAATTCGAATCCGAGATCTGTTTCACCCCATCAGGTCGGGATTAAAAGCATTTGATGGTCAAATTTCGTATACAATCGTTAAAGAAGAAGTAACTAGAGCTTCCGTGGTTTTGAGGGTCGCGCAATCCGAATCCGGAGTCCGTTTCACCCCATCAGGTCGGGATTAAAAGCATTTGATGGTCAAATTTCGTATACAATCGTTAAAGAAGAAATAACTAGAGCTTCCGTGGTCTTGAGGTTCGCGGAATCCGAATCCGAGTCCTGTTTCACCCCATCTGCGCAAAATCAAGTTCATTTCGAGAACAAATATGTTTATGTTGCAAAAAAAAAAAAAAAAAAAAAAAAAAAAGTTCTAGTTATTTTTTATTTAACGACTTTATAGGAGATTTGATCTTGAAATGCTCTTAAGTCTGAAGTGATGACGTGGTGAAACGAACTCCGGATTCGGATTCATCGTGTCGAAATATATAAGAATATATGTAAGGTGTCTTTGGAAAATACCATTTTTTTTTTTTTTTTTTGTGTGCCCGTGTTATTATTTATTAATTAACGTTAAGACAAGGAGTAATTGAAATACAAGAAATCGAACAACCAAAAATGATTAAAAACATAAATCTACCGGATATTCATTATTTTGACACATTTGACGAGTGTCATATAACATTTTTCAGGTCTTTCAGAGAGATTTCCCGCCGTTTTGCTGACAATTGGGTTATTCACGTGCATAAAGGCCTGCCATGTGAACAAGAAACGACCAGATGAATGTAACATAACTCCATAGGCTGTATTTGAAAAGTGAGCTCTGTCAATCATTGAAGCTCACCTGGAATTAGGCTGTTTCTATATCATTTTCCTCTTGTCATTGATATTGAATTACCCAAAATCTGACAGTGGACGTAATTAGCTACTGGATTATAACAGTTGCTCGCAGTTTTATTGAAAGGCTGAGAGGAAAAGTTCAAAATGATTTGGATTTACACAATTTATTTATGTTTAAAACACTTTTTAAACATAAATAAATCATTAGCCGTCTATTTTATTTTTTTTTTAGAGGGAGAAAAAGTATATTGCTTATTTATAAAAAAAAACAAAAAAAAAACGTTAATGTGCATTTATAAATTACACAGATTTTTAGGTCGACTTATCTGCAGATAACAACCCATTTCTAGTCAGTATTGGACCGATAAACTATATTTATTTATTCTTTTTTTTTAATATTTAATTATAAGTATATGACTCTTCATGAGTAGAGGCAGACAATTAAAATAAAATAAAAATCTATAAAGCATACGCAACCAGAGTTATTCGCCCACGACAATTATTAGATATTTTTCCCAAATATTAGAAATTTGCGGTTCATTTCAACGTTGATGGCAGACCTTGAATTACTAGAAATAAACTGTGATTTTGTCCCTCATAGAGTTTACGCTATACCTGGTGATGGTCCATCCGAGGTAATAATAATATCCCGAACCACTGCACTTCTTGGTAATGCTCGCAAATATAATGGGTGTTTCCAAATGACATATTGGAAATTTAAAATTTTAACGTACATTTATTATTGACAACGAATTTTCACATGTACTAGTTAAGCTGTTGTTACTGGTGACCTATAGATAGCGGGTTATCTCTAGGTTATCTATTTGTTGACACTGGTACGGAGTGCCCCAGTGTCAAGAAACTTTATACTTCGATTACTTGTCAATTGATGAATAACATATAGTATGACGGGAATCGTGCTATAATAAACTGCACAATATTATGTAGTCGCGTTAATTTTGATGATACATTATTTAAAGCAATAAAATACCTACTTATCTGCCGTGACGAAGCACCGTAGTTAGGTAAAAAATTAGGATAGCTAAAGAATACCTTCGATATGTATTTAGGAGTAATTAAAAAATATTGTTATTTCTTTGCTAAAATGTATAAGAAGAGAAATGTTCTCTTCTTGAAACGGGACAGTTCTCAATCTTCTCAACTGCCCTGAAGATGGCTTGTATAGCAAGCCGAAACGTTGGCGGCAATAAATATACATTTTAGCAAATAAAATGTGTTTTATTGAATAAGAACACTGACCGAAACCCCGAAGATCAACGCTTCCTACTTCCGAACGGTCGACCATATCTTCTCAATTATTATTTCTTTGTTTATTTGTAGCTTTGACTTTTTTTAGTTGAGTCTTCTGTTAATTTGTTACTGTTCTCATTATTATTTGTAATTGCGAGTACCGTAAAATGGGATTATATTGTCACAAACTTATGCTGCTAGGATATTTCCATTTAACTGACACCTAAAAGTCGAAATTTGCCCAAAGAGAAATATTTATGTATATATTTGTCTGTTGGCTCTCAGAAAAATATATAGGCATATAGAAGCGGTTTAGGCTAGTACTAATTTGACCCCAAGTTACGTTATTTATTTTACAGCCGAAGAAGCCTTCCAAGCAGCATGCGGAAACGTTTTAAAATAGATTTTTCCTAAAATCCGTTTTCTTTCTTTATCATTTCTTATCACCTCAATGACTTTGAGGACATTCAGAACATCCTTTTCCTCGAGCCTCGTATAATTCTGGTCGATACCAAAATCGATACAAAGAGGAATCGAAACTCTATTTGATATTCTTACTCCCCCCCCCCCCCCCCCCGAATTCTCGAGTCCTACCTGTACATACTTCAATAGGAATCCGAGCCGTGGACTCGCCGAACATCAAGTAGCTACGGAGCCTAGGGAAATCATCGCTGTTCAGTGTCGAACAAAGGCTTCTTTCCCTCTCCTTCAGAACCAATATAGAATTTATGAGGGTTTTTTTCAGTAACACAGCTTTGCCTGCGGTGGCTTAAATTGTAAACACTATAATGATAATGCATAATAGAAAACTGGAATATGGACATTCTTTTCAGTACAGAAGCTCAGGATTTTTAAATTATTAGATTTAATTTTTCAAACCTTATTCTATAAAACAATTGTCCAAATATTTATAACTGGGAGTATCCGCAGGTTTACAAACATTATAAACACCCATGCTATTGGAGGGAACTTTTTTAGCCCGTCCATCACTGAAAAATTCACTCTGATACAGAGGGGACTCGAACCAACATCCTGCATGAGTGTTCAGCACGCTAGCCCCCAACACAAAGTTATTGCTCCAACAAAAATACACGAGTTAAGAACGCAACAGATTAATAGACTTGAAAGAAGCCCAACACTAGAAAATTTAAATTAAAAAAATCCGTCACACAGACGCTGCATTACTAACAACAAAGTTCAGAAAGATCTTAGTGTAAGCCGCATTTCTTAATAATTTTGTTAAAATAACCTATAGAAATTAAAGAATAACAATTATAATGATTATTATTATTAGCGATTAACTTTGTAGTCAAAAGTACACCGACTACACTAAAACCTATACAGATGCATCAGAAATTGACTCCCAAATAGGATGTGCCTTTTTGAGGGACAACTTCTGCAAAAGATATAACATGCATGAAGCAAACAGTATATTTACGGGAGAATCTTTCGCGATTTGGCAGGCCATTGAAGATATTAGGTTTCAAGAACATAACAAGCACCTTATCATCACGGACTCACTCAGCGTGATGAGGGCACTACCAAAACTCAAGAACCGCCATCCTATAATAGCTGAAATTAGGGAAAATCTTGCAAAACAAAATAAAGATATTGCTCTTTTATGGGTTCCTTCCCACATGGGCATTGAACTTAACGAGAAAGTAGATATTGAAGCCAATAATGAAAGAAAAGAACAAAGTGATAGCATAAAAGTGGCACAGGTGTGCGGACAAGATTTAAAAGTATTTATTAAAAAACAAATATTAACAATGTGGACTAAGGAATGGTTAGAAACAGAAACAAAACTAAGAAACATTAAAATAACTCTAAATACTTGGAAAACCCCTGAAAGGCTGAACAGGAGGGAGGAAGTAGTTTTGGCAAGAATGAGAATTGGCCACACTAAATTAACCCACAGTTATCTCCTGAAAGGAATGTACCCTCCCACCTGTAAACATTGCAATGTTATATTAACTGTTGAACACTTCTTAACAGAATGTACCGGATACACACTGGCGAGAAAAGTGAACAACATTGAAGGCAACCTTGCTGAAATCTTACAGGACGACGAAAGGGCTGTACAAAAGGTATTCAAATATGCCAAAGATATAGGCCTCTATCAAGAAATATAGAAACATAGAACTGCCAATGACTCATACGGGTAGAGGCAGTATAATTAAATAAATAAAATAAAATATTATTAGCGAAATTTCACAAAAATGGAAGAAGTTAAGCAAATACCTCAGTTTTTCTTTGGGTTCTCCTTGATCTACCAAAAGACTATTATTCTTACCGAAAAGGCTTGTTTGCGCTCTTCCGACCACTATGGGCTGTACTGTTTTTGTTTTGGTTGCTTTGTGTTTTCAAAGTGGCTGGTCTTATGTTAGCATTTTTGAGGTACTTTCGAATTTCGTCTATCTTAAGAGAGGATACGTAAGCTATTATTCTTTTCGACAATCGATTTTCTGAAATTCGGTTGTGGCGTTCAAAGAATTGCATGCTTCTTTTCCTAATATCAGTTTCGATGTCTGAATACTTTTCTGTTCAATAACAATTATTAATATTTACTTAATTTTTTCCTGAGCACACCCCAACTTTTAATGGGTTGAATTTGATTTCTTTTTTTTACAATACCTGCTCCTCATTAGTGGGACTCTTGTTTACTAAGTTAGTTTCATTGTAAGGAGTTAGAAATAATTGCCAGTATAGCAAAATTAATAATTTGCTTTTGTAGAATTTAGCCCCTTCTAATCGAACGATTTAGTTTCTTTTAACTGCACATCATTAGATACTTATATACCAAGTGTCGTTGAAATATAACAAAAATACATTATTTTTACGAATAAATTCATAATTTATTTGCGAGTTTTATTGTGAATAAATTTTTATTCACAAATTATAATGTGAATAAATTTGTATTCGTATATTTTAATGTTATTTTTTTTGTAATCACTTGATTTTTTGTAAATATTCACATTTTTTGTGATTATTTACAATTTTTTCTGTGAATTTATTTTATTCGCAGAAAAATTTGCGAATAAAATTTTATTTGTATTTTTATATTTAGCATATGCGAATAAAAATAAATTCGTATTCAAACTTATGAATACGAATTTACTTATATTCGTATTCACAAATATATGAAGTACGAATAAATTCGTATTTTTATTTATAAATAAAATTATGCCCATCTCTGCCTTGTGCCAATGGGCTCCCTGTAGACCAAATCTTTAATGTCGTCTTGTGTCTATATTAGATGGATTTCATTTCATTTTCTGATTTTTTTGTACCAACGAGATACCAAGCTACCTTTGATTAAGTTATTAATTAAAATAAATATGATCCCATTGAGATCCCAACTTGAAGTTTACACAAAACTGAGGTAAAATATCAAAGAAAAATTAAAAAAAATTTTAAACATACGTTTTAAGAGAAATTTAAATTTTAAAGTTTTAAAAATTACCTTAAAATTTCAATTTTCATGAATAAGTCATGATAAATATCATTTTAATCAGCATTTAATACACTAACGAATGCTTTTTACCACACCTCTCTAGCTCATTTCGTTTGGGAGTTATGGTAAATTTTATGATAAAGTGTCGGTCCTAAAATGTGCTTTTTTAAAAAAACTTAAACTTTCATAACTCGAAAACTAATAAAGATAAATTTCTAAAAATATGGAGTTTTAATTGTCTTATGGGGTACTATTGATCAGCCAAATTTAAAGAAAATCAAAAAATATGAGGGAAATTTTTTCCTTGTTTTTGGATCACTTGATATGGAATGACCCAGAGAATAAAGAAGATGAAAAAGAAGATAGAGATGGATGAGAAGGAATTGAAAATATAGTCTAATGTATATAAAGAAATAGTGTGAATGGATGATAAGCACTCAGTGGCTATAGATATGATTGGCAATTATACCCAATATGTACACTATTCTGGACTCAGCTAATGCTGCCAGGTGGTCAGTGGATAGTCCCAGTTCTTCGGGGAAGGTGGCTGTGCTCTTCGGAATGGTCCCTCTTGATCCGAACTATAGTCCCTTCACAACATATTCTCTCTTCCCAAATTCGTCCTGGAACTTTTCTTCGTAGTACGCCGTGCATTTCATATATATATATTTTTCTTTTCGGAACTACGTTTTCAGTCTCTTTGGTGTCGTTATTTTCGAAGCGAACCGTAGGATCGAGGATGTATGCCGTTTTCTCACTTTTGGGGAACGCTATGATGTCGGCATATCGTGGTGTTCCTTCCTCATCGATTCCGTACACCTCTTCAAAGCATTGGGATTCGTTTTCTAACATAACAAGGGTCATTTTCGGTTTCTAGTAGCTCGGATGGATGAAGATTTTAAGACATTTTTTGGAACTTCATTTATGAGTGCTACGTCAATAGTTAAATACCTACGGTAAGTGCTAAAGATCATTCCTATTAAATTTAATAATTCATTGCCATTCAGCGCCCTCGAGTCAATCACATGCCGAATTCAGCAAAACCTCACAAGTCTCTTATAAATAATTTTGTTGGATTATTTTACTTATGCAACTTGTTAATGAAATTTGTCTGTAACTAAAAGGAATATTATTATCTTTCCGTGGCTCTAGGTAGGAAATAGTCTCATTACAACAAAATAATAGGTACCTCTCGTGAACAAGGCCAAGCAACTCAGAATAGCAATGTCTGGGTAAATTTTCTTAGTTACTGATTTGTAAGAAGTAGTTCCAGAAGCAGTAAGTCTAATATATTATTTTTCGCGTAAAAGATTCATACCCAATCTAAATATTAGGCTTAATAACAATACACTACAACAGGTAGAAACAATAAAATATTTGGGAATCACTTTAGATCGTAAATTAAACTAGAAAGCACATATTACAAACCTACAAATAAAATTAAAGGGTATTATTCACTCTCTTTCGGCATATGCAAAACTGAAATGGGGACTAAATTCAAAAATTTTAAAAATTCTCTACGAAGGAGCTATTCAACCAGCTGTGACTTATGGTATAGAAATTTGCCATAAAGGTCTCGATATAAAAATAAATCTTAGGAAATTAGAAACAGTGCAACGGCTGATAGCTTTAAAAATTATCCGTTCTTATAGAACGGTTTCATATGAAGCTTCTTGTGTACTTAATGACATTATTCCTATTAAACTTCTATGTAACGAAATGACCTCAAAATTCAAAATTCTAAAATTTAATATTCATAATCTCCTCCCAAATCCTGATGTTGAGGAAATAATTCCTTACAAAAATAATATTCATCCAAAACACTTGGTAAAAATTATCGAATTCTCTGAAAATGACTCTATAATACTGAAGTGCACACCGATGGAAGCAAAACAGATGGTCACATTGGATGTGCATTCATTGTATTTCAGAATATTATGTCACATAGGCCGATACCGACTTGGGCCAAACTGTTCCAACAATCAGGCTGAGCAAGTTGCTATCTGGAAGGCGTTGGAATATATTAATGGAGTTAGACAGAGCCTGCCTGTTGTGTACGAAAAAACTCCTAAAAATACTATAAAAAGCATACTAAGAACGGAAACAAATAGACAATGGAACCAACGTTGGACACTGACAACCAAAGGACGACAACTATACAATTACATACGTACTATAGAGGACGCACAGAAATACCAAGACTTATTTATAAACTCACTCAAATACTAACTGGTCACGGACCAACAAGAAGTTACTTACACAGATTTAAAATCATTGAAGACAAAATCTGCAAATGTGACTCTCGTACTGAACAGACATACGACCATTTAATCTTTGACTGCAGACTGCTTGACAAGGAAAGGATCAAATTCATGAAGTCTATTATATTAAAAGGAGGACACTGGCCGGTTTCTAAGAGGGAGATTCTTATCAAACACTTTGATGAATTTGATAAATTTATTGGTACTAGAGATTATGACGAACTTTAAAAAATAAGCTGTATCTTATTTCCATTATTGTATACATTTAATTTTATTTTTATCTTTATATTTTATATCATTCATATTTGGATTTCTTTTATATTTATATACATTATCTATCATTTATTTCTGCAAAATTGTATACATTTTATTACTTCTTAGTATTATTATATTATTATAGTTTTAGACTTATTTCTGTTAATTTTATTGTCTTACCTTCAATTACTTCAATTATAAATTGTTAAGTTTTTCATAACTAATATTCTCATGTTACATAAATATGGGACATACATGTAGTATTTTTAAAATGGCACAGGTAGAAAATAAATTCCCACATCGCAGGGTTACTGCAGTGTGGAAAAAAAAAAAAAAAAAAAAGGCAGTAAGTCTAAGGTTAGTTGAAGTTCATGTACGGTAAATGTGTGGTTTAAAGGATCTTCACGTTCGACACTAGAAATATCAGTGAATTCAGCGATTCTTTTGTATTTTAGGAAATATTACAATAATGGTCATTGTCAGTAAGTCGGTATAGGAATTTTTGTTTCCGGCGTTTCTACATCTGGGCTATTAGCGCAGGGCTGTTTACAGGCTTCCACCCTTTTTTAGTGCCAACAGCACATGGACGGTCACCCATTAAAGAACTTTCCACGCCTGACCGACATTGTCTAACTAGTAAATGGTAATCAGAATAAAATATCTCCATTTACCACTCATAAAAATGTCTAGTGTGCAAAAAAATTATGCAATATCTAAATCGAGAAAGATAAACGTACACCCCCCCCCCCCATAAAAAAAAGAAGAGTCCAAAGAAAACTTCATTTTTTCTTTGGACAAGTCTATCTATTGTTGGGATTTAATGTCAGAAAATGAAGATATATTTTTCAGCAGGAGTCGCCTAGGGGTGTAATAAAGTTAGAACTGATAATCCCTCTCGTTAGCGGAACAAGTAGGGGGTATCGGGAGAACCCCTCGGGAGAAACAGGAGTTGGTAGGGAAGTCCCTTGAGGCGCTGTCCGACCACCGACAGGAAATGGCCCGACCAAGACGGGAATTGATTAGCTAAAGAGGCATCTTGCTGGGAGCTCCTTTCTGGGCGTCACAAGTCCTGGAGCGCAGCTTCAGGCGACGGAACAACTACTTGCTTCTCTCTCTCTCTCTCTCTCTCTCTCTCTCTCTCTCTCTCTCTCTCTCTCTCTCTCTCTCTCTCACTCTCTCTCTCTCTCTCACTCTCTCTCTCTCTCTCTCTCTCTCACTCTCTCTCTCTCTCACTCTCTTCTGAAGTTCTGTCCCTATCTTTGACACCTCTCCGAACAAACCCCACCTCATCCCTCTCTCTCCTTCTTTCTCTCCCCCCCCCCCGCTTCGACACCTCTCTTGATTCTCTCTTTGGGTTGTTCACTTAAGCCCAAAACGGAGATTAGTCACAGATCAAATAGGTTTCTCCTTGTTGGTCCAATTAGAACTGCTAAAGGTACAGTTGATTTCCGCTCTATACTATTTTAAATAAATTACTAATTTTTATTATCTATAAGAATTTTAATATTCATAAATCTGATTTGCTCGAAAATTCTCAAGATTGAGCCATTTCGAAATATGTTCAACCACAAGTATTAATTGAGGTTTCCAACTAGGTATCAGAAATAAACAATATATATATACACATAGGGTAAACCGGACAGTTATTGACACCCAGTACAGTTATTGACACTACAAACTTTAACTTGAAGAAATAAGTGAACTAGTCCTAATTTTATTTTAAGAAATATAGGAAACTAATGTTTGAAGAGTCCTCTAAGTGATCTATGACATAAATGTTTAAGAAACTAACCACAGGGAAGATTTCAGAATTAATTATAAATTATAAAAGAACAATTTGGTCTTAAATTCTTAGAATGAGTATAATGAAAATCAATAGAGATACTCATACTAAGAATTTAAGACCAATTTGTTCTTTTATAATAAGTTAATTGTATTTATAGTTCTGTTACTTATCTCAATTATAAACTTTTTTTCTGTATTAATTTCTGTTTTTCTTGTCATTTTAGCTGACGAAGGCTACCAATAAATAGCCTAAACGCCCTAGATTTTTTTAACAAAATCGTATTGAGGTTTCTTTAGCCGAATCCCAACCATTCCATATTAACTTATCACCTCGACTAACTGTCTAATCTTCATGATAGATATATTTATAATGTTAAAAAAAGAAGTTGAATATTTTAATTGCTTTTTACATTACATTAAAGTTTATGATATGTTTGTGATATTAATTCTTTATAATGACCTGTTACGATATAACATAAGAAAAAAATGTTTTAAGAGTACGAGGGGTGTCAATAACTGTGGTGTCAATAACCCATCCAAAGGGAGTCAATAACTAGATTTTGCACATTTTAACGCATATGATAAAATTAATTGAACTTTTGAACTAAGGTCTTAAGGGTGTCAATAACTGTCTGGTTTACCCTATATATATATATATATATATATATATATATATATATATATATATATATATATATAGTCTGTTCGCTCTCTCACAATATTTACAATTTCTTCCGTGTAAAATTCACACGACAAAAATCTGTAAAGTAGGGGGATGAATAAAACCATTTTTAAGGCGTTTGAACCAGTTTTTCTAACTAATTTTAGTTTTGGTATTCATAAATGATCGATTCGATAGAAAATTCTTCCATACATACAAACGAACATATGGCACTAGTATTTCTAAAGTGACACAACTCAAGAATCGATTTTATTCACACCGTCATAGTTATGACTGTGAAAGACATGGTAAATATATCCTTATCAACCATCAAAACTGTATGTACCTACCTTCAAAGCTTGTACGCTTGTTTTGAGTTGTATCACTTTAGAAATATTAGTGCGATATATTTTAGTTGCTTTTGGAATTAAGAAAGTATTAAAAATATTAAAAAAAAAAACATTAACCGAAACGTTTTGCGATTTTCGTATATTTTCTTAAGTATCGGGTCGGGAAATGGTGGAAAGTGGAAGGCGACCATTCCACAGCTAACTTCTAAAAACAAGTCCGACTCGCAGGAACTGCATCATCTTAGCGCGGTTCCGTTTTTATCCCTAGTCTAATTTGGAAAGATTAAAATAGAAGCAGTTATTACTTTGGTTCCACCAGTCTTGAAAGGTCTTGATTTATGATCTTACCTGGAAGGGTCGGCAAACACTAGAAAGGGTCCCGCTAGTGATAAGGTCTTGGAAATCTATATTTCTAACAATTAATTGTTTTTCTTATTTTACTTAATCTGTTTTATTGTCAAATACATTATGCAACTTTAAGCAATTAAAAAATAACAAGGAATACAAACAGTCTAAAAGAACCGTTCGAATAAACGAAATCAATTACTTCAAAGAGTAAGCACTTATTTCTCCGATTGACATCGCTTATTCAAAACTTTCGATTTCAAAATTTTAAACCGTTTTCGACATATAAAGGAATGTATACAAAGTTACCAAAAATTTTCATGTCTGTTCATAAAATATTTTTTTCTAACCCTTCATTAACTCCAAACTTAACCAAAAGTTTAACATGTTAGTTTTGATAAAATTCAAACATGCAAAAAATGTTTCAACTGAATCCCATGATTCTAAGTACCCAAACCAAAAACGTTATTCAACAACTATGTTTCTAATTTTCTCGAAAACGGTTAAAGCTATCGCCTTAAAAATGGGTTCAGTAGTGTTTTTTAGGCCAAGAAGCCTATAAAACGAGTACTTGCAAGCATATGAAGTAAGCGCAACGATTTTTTTCACGCGAATTTGGCTCGAAAAACCATGTTCCGGTGAGCGGATTCTGCTGGTTAACGAACTTGGCCTTTCAAATCAGACGAAAGATTTTTGTACCAAATTTCATCAGTATCGGAGCATTATTCGAGGTGCTAGACCGCGAACAGACAAATATTTATATATACATACACACATACATATATATATATATATATATATATATATATATATATATATATATATAAACACACACACACAAATTTGAACCACAGTTATTTGTGTCTAGGGGTTCTGGAACGCAAAATTTTCTGGTCGGCACTTCCGGATTGCGTCATGAGGTCAACATTATAAGCGGGGTTCCTCCCTATGGAGAGAGGGAGGATACGTACTAATGATGAATTAACAATATCAGACTACACTTTAAGATTTCAACAAATTAAATAAGAATAAATATAATTAAAAATTCAGTGATAAATTGAGAAAGCTGGAGGGTGGATGTAGGATAGAGTAGATATGGTGAAATAGGGAGCTCACCAGGCCTGGTATGGCATGTGGGTGCTATGGCATGGAGGACAGTTATAGCCCATACCACCGTCTCCTTAGTATTTATGCCACTATTTATACAGAAATACAGCCGGGTTGGTTCTTATCGCCGTCCTACTCCCCAGCTCTTGGTCCTCGGAGCTGGTTTCATCTTCCAATATTCATATATATTTTGGGATATGATTTATAAAGACCAATAAATAATTTTGGTACATTTACATTGAGTTATGATTTTGGTTGATTTACTGTTTAATCTATGAAGGATATTTTCTCGAAAGAGTAGTTTTTAAAAGATTTATATTTCCGGTGAAATATCAGGCTGTACCGTATGAAATGTCAGTTTTGTTTACTTTGCGATTTAATCCTTTCCCTTTTTTATTTCATTATTTACAAACATCATTGTTATTCATATAGAATTAAAGCTCTTTTATTCCTATTATTTAATCAGTAACTTGCGTACTGTGTTGTGGGAACGATCATCTGAGAAATAAATAAAACTTAAATTATGACTTCAACGGAAATCCGTGTTATTTTTCGTTATGAATTTAAGTTCGGTCATAGCGCTGCTGAGGCGTGTATGAACATTAACACGGCGTTCGGGGAGGGAACGGTGAATGAACGAACTGTTTACCAATGTTTTTCCAGGCTTCGAAGTGGAAATTTTGACCTTGACATCGAGGAGCGAGGAAGGCCAGAAACCAAGCTTGACAATGACCACCTGAAAGAAAGGGTTGAAGCTTGTCCCACAAAAAGCACTAGGAAATATGCCAATGAACTCGGAGTAGGAGCCACGACAGTTTCAAGACATTTGAAGGAAATCGGCATGTCCAAAACTGACATTTCATACGGTACAGCCTGATAATTACAGAGCTTCGCAAAACTTTTTTTACATTAGGAGTCAAGAAATGGTCGGTATTCAGAGTTTTAGAAAAGTCTATATTTCGAATGTTTCTTTCGGCATGCTCTTTGGCAGCCTTATTCAGCAAAAAAATAAAATAAAATAAAAATAAATAAATATGCACAACTACAAACGAAGCTGGTGCTTATGTTTTTTTCTTTTTTGTCATATTTTACTTAGGACCTATCTTAATTTTTTCTCCTGCTCTGAAAAATATGCAATTAAATAAGTATTATCATGATGAAATATTATACTTTCTCTGACATTATTATGGTCGTTTGTAATTAGGCTTATTTATAATGAGATGAAGAACGTCATATCTTCAAGCAAAAATCTGTACATGACGTATCGACTCCACTATGGCAGCTTTTTTCAGCACTAAAAAATGCCTAACATTTTCTTACAGAGAGAGAAATCCACTTCGCATAAGTTATGGCACTCAAGAACTGCTGTCAGACAGCCCACATTTAAAAAACATATTGAAAAAATAAACATCAATCATAAACGTTAACAGATATACTGTAATAACA
Organism: Gonocerus acuteangulatus; assembly: GCA_946811695.1. Lineage (NCBI taxonomy): Eukaryota > Metazoa > Arthropoda > Insecta > Hemiptera > Coreidae > Gonocerus > Gonocerus acuteangulatus. Next base: position 24,398,468 of record OX328130.1, read on the forward strand.
AAATAATGTAGGTATTCTTGTGTTTCTAAACCCTTAACTCGCTATAAATTTTAATACTCAAACTGACAACAGCCTCGCATTATTTTCAATTTGATTTCTGACTAAATAAAATCTTTTATTTATATTTTATAGTGACCCAAACTTTTTCTATCCAATAATTTCCAGGTGGAAAGTCTATAAAAGAGAATTAATGATGCCAATTTAATTTTATTTTATTTTAGCTCTACATATTTGACACCTTAGGTTCCTCCTCAGGAGCTAAAAAAACTTACTAAACTAGAAATACAGGCTAAGGTTACTTCTACGTATAGCGTCAATCAGCGTTGAGTAGTCAGCTGTGAAAACCCGATAGATTCCAAAAAACGAAAATCGGTCGTCCAGAAAAATATTAGTCCATTGTAATAAAATATTTTTTTTTAGATTTTTCACTGGATAAAATTCATTAAATTTTGTTTTATAAATGAAAAAAAAAAAACAACTACAAGTTTTCTATTTATTAGTATATTTATACCTGGATGTGTATATGCATAACAGTCACTGAGCATTTTCAAGCATCCGCAACTTAACCGATTCGGGTTAAGTTGTGGATGCTTGAAAATTAAAATTAAAATGGGGCACATGCATTTCAGTGGTTTTTATGAAGCGTCAAAAATTCTCGCATTGAGTTCTGAATTTGCCGTTACATAATATTGGTAACATACCTACAAGCAACTGACATTTTATACGGTCTACCTAATTATATGATGCTAAGCTTATTGCCGAATCGGGCCGATTGATGACAAAATCATTATAGTAAACGACGAAATCCGACATCATATGTATTTAATATTTGTTCTCTGATTTAATAATTACGTTTGATTAACAATGTTTAAAACATTATTAATAGTATCAATTTTCTTCTTTTTTTTTTACGACGTTCAGTTATCCATGTAAAACATGTGCTGATGTTAACAGCATGAAGTGTTGCCCTAAGAGGCTCTACATGTCAGCTGGAGTGTCTGCTGGAATTGACAGGCAAACCGAGCAAGAGACTGTTGGAACTGACAGTACCCGTGTTACGAGAACTTCCTCCTTCTAAGAGCTTTTCCAAAATTCATAAGTATTTTATTGGGTACTATGTATAATATCTGGGTCCTATAATATGTCGTTCTTCGTGTATACATACACATAATACATATGCATGTACTTATACATATATATATATATATATATATATATATATATATATATATATATACATATATAAATATATATATATATATGTATAAGTACATGCATATGTATTATGTGTATGTATACACGAAGAACGACATATTATAGGACCCAGATATTATACACAGTACCCAATAAAATACTTATGAATTTTGGAAAAGCTCTTAGAAGGAGGAAGTTCTCGTAACACGGGTACTGTCAGTTCCAACAGTCTCTTGCTCGGTTTGCCTGTCAAACCTGGTCGAACCTGGTTCTAATGTGATGCACTGAAGATGAAACTGTATACTCCGAAAGGGCGTTAATTAATTGTGGCAAAGGCCTGGTATTTTTGGGGATTTAAAATAATAGTAAACCACTTTATATGAAGGGTACAGAGGAAAAATAGGGAAAACTTGTATTCAGTTGTTCTGCCTACACAGGAAAAATTGTTGGGGGGATTTTTGTTTCATTATTTATACTGTAATAAATAATTCATTAGCAAATAAATGTAGCAACGAGAGAAACGCTTCCACATCCTTGAAATTAATTTGACTTTTAGTTATTGACATTCCGCCTCTTATCTTATCTACATAGGAAAAATGGTTTAGATTTCGATATTTACATTCTTTTCTTTTCTTTTTCTTTTTTACGGCGCATCTACATCTAGGTCATTAGCGCCGACATCCAGGGTGCAGCGAGGAATTTTACCAGCGAGCCGTGGGATGATAAAATTCCGGCCGGAGGTTGGGAATCGAACCCACAATCTCCCGCTTATGAATCCAAGGCGCTAGCCATTAGACCACGGGAGACCCCTGATATTTACATTGTAAACAAAATTAGATTAAACGAAAAACGACATGAAATGAATCAAACCCTCTTATTATTACCTTCGAAGTTCATCGATAGAATAAATATCTATAGCTTCTCCTTGTTTCCCTCAAAAATACCTTTTTCTGACTTTTTGAATATACGTTCACTTTTTTTGACTTTTTGAACTTATTTTATTACAACTGCTTCATGTTTTTGGATTGATCACAACTATAATTTATTCACACTTTTTTTACAATTGATATACACACGCACACTCATATATATATATATATATATATATATATATATATATATATATATATATTAATAAAAAGGTGAATATTATAAAAATCAGGGGCCTCCTCACTGATGTTTTTCTATAACGTCTTTCTATAACGTATTTATATTTATTTCGCATTAAGGGCATAAGTGCTACCCGTTTCCGTTCGCTCAAGAAGATATCAAAACTCTAGTCAATCCAACTCGCTAAAATGGGCATGGATATGAAAAATGGAAAACAAACATGCAATTTTCAAGTCAGATCCCAATTTCAAGGGTATTAGCAAATACGCAGTATGAATTAAAAAAAAAACAAAACAATATTTGGGACTAAAAAGGCGAATTGGGGTTCTAAAAGAATATTTTATAAACAATATTGATATTTTGACAAGAACGACATATTTTTCTACATCGAATCCGAAATTTTTAAGCAAGAAAGCCGTGTTCCATTTGAAAAAAGAATTTCCTTTTAGATATCCCATTTAAAAAGAAATTAAAAAAAAGAAAAAAATCTGCCATTTTTTAGGGGGTCTACGGTATTTTTTGAATACCCGTTTTATATATATATATATATATATATATATATATATATATATATATATATATATACACGTGCGTGTAAGACCCCGTTTTCCCTTTGTCTTTGTTAAGTGAATAAGGATGAGAGAAAAGGTTGGCTGTCCATTTCTAGAGATGTGAGAACCACGAATCCGCAAACGTTGCGTCTGGGTTGTTGGAACTGCACGTGGCTGATTCGTAAGATTCCCGGAAGATTTAAGACCTGACAAGAGTTTCTCGCCCAGCTGGCTTACCTCCGACGGGTCAGAGTCCACGCCCGTTCCTGAGCTCTTGGCCGAGATGGCTATGAGAGGTGGGTCAGTTCCAAAATATGCTCTTATCTCCCCAAATGATATTTGATAACTCTTATCTAGCTGTTTCTCTCTCACTCAACCTTTTTCTCTCGTCTTAGCGATGTTTTATGACATTTATGTATGTATTAGTAACCTGAGTGTAAATTATAGTTTTGAAATGAATTTCCGATTCTCTGAAATATTCACCCATTATCTATTCCTTTAAATCCCGTCCATGCTAATCGGTCCCTTACATATGTATATCCTAAAACCGTCATCAGGCTTAATGCGCAACTGGAAATCCCACGCTCCAATAATTTCATTTTTCTGATTTTCTCCGAGAGGAAATAAAGAGGGTACGATCCGAGAAAAGGCAATACCGCGGGAGGTAGGAGAGTTTCCGGTGGAAATGACAGAGAATCAGCCCTGCTCCAGCGAGATAGGGGAATAGATTGCAGAGTTTGTCGTTGGAGCTCTGCTCAGACGGTGGCCTAGATATGGCACGTCCTCGACACCAAACAGCTGTCTCTCTCTCTTTCTATCTCTATCCCTCTTCTCTGGACGATATTTACTGAGCTGGCCTGACTTCACAAACAGATTGAAATGATGTGACAGTTGGGGTACATATTGACGCAAGTTGGGAGAAGATAAGAAATGAAATGTTTGGAAATACATATATTAAATAACGTAATATTTACAGAGACAGAAGAAAATATATAATAATAATAAATATGCGGTTATCTTCCAAAAGAGGATGAGGACTAAGGAGGGATGAATCCTTTGGCCAATTATAATAAAGCATCGCTTGGCGATAAGAAAGAAAGAGAACAAAACATATGCGATACTAATAGAAACATAAATTAATGCATCTTGCGAGATAAAGAATAAAAAAAACAAACAATTAATGTGGCAGCAACAGTAGTTTTGTTACTGGCCTGACATAAGTGCCATGGGTTGTGCGGATTGACACCACACGCACCACGCCGTCACGTCCTAGATGTACGGCTTCAACCCGGCCGAAAGGCCACGCGAGGGGTGGAAGAGAATTTTCCTTGAGGAAAACGACGTCGCCTACGGCAAGATTTTCAGAGCACTTCGTCCACTTCTGTTTTTGCATGAGTGTGTTTAAATACTCAGAAGTCCAGCGTCTCCAGTAGGACGCATATAACGACTTGACCCTTGTCCATTGTGCGCTTTTCTATTAAAATAGCCAGTTGTTTAACAGGGTCTCGCTTCGACATCTTGTCGAATAAAAACTTTAATTCTATAAACTGGGAAATTAATATGTACTCCGCGATTCGGATTAGTCGTGGTTAAATCTCCACAGATTACTTATGCAATCCGTGGCCCGGACGACCAAAAATGTACGCGCTGGGGATTGAAGAATTAATCCTCGGCACGTGGTTTGAGAAAGGGGTTCAGAGTATGAAAAAAAAAACAAAAACAATTAAACTTACCATTACGTTGCCAGCTGCTGAAGATACAGGGCCCTGTTCGCAGCGCCTGGAAAGTAAAAGGAGAAGAGAGACTGGAGCGTAATGGGAGTTGAGGGGGGCAGTCCCGAGCTAAGAGGATGAGGTATGATCTACTCGAGATCGGGAAACGAACTGCACTGCCCTTTGATTAGGGAGGTGAGGGTACGACGTACTTTGTACCTAAGTGTCAAAGCCCGCGCCCCAACACCCCTAAATTGTCTAGATTTTAATTGTTTCACATTTGGAAATTGTACCTTTAATTTCCAAATGTTTCTTTTACTTATTTTTGTTATAACTTTTCTTATCTTCTAGTTATGAGGTTACTTGTTGGAATGTGTCATAATTCGTTTACGTGCAATTCTTCCACGAGCAAGTGTTTCTTTTACGCACCACAGTGGCGCCGAAAGGAAAAACATTCTCAAACCGAAGAAGTCCTAAAGCGTTTCAACAAAATGTTTTTATTCTTATTTAGAAGTGGAATACTGCTCAAATATTGATTTCCATTTTATTTCTTGTTCTGATCCTCAAAACTCCTTTTTGTTGGCCATTTATTCACTGTGTAGAAATATCTCACATTTTAGTGAAAATTAAAATAATATTTTATACCACTTATTTTATTCCTGAAAAATTGGTTCTACCCAGAAAGTCTTATGTTTATATTTAGGTTTTAAAAGAAATGTATTGTTTACCAAAATCATGGATTGCTGCATTGAAGTTTTGAAGATGATTCAAATCAAACTCCATTATCCTTAGTTTATTTGGAGTCGGAGTAAAAGCGGTACTTAGTTTTGTGAGTTGATATCCTATTAATGTAATCGCCGTACACGGCATTATTCGTGTACAGCGTAATAAAATGAAGTTGTCAATTATCGATGCGTTCACTTTACGAAAAACGACTGTATATTAATCGTAGGAAAACAAAAATAAGTAATGTTATACTATATACAACGCATGGGCGTATATAGAAAATAATTTCAGGAGGGGCTGGGAAATTTTCTGGGGGGAGCTGAGGCCATTTCCGGAGTATGGAATACTAAAAATTTAGAGATTGGAATAGTTTTAGGCTATTTCACGTAAAATAAAATATTTTTTATGACCTAAGTGATCTTATTTAATTCATTTTTAAGGGTTTTACGGCAAGTTTTTGCCATAAAATCAAAATTTCTGGAGGGGCGGCAGCCCCCCTTATACACGCTCATGATACAACGTACAATAATGTTTATCTTTTTGTTTCTTACTTATTCCCTTATATAAGATATTTCATATTATATTATTCTCTTCTAATGCTTATATTGCATTCTTATGGAAGAATGCAATTATGTGGGTTTAGCAAAAGGCTTGTTAAGTAGTACATGAGCTGACGAAGGAAGTTCAAACAGTGTAATATGAAGGTAGACTGTAAGCCACATCAAACCCGCCCCGATATGAATCCTAGGAGAGCAATATCACCTCTAGAGTACACAGATCCATCACACCGTATATGCTGTGAGCATGATAGGTTGGTGCATGTATGCTTGTATGTCTGAGAGTAGAACAGTTGTTTCTGGTGCTTCGATTGCAAACCGTTCTCGTATGGATTATTAACCTTTCAGCAGTCGCGCCCAGTGTTGGAACACTGGGGCGCTCTTAGTGCGCTTATAATTATATATTATTATAATATTATATTATTATATATTTATTTAATTAATTAATTTATTTATTATATTATTATATATTATATATTTATTATAATATTATATTATTATATATATTATTAAAATTATATATTATTATAATTATACATTTATTATAGTTAAGTCATTATTTTAGACATATATATATATATATATATATATATATATATATTAACGGTAATTTAAATAAGCTCATTTTGTCTTTTAAAACAAACTTATTGCATGTATAACTTCATTTATTTTTTAAAAAAATATTTAATTTAGATTAAGAATGAAAATTTCAAAGTGTAATAACATCAATATCTGGAACACAATTTAAAAAACAATTTAACATTAAAAGATCTATATATATATATATATATATATATATATATATATATATATATATATATATATATATATAAATCACGTATCTGTATGTTTGTCTGTTTATTTGTTTCTTCCTTATACAAATCCACATCGTTTGACCGATTTTGATTAAACTTCGCACATAGGTACGTCTTGATCCGGGAAATCTCGAAGGCTAGCTCAAAATCTTCTAGGATTCACAGTTTGGAAGTTACGAGGTCGAAACTGTCATATACATGTAGTCAGAAATCGGCATTTTCTTTCCAGTGTTGCCCCTTTGAAGGGCAATACAAAACGTTTTTCTTTTTTTGCGAAACGTTTTTCTCTTGCTGAAAATAACTTTTTAGTTTTCACCTTTGTTTGTTTATCTAACTAGTAGGTTTATATTCTCAGAGTTTGGACAAATATCATATAAGATCATATTATAAAAGATCATATTTTTAGCGCGGTTCCTCCCTCCCCCATAGGGAGGAACCCCGCTTATAAGGTTGATACAATGAAACAATCCAGAAGGGCCGACTAGAAAATTTCGCGTTTCAGAACCCCTAGAGACCGAAAATAACGGTGGTTCAAATTTGTATATATATATATATATATATATATATATATATATATATATATGTGTGTATACATATATATATATATATATATATATATATATATATATATATATATTTGTCTGTTCGCTCATTTCTGGCTTCCCTAATGGTCCGATTTTGATGAAATTTGGTACAAAAATCCGTCTTCCAATTTGAAAGGTCAAGTTCGTTAACCAGCAAAATCCGCCCACTGGAAGATGACGTTTGGGGCGAAATTCGCGCAAAAAAAATCGTAACGCTTACGTTTTTGAGTTCATAAGCTTGTAAGAACTCGTTTTATATGCTTCTTGGGCTAGGAAAACGAATGAAATCATTTTCAAGGCAATTGCTTTAACCGTTTATGAGAAAATTGGAAAAATAGTTTTTGAATACCGTTTTTGGTTTGGGTACTTAAAATCATGGGATTCAGTTGAAACATTTTCTGCATGCACTACTTTCATTAAAACTAATATGTTGAAATTTTTGTTACGTTTGGAGTTAAGGAAGGGTTAGAATAAAATATTTTATTAACAGACATAAAAAAATTTTGGTAACTTTGTATACTTCCCTTAATATTTCGAAAAATGTTGAGAATCTTGCGAAACGTAAGATTACCATTAGAAAGCTTACTAAATGCACTACAAAAATGGTTCTAATGAAAGTTTTGATTAGGCGATGTCAATCGGAGAAATAAGTCCTTAAACATTTTAAGTAATTGATTTCGCTTATTCGAACTGTTCTTTTTGTCTTTGATTTTGGTACTTAGAATTATGGGATTCAGTTGAAACATTTTCTGCATGTTCGAATTTCATCAACACTAATATGTTGAAATTTTGGTTATGTTTGGAGTAAAGAATGGGTTAGAATAAAATATTTTATTAACAGACAAGAAAAGTTTTGGTAACTACCATTAGAAAACTTACTAAATGCTCTAAAAAAAGGTTCTGAAGAAAGTTTTGATTAGGCGACGTCAATCGGAAAATAAGTGCTTAAAACTTTAAAGTAATTGATTTCGGTTATTCGAACGGTTCTTTTTGTCTGTTTTTATTTCTTGTTATTTTTTAATTGCTTATAGTTGGATAATGTATTTGACAATAAAACAGGTTAAATAAAATAAGAAAAACAATTTATTGTTAGAAATATAGCTTCGAGAGAGATTCGAAGATCTTGTGACAATTTTCAACTGCCTAGCGGTGGCCTTTCTTGGGTTGGCCGGCCCATCCAGGTAAGATCATAAAACAAGACCGTTCAAGAAAAGTGGAACCAAAACAATAACTGCTTCTATTTTAATCTTTCCAAATGAGACTAGGGATAAGAACGGAACCGCGCTAAGATGATGCAGTTCCTGCGAGTCGGACTTTTTTTATTTTTTAACGGCTTATCAGCAATTGGGCTATTAACGCCGATTTTTACTTGTGTAAAGAAATACTGAATAATTTAGAGTCGAAATGTTTTTCATGTGTTCGAGGTGGCCGAGTGAAACGTTTTTGTTTGATTCCGTTGGTTATGAAAAATCGACATTTTAATTTAAAAAACTACAATTTACAAAAGAAGCTGGTCCCAATAATGGATTCCTTCTCTGATAACAAAATTTTATTGTATACATCAATACGCCCTTAGTACTAAATCGTAATAACTTTATTTCAGAATTTTCCTCAAGCTTGAGAAAGCAGACATTTAATTCCAAATGCACTTTTTATTGGTCAGGGAAAATGCGGTATATTCTGCAGAATTTCCTGCAAATACAACGCCCTAGTTGTTACTCTCATGCAAAAATACAATTGAAAAATGATAAGATCTACATAATTATTTTGACTGCAATCAGTTCAAAACATTCCTTTGGCGTGCAAGTCTTTCTTTTCCCGGCTAATTTCAGAGGTTCTCAATCTTAAGTGACATATTTTTATTTCTTTTCACATTATATAAAAAACCTACTTTATAATGTAAATAATAGCAATTAACATATTACCTTCACGAAGATATTAAGATAATAAATTCTTTTTTCTAATGCAAGCAACGCATAATACGTTAATTATTCATTCACTAAACTAAAAGGTGCACTCCATTTGTTCCGCAGAGAACCATTATTCTAGTAACCTTCAGAATTAAGACCAGGAAAAAGGTTAAAAGGGTTTTCTCTTCGTGAATATGTGTTTTTGAACTAGGAAAAGTAGATGTGTGAATATTTATCGTAAACAGTTTCAGATATCGCTTTAAAAATGTGTTCTTTGTTTTCATACGTTAGAGAATTTATAAAAAGTGTACCTGGGAGCATAAAAAAAAAAATCCGTGAGCGCAATGATTTTTTTTCGCGCGAAACATTTTATAGGAGAATGTTATATGCCAAATTTCGTCGAGAGAAAAGGAAAACTCTGGCGTCTATCGTGTTAACAGTATATATATATATATATATATATATATATATATATATATATATATTTATATATATATACGTGTGTGTGTGTGTGTGTTTAGTCCGGGACAGCAAAAGGACAGCATGTCCATTGTTTCATTAAATTGTAGATTTTTCGATCCACATAACGATATAGGATACTATGTCCAGTTCTTATGAATAACGAAGATAAGGCTCAAAAATAAAATCATTTCCGTTTTTGTTAGAGTTAAAAGACACCATATGGAGGCCTTGGTTTTGTTTGACTACATAGTCAAACAAAACCAAGTCCAAGTTGATATGTAATGTAATGTAATATATATATATATATATATATATATATATATATATATATATATATATATATATATATATATATATATATATATGTCTGTTAACACGATAGCCGCCAGAGTTTTTGTTTTTTCGTCACGAAACTTGGTATATAACATTCAATTAGCAAACGATTGAACGAGTTCGTTAACCATCAAAATCAGTCCACCGGAAGGGGGGGTTTACCACGAACACAAAACACTAATTTGACCATGCCAGCCGTAATATTTGTTATATTTCAACGAAACTTGGTATTCGTAGTGGTAATATAGAGGGAAAAATGAGATGTAAAAATGAAATAAATCGGTTCATTTGGAGGAGGGGTTTACTCCGGACCCACAATACCAATTCGCCGCTACCAGCCGTGATTTTTGGTATATTTCGACGAAAATCGGTATTCGTAATGGTAATCTATAGGTAAATATGTGTCGTAAAAATAAAGTAAATCGGTTCATTAGAAGGGGGGGTTTACTCCTGACCCAAATTACTAATCTACTCAGACCGGTCGTAGTTTCTGCTGTATTGTAACGAAACGCGGTATACGTCGTGGGTAACTCATGAGAATGAAGTGTGCGTAAAAACGAACGTGAATCGGTCAATCGGAAAGGGGGATTTATTTTGTAATATATTTCAATAGAAAAGCCCGCCAGACGTAGGTTCACAAAGCCGCCACAAGGAGCGCTTTCTACCACTAGAGGGACTTTATCCTGTTCCTGCGTTAGATCAAAATACGAAAATATGAGGTTTTTTGTATTTATTACGTAGTGTAGTAGGTACCACGTGTAAACATAACTCTGGAAGCAAATTAATAATTGATCAGTTACTCATTACACAATTAAAAGAGAACTATTCATGTTTTATTTATGTAGGATATTTTAAGCAAATTGTTCTGGAAAGCAATCTACACTACCCAAATTCTGAGGAAAGTGCTTAGTTATGCAGCTCCTGCGTGACGGACTTTTTTTAAGTACTGAGGAAACAAATTCAAGGTTATGGAAAGTTGGCTCTCCCGAACAATTAAAAATATGTGACATGGTGTCCTTTACTTTCGGGGTATATATATATATATATATATATATATATATATATATATATATATATATATATATATATATATATATATATATATATGTATATATATATATATATATGTATATATATATATATATATATATATATATATATATATATATATATATACGTATTCGGTATCTATTGTGTAGGATTAATAATGATTTGAAGATATTTTTCAAAAATTCTTTCATGAGTGCAACCTCAAAAACTACATTACAAGTGCTAAAATAAAGAAGAAGAACGACGCAGAGAAATGAAACCCCCAAAATTACTAACATCTTTCTACATTTATTGTTCATAATTTAAAAAGAAAAATAAACATTTCTGATGAAGAAAAAACGCATCTAAAGCAGAGGGATTCCAAAGTGAAAAGCTCGCATATAATAAACGGTTCATAAATACAAATAAGAGAGTAACACTGAAAGGGGAAGCGTACCAATTCATTTGACCGGTTGATTATGAGTTATGGCCAGGTTTATTTGAGCCGCAGGTTTTTTTCATCTAATATTTCTTCATTTCCCTGACTTGTCACTTTATATTTTCTTCGGGTGAAAAAGGGTCGCGGAGAGACTGGGGAAAATATGAGGCTTAAAGGAGCAACACCTGAACCTCTTACTGGTGTAACAAAGTCCCCGGGTGTATTTTTGGAACATATATAATCTGTCAAATGTTTTTAAATATTTTGTATACTAGGCAAGAATTGAACATTTTTATCCAAAGAGATATGATGAAAAAGTCCCAATGGCAGGAACTGCGTTATATTAGCGCGGTTCCGTTCATATCCATTGTTCCATAAGTAAAGCAATAGATGAAGTTATGAATAGGGTTTGAACATTCTTTAAAAATATAAAATAAAATCTCAAAGAGAAGTTTAAGGCCACAATATGAAACTGACATTATCCTGATCGTTCTAGGAAAACTATTACCAAGACGTTTTTTATTTTCTTGTGTTATTTAACTAAAATACAAATTGTACTGATAAATGCAATTTGAAATAAACAAAAGAAGAAAAAAACATTAAAAAAGTCAGTTATACAAAGGCAAAACCACGTTCAAAAGAACAAAACGAACACTTTCGGAGTAATAAGCACATATTTCTCCGATTGCTGGAACTCCATTGAATATTTTGAGATATTTACGAAAATTATTTTATATCTATTAATAAATTTATTTTTTTTTAATACTTTCCTAACTCACATTTAAACGCCTTAGGTTAAATGAATTTCAAACATCTAGAAAATATTTCATTTGAATCCCACAATTCTAAGTACCCAAACCAAAAATTGTTTCACTTTTCTGAAACCCCGTTACAGATATCCCCTGAAAAATGGTTTCATTCGTTTTCATATTTTAAGAAACCTATAAAACGAGCAACTGTAATCAAAACGTAAGCATTAAGATTTCACTAAAAATCTTATAATTTCCCTCCAAATCATGGGGTCAGTTGACGGATTATTCTGGATAACGAACTTGACCTTTCGAATTAGACAAAAGATTTTTGTACCAAATTTCATCCATATCGGAACATTTTTGACCCTATGAGAAAGCGAACAGACAAAAAATATAATAGACAAGATTTATTTTTCATCTATATACATAAATATCACATGTTCGTCTGTTTGTCCCTTACACAAATCCACACCGTTCGACCGATTATGACCAAACTTGGAACCCAGGTAGGTCTTGTTCAGGACAGTCTCGTAGGCTAGGTCAAAAACGTCTTTCAGGTGTCCGTCTGTATGTTTGTTCCTTATACAAATCCACACCGTTCGACTGATTTCGACCAATTTTGGCTCACAGGTAGGTCTTGATCCAGGGAGTGTCATAGGCTAAGGAGGTCATGAGTTCGAAGCTGTAAACCCGAACAGATACACTATGCATTATTAGATTTTAATATGACTTTTATGGATTCTAATTTATTTTTGCTTTTCTAGGTGCAGAAAGTAGGTGTAACATGGCTCACCAGGTAACAGCCAGTTATAAAATAAACTTATCCCTATAACTATTATTTTCATCGAATATTTTCATACCTACTATATAAGTTTATATGGTGGTATATAATTGTTAGGTTTATTCGCACTTGTGCTAAAAGACCAAAAGAACGTTGTGGGTATGAAGAAATTTATATGAGTCCACAAAGACCTGACGAAGGATCTATCCTTATTGTAGTTGGGTGACTTAAGGCTCCATATCTCAACATTAAGCACTTGCTCGGATTGCCAAAAACGTGCGAAAGGCAGGAATCACATCCCTAGGCTTTGTTATTCTCAGGGAAGAAGATCCCCTTATTGTGCGTCACCTTACAAGGGTATAAAAGCCGAATTGGAGCGAGGATAAGAACATTTAGAACCGATGCTGAATTCATAGGAGGCTCCTTGGGGTAAAGGAGAGGATAATCTCATACCTGTTGATGTATGCCTTAAGGCATGCTCTGGTTGTGGGGGATTAGGGAGTTGGGTTTTCGGTGTAGACTACCAATGCATTTCTTCATGACTTATGCATACCGCGGCATTTCTAGGCATGTATTTGCACTTGGAGGACCAGGCATTCCGAAGCTTGGCATATATTTGCTTAAAGAATTTCATATGAAATCACGCTTGAAAAAACAAAACAAAGTCTTACACGCAGGAACTGCAGGATAGCAGCGCATAAACATGAGAGAAGCTTATAAATAAGCTCTTCCTAAGCGTTAAAATATTTAAAAAATGCCTTATGATTTGAGAATAAACAACTCATCTTGAACATATAAAAGTAAGACTCGCAGAAACTTCATCTTAGCGCGGTTCCGTTGATATCCCAAGTGTCATTAGTAAAGGAATAGAAGCGGTAGGTTTTGATCTTTCGTGAAAATTTTATATATATAAAAATAAGCTATTTTTGGGTCTGTTTGTTCCTTATATAAATCCACACCGCCTTGCTCCGGGGAGTGTCATAAAGTAGGCCAAAATCGTTTAGGTCTCACAGTTCGGAGGTCACGGTTTCAAAACTGTGAACAGTTATTCGAGTTTAATATTAATTATAGCTGTTCCCCGGCGTGCCCGTATCAAGATCTACCTGTGTACCAAGTTACGTCAAAATCGGTCAAACAGTGTGAATTTGTATATATCTGCTAAGTAATTCCAACAGAGGCCGTTACGACAGCCTGCCAGTAGATAGCTCTTATCAAAGAAAGGCCAGCACTCCTTAGTTAGACAGTGACTGTTGAAATAAAATAGAAATAAACTGCATTACATGATTATATAATGATGTAATGTCATCAATGAGTTTGAGTTATTCTAATTATCAACAACATCAAAAAATAAATTTTTAGACATTATTCAAAATGGCCGTCAGAATCTGAATGGAACTGTGCAGTCGATTTTTCTTCAACAAAACTTTTGATCTTTTGACCAAATTTTGAAATTTGACTATTTTGACCTAGCCTAGGAGATAATTGTGTCAAGACGTACTTGTGTGCCAAGTTTGGTCAAAATCGGTCGAACGGTGTGGATTTTTATGTGGAACAAACAAACCGATGGACAAGCAGACAGACACGTGATTTATATATATATATATATATATATATATATATATATATATATATATATATATATATATATATAGGTTAGGTTTCTAATTTAGTTTTGCTTTTCTAGATGCAGAAAGTTGGTGTTTCATGGCATGCCGGGTAACAGCTAGTATAAAATAAAAACTCTAAGAGAATGAAGTTTTAAGGCGCCACGAAAAGAAACAGACAGTATATTAAACAAAAATTGTTTCCACACTCATGAAATAGTTCAAATATAAACAGAAAGTAAATCTTCACTGTTCAAGCTGACCAATAGAAAACTTCACTAACCATCCATTGTACAAATGAAACACACACTACTTTAGAGCCGAAAAAACACATAACTACACACTTTAAATGGACCAAAGGACGTGATGGACTTGGAGGAAACGAAATAGCCGACAGACTCGCATAATCAGAATCCAAAGACAATAATATACCAGTGTTATACAATAAAATATCTAGAAAACACATAAAATTCATACTATCAAATAAAACGACAAAACGCTGGTAAACACAATGGGAAAACTCTACAAAATGACTTAGGGCGTAAGAACCTAAATGTTTATCGACCCTAAACCGACATCCTATGCTATCCTCTAAAAAATGACTCTTACACTGTTTTATTTATACCTAACATAAGTACATAGCACGAAATGATGACTCCTACACGACGCAATTATTAACTCATAAACAAATATGTAACTAACAACTCGGCTTGTACTTGCGACAATAGAACAGCTCAAACAATATACCACCTTATATACAAATGTGATTTAATTTTAGAAGAGAGAAAAATAATTCAAAAGAATGAAAAAAATTGGTCCATTATAGAAAAAGAGCTGTTTGATATACATTATTCAAGTTTCAGAAATTCTTGTAGGATAGCATGCCTTGCCCTAAAAACAATTGATACTCCCAGAAACGATTAAAATAAATAAAAAAATGTAAGAATGAAATTTGAAATTACAAAAATTAATTTATATTTTTTTTTATGTTTTTTTTTTTTTTTTAATTTATTTATTATCACATAATGCTAAGTAAAATCATTCATCTACTAAATAAAATTGTATGACGGCCTTTTTGCAGGGTTACTGCAGTGAGGAATTTAGTAACATAAATAAAATAATATATTGATACACAGATGTATTTATTGGTTTAAATAAAGTTAATGGATTGGAAAGTGAAAAGGTTCTATTTCTATTTTTACCTCTACCAAAATATTGAATGAATATGGATAGAATTCCATTGATGGCTTTATTCCATTGAGGGTATCTGTCATTCATACCAGTTAGGCGGAGTATTAACTTTGCATAGTGAGCTGTCATAGTTTCCAGCCCTTTCCAAATCAAAATCGACCAGCTCTGCTGGTTTCAACCCTTCCTGGCCTTAGAAGCGTTGTGGAATTGTGGTTATGATTTCGTCGCTGAATTCTATAATTTATTTAGATTGGGGCATGTCCATCACTGTTTTCTGAAAATTTTCATTAGGTTTTATAGGAACGTATCACATTGGGTTTATATCAGCAGGAAATGAACGGAATTCTAGGATTACTAATTTATTCATTATTTTAGTAACGGGAGTATTAATTCCTGAATTTGTAGGCGGATATATTTTTGGTGTCATGTGTATTATAGACACGTCATTGCAATGGCGTCCTTTCTTGCCCATCATTAAAATGTGTTTTTTGTTCAATATATGAGTAGTTGAATTTCAAAACCTGTCTTGTCCGTATAGGGTTCCGTGAAACTAAAATTGAAGATATTTTCATTCAAAACGTCCATAAACCTTTCTAAAATCTCTCTTCCTTGGAAGCAAGATGGTGGTTGTCTTGTAGAAGGATCAAAATGTCTCTTGTCCCTCCTCCATGAACACAGGTGCTCACCTTTTCCAAAACAATTTTTGAATAGAAAATTGATGAAGAAGCCTATTTTCCGAAGGTTCTGAGCGTTTTAATTGTCATAACCTCCTAATAGAATGTGCAATGTCGCAATGTTGGAAACCCTGGGTGATTCGCTTATTAAACGGTTATTGTAATTTGTGAACCAAGCACCGGGCTTTAGCAAAGAAAAGCAGAGGATAACACCATAAATCCCATCATCTCAAAAATAAGAAAGATGGAGTGAAGGCCTTTCTTCTTCAATAATAAGTTCCTATCCACTGAACATCTAACGAGATGGTCGTAGAATCGGAACATGAACGGGAAGGGGGAAACATGAGAGACCGAGAGGAACTTTAGAGCGTTATTCTTGAGTATTTTACAATTTATCAATTTTCAATTAGCTTTATTTATCATCTTTATGCAGTTTTCCATTACAGAATGTAACTAGTTTCATGACACTGGGGCACACCGGACCTTCCCTAGGATTGCATTTTACAATTTATCAATTTCCAATTAGCTTTATTTATCATCTTTATGCAGTTTTCCATTACAGAATGTAACTAGTTTCATGACACTGGGGCACACCGGACCTTCCCTAGGATTGCATTTTACAATTTATCAATTTCCAATTAGCTTTATTTATCATCTTTATGCAGTTTTCCATTACAGAATGTAACTAGTTTCATGACACTGGGGCACACCGGACCTTCCCTAGGATTGCATTTTACAATTTATCAATTTTCAATTAGCTTTATTTATCATCTTTATGCAGTTTTCCATTACAGAATGTAACTAGTTTCATGACACTGGGGCACACCGGACCTTCCCTAGGATTGCATTTTACAATTTATCAATTTTCAACTAGCTTTATTTATCATCTTTATGCAGTTTTCCATTACAGAATGTAACTAGTTTCATGACACTGGGGCACACCGGACCTTCCCTAGGATTGCATTTTACAATTTATCAATTTTCAACTAGCTTTATTTATCATCTTTATGCAGTTTTCCATTACAGAATGTAACTAGTTTCATGACACTGGGGCACACCGGACCTTCCCTAGGATTGCATTTTACAATTTATCAATTTTCAACTAGCTTTATTTATCATCTTTATGCAGTTTTCCATTACAGAATGTAACTAGTTTCATGACACTGGGGCACACCGGACCTTCCCTAGGATTGCATTTTACAATTTATCAATTTTCAACTAGCTTTATTTATCATCTTTATGCAGTTTTCCATTACAGAATGTAACTAGTTTCATGACACTGGGGCACACCGGACCTTCCCTAGGATTGCATTTTACAATTTATCAATTTTCAACTAGCTTTATTTATCATCTTTATGCAGTTTTCCATTACAGAATGTAACTAGTTTCATGACACTGGGGCACACCGGACCTTCCCTAGGATTGCATTTTACAATTTATCAATTTCCAATTAGCTTTATTTATCATCTTTATGCAGGTTATTCTTGAGTATTGATTCTACACAGTTTCTGATTATTCTAATTTTTTTTTCTTAAATACTATTTTCAATTTTTTTCTTTATTGCTATTATGCTACTCAATATTATTTTTGTTGTTTGTTATATAAGATATCTCTCTAATAAAATTTAGGAATACATTTCGTTTTTCACTAATTTCTTTGTATATTTTAAACTGTAACTGTAATTTAGTAGATTAAAAATTAAGAATTTATTGAAATTTGAAAAACTATAAACTACCAATAATACATAAACATGATGAAGAACCAAAATGTCTCTTGTTTTCAAATTGTTCAATCAAAGGAGTCTCTTGTTCAGCTTTGAGTTTCAAATCGTCTCTTCTCCAAATTAAAATGTGTAATATCTTTAAAAAAATATAGTTTTATCATTATGTTCTGAGATTATAACACTAGATTTCAACAAAATTATTATTTTTTTTTAAATTGGAATTATCGTTGTTGTTTCCAGACAACCATAACATTTTTATGATTTTCCCCAAAAAATGTCAAAATGGACAAGAGACGTTTTGAAATTCAACTCCTCATATGCTACAAAGGACTTAATTAAAATATTGTGCTGACAGTTATTCATTTATTTAACCAGATAAGTTGACAGAATTTTTGATCGAATCGTATTAAAAAATAAAGTGGCGTAAATCCTTGAAATGTTGTCAAACAAAATTCAATGTGATCTGTCCATATCAAGTGGTAAGTACTAAAACACGTTAAATGATTAGGCCAAATTGTATAAGGCCGATCATTTTATTGCCATAAACTGACCACGAATTAATTTGGGACGCGAACTTTCACTTTGTGTGCAATATCCACTTCTGCAAACAGTCAGACCAAATTAGGTTAAAATAATAATTACCCAATCCAAATTACAGACCAATCCTGTCAACAGAATCTGCCAGGGGCTAGGATCAACAGTTTAGCTCAGATTACTTGCGACCTTGTATCGCCAGCAATTCGTGTATTGTTAATATAATTAGGTGTGGCCAAGGTTCAATTAATAAAGCTCAGTGCGTTTGTGATTACACTTAATGGAGTTAATCATTAAAAAAAATAAAGGAAAAATATCAATAATTACAATATAACACAAGTCGTCAATGATTTGGTAACACGGAAGTGAACTACCATTTTAGGGGTTTTCGGGTGTGCTGAATCTGAATCTGACATTAGTTTTTTCCCCTTTACATCAAATATATCAAAAATATAGGGCTTTTAAGTTGTTTTTTATAATAAGGAATCTTAAAATTTACTCAGTCTACAGAAATTTTTTGGCGTTCTGGTTTCTATAATTTTTTATGCTCTTTGGGGTGGAGAATATTAATATAAAGTTGGATGTTTGATAAGGTGGTTCGTTTTTGTAAAAAATATACTATAAGCCAAAAAAACAACTTAAAATGAAGTTTTTATAAAATATAAAATTGGTAGGACAAATCTAATTGAGAATTTGGATTCTCTATTAAATTTCCTTTAAGAAAGAGCTATTAGAATTTTTAAAATTTTAAAAATGAGTTGGTAAAAAATAGTGTCTTGTACGCTAGAAATAGGCTGATTCTCCGCCTGCAGTAGGGCCCAGCTTGATTTTTCTTAATCCTCAACTGGGTATACTCCACATTCCATGCAAAATGAGTTATTAAATTATTTAATAATCTCTCATTATAATTACTATTGACTTATTTTGCATGGAATGTGGAGTATATATAGCTGAGGATTAAGAAAGATGAAGCTGGGGAATCAGTTCTAATAGCTGTTTCTAAAAGGAAATTTAATAGAGACTCTAAATTCTCAATTAGACTTTTCCTATCAATTTTATATTTTGTAAAAATTCATTTAAAGTTGTGAAAAATGGGCTTTTTACAGAATCTTTGCATGTTTATCTGATTAAAAGTATATTTTTTACAAACTTCATGTTCTTATTCTCCACCCCAAAAAGCATTACAAATTATAGAAAACAGAACGCCAAAAAATTCTGTAGACAAATTTTAAGATTCAGTATTATAAAATACAACTTAAAAGCCCTATATTTCAAAAACTTAATGTATAGGAAAGAAACTAATGTAAGATTCGGATTCAGCACACCCGAAAACCCCTAAAATGATTGTTCACTTCCATGTTACTTCCAAAAAGTTAAAATTTGTTGACTTGTGTAAAGGATCTGACCCCTAACCCTAGTGTGTATAGTGATTGACAGACAGCAGACATACAGACGAACAAATAAAAATTCTAAAAATCATTGTTTTAGGTAATATTGCGTTGATAGAGGCCCCCAATCATAGTAGATCATATGGAATGGTATATTTTCCATATACAGACAGCGATCTGTCAGAATTCTATGATATGTATAGATTTTCCTATCCTTCTAAAATGTCAGTAGTGCCACATACCCTCGGAAAGGTCCAGATAACCCCCCCCCCCTAATGAACCGATTTAGTTTATTTTTACAACATATTTTTCTATTAATATGTCCACAACGAATGCGGAGTTTCATTGCAATAAAACAATAATTTCGGCCGTTATGGGCGAATAACTACTTTGGATTCGGAGTAAACCCCCCTCCAGATGAACCAATTTTGCTAGTTATCAAACTTGTTCAATATATTAGTGAAAACCGCAACTAAATCGGAAAAGCCATTTCTAAGATTAGCGTGCTCAGACAAACATATAAAAAAAAAATCTAAAAATCATTGTTTTGGTTACTATTGCAATGATAAAGGCCCCCAATAGTATTTTTCCCCATATATCATCCATGTACAGACGGCGATACATTAGAATTTTATTATATGTATAGATAAAGTATTTTACATTAGTTTTATTTTATTTGATTTTAAATCCTTTTGTTTTTACTTTTTTTCTTTATCTATACGGTCCTGTAAAGTTTAATAATAAATCTTACAGCAGATAAAATATACATTGCCTTACTTAGATGAAAAATTATATAAACAGTTTCCCTCGTTAAATATTTTCCTAACTTTAATGCTAAAAGTCAATAGATAAAATTATAAGACTGCGGAATTTCTGAAATGGTATCTCTTCTTGAGGAAAATATCTCTTAAATATCTGGAATAACAAAGATACTTTTCTCTACAAGCGCAGAGTAACTAGATAGCCATCTTATAGAGTGAGAGAGATGAAAATGGAGAAAATAGAGTTAGATAGAGTTATTTCCTTTCGAGGCATCCACTTAAAATTTTATCAGGAATATTATTTAATGTCCAGTAAATTATTTAATGTCGAGAGATTACATTAATAGCTGCCATCAAAGAATAAAATTTAAAGTGAAGGCGGACTGAACTTCCTTGATGTGGAAATACGGAGAGATGGCGGTACCCATATTTTTGATATTTATAGGAAACCAACAGCCACTAATCTTCTCATCCCGTCGGACTCTTTCCATCACCCACAATATAAAGTCTTGGGCCTAATCTTTATGATAGATCGACTCTTGAATGTTCCCTTGTCAGAGGAGAAGTTCAACAGGGAATTAAATTACATTAAGCATTTGGCTATAGCCAACGGTTATAAATGTGATTTAGTCGAGAAGCTCTTGGAAAGGCGCTATAGGAAAAAGATTAAGCGGGATTCAGAAGTGGAACAGGAGGGAGAGTTACTAAAAAAAGGGGGTTACTTTTTGAGTATACGTCACCTTGCCCGAGTATCCGAAAGAGTTGGACGGATGCTAAGAAAGGTAGGGGTTCAGACAGCATATAGGAGCAGGGGAACGTTGAAAAACCGGCCGAGTGTCGTGTACTTCCTGTGGGTCTTCGTATGTTGGTCAAAGTGGAAGAAAATTAAAAGTACGGATTAAAGAGCATTTGACCAGAAATGATTCGGAGATGAGGAAACATGTACTTAAAGAAAACCATGACACAGATTTCCTCGACTGTGAAGTACTGGAGACATTGAGGAAGGGAAGAAAGATGGACATGGCAGAAAAGGTTTGGATTAAAATTGACGCTGTCTCGGAGAAGAATGTTAACGTAAAAGGAGACGGCGGTACGCTGAAGCATGTTTCTTTTTTTTTTTTTTTTTTTTTTTTTTTCCTTGAAGTTTAAAGGCCAGTCAACCACTATTGGGTCATTTGTGCCTCCTGGTCGGTCTGTTGGTAGTATCCAAAGCGGAAACAGAGCCCGACGGCCAGCGGAAGGCGGACCCAGCCAAGGTCGAGTAGAGTCCCCCGTGCCAGTTCTACCTTAGTGGCCCGCATCTGGTGACTGGCTGCTAGGTCTATGATAGAAGGTGTGCTTGCTGGTGCCAGGGCAACCAAACCTTCACAGACCGCATGGGGGGGGGGCACGTCCTCAACCCCAACCAAGCCCATCGCTCCCGCCGACCCACGCGCCCCGCCCCCGCCCCGAACGCCACCAACAGTTAAAACAAAAATATGTTTAACGAAATTTTGGATAGTTAATGTATTAATAATTTAAAGTTAATCAATTAATAATAGAATACAGTTCTTTTTTTAAGAGAATAATATTTTTTACGCTAGCTGTAGAAAATTAGTTATTAATTACATAAATATTTAGTTCTTCATATATTTAGAGAATATTAAGTGGAAATGTTTATAGGAATTTATTTAAAAAGCCAATACACTTTATAATAATCGTTCATTAGGTAAATGATTTGACTTTATGATAAAGTACATCTAAACCCAGCGCTAAATTTTGTTTTTCAAATTGGTTTTATCAAGAAAAGAAAAAAGGTTAGACAGATGGACCGAATTATTGCCTAGTAGCTCTCTAAGATGTATCGGGAGACTCAGTCGAACTCGCTCGTCTTCATATGCCCTACACTCCGTCAGGATATGCTTTACAGTGAGGGACACGCCGCAAACCTCGCACTCCGGAGGCTCCCCCCTCTCCATGAGATAGCCGTGCGTCAGTCTTGTGTGGCCTATCCGTAATCTTGAGAGGATCACTGATTCCCTCCTGTTATCCCGCTCCGAACTAGTCCACTTAGTCACTTCATCCTTAATTTCCCTGAGTTTATCTCCCAATTCCATATGAATCCATTCTATTTGCCAAATCCTTATTGCTTCAGACTTAACTACAGAATTAATGTCACTGAGTGGGATATCTGGTAATTTAAAACCGCTTATAGAAGCGTTTTTTGCGAGCTCATCAACTACTGAATTTTCTTTAATATCACAATGACCAGGGATCCAGATGAAATGAATTTTGAACATTTTTTTATTTAATTCATAAATACTGTACAAAATGTCAGAAATCATACTATCATGGGTGTAAATATTCTGTAAACTAATTAGAGATGATAATGAGTCAGTACAAATAATGACATTAGGATGGCTAGGTGGAATAATATTTAATGCTTTCTTAATTGCCAACAGTTCGGCGGAAAAACTGGAACAATGAGGTGAGAGGGAAAACAAGTATTTTCGTCCTTCGCAGAGGGCGGCAGCTCCCACACCTTTAGCACTTTTCGACCCATCTGTATATATGTACGTGGAAGGAGGCAAATTTGCTTTAATTTTATTTAACTCTGCAGAGTACAAATATGGCGGAGTTTCTTTTTTTATGTATTTAGTAAGTGTTAAGTTAATACGGGGAGGTATAAGAGTCCAAGGCGGAATTTGAAGAGTTGAAGAAATTAAAATCTTTTCGTATTTTAAATTTAATTTTGATAGAAACAATTCAGCTCTAGCGGGGAAGGGTGCTTTATTATAGGCCATGTAATCGTTCTCCCAGTTAGTTTCCAAAATAATGTTATTAAGAGGATGATGAGGTTGAGACTTGACAGTTAGATAATATTTAGTTGTTAGAATTTCTCTCCTGTACTTGAGGGGCAATTCTCCGGCTTCTACTAGCAGACTTGGGGCTGGACTGGAGCGAAAGGCCCCCGTAGCTATTCTTATCCCAGAATGGTGTACGGGATCAAGCATCTGAAGAATACGAGGGCTCGCTGACCCATACGCCATACATCCATAATCCAGCTTAGATCTGATCAGTGATCGGTATAGCATCAACATACTTGTTCGATCACCTCCCCAGTGTGTGTTACTCAGTAATCTAAGCAGGTTTAGGGATCTATTACAATTATTCTTGGGGGCTTTAATATGAGGCAACCAAGTGAGATGTTTATCTATAGTTAACCCTAAATATTTTATGGAGTTAGCTGATTCTAAAACTATTCCATCCAATTTGAGGTCTCTCATAGTATTCGGTGTTCGTTTATTAAAGAGAATATTTTTAGATTTTTGTGCTGATATTTTGAACCCATGATTTTTCATCCACAGGTTGATTTTGTTTAGAGCCTCCTGCATACATTCATAAAGGTTATCTATATTTTCACCTACGGAATAAATTATTACGTCGTCGGCAAATAACATAATTTGTATCTCCCTAGAAATTTCTCTTCTTAACCCATGCATGGCTAACAAAAATAATTTTGCACTGGAGACACCTCCCTGTATAACACCGTTTTCCTGACTAAACTCATCAGAGTATATTGAGCCAACCCTAACCTGAAAAGTCCTTGAATTGAGGAAGTTCTCGAAAAACTTCAACATATTCCCGTCTATCCCACATTCATTTAAAGTATTTAAAACTGATCTTCTCCATACTCTATCAAATGCGCACTCAATATCAATAAGAACTGCCAATAATTTCTTTTTTTCGCGGAATGCCTTTATGACAGCAGTTTCAATGGCTACAAGATTGTCCCGCGTACTACGACCCTTCCGGAATCCACTCTGCCATTCATCTATTATACCTTCTTTTTCAAGATACCATTCTAAGCGGTTCATAACTAATTTCTCCAGCAATTTACTAAGAGAGCAGGTCAGCGAAATAGGTCTATAGCTGGTTACTTCGTGGGAAGGTTTATCTTTTTTTGGAATAGGGACAATAACAGCTTTTCTCCACAAGTCTGGAAATAAACCTGATTTGTATATTTCATTTAGAATTTTGAGTAAAAATGATTTATTGTTAGGACTTAAATTTGTATACATTGAAATACATATGTTGTCGGGTCCAGGAGAAGTGTCTTTTCTAGATTTGAGTGCTATTTCAAATTCATGGAAGGTGAATGGGATATTAAGGATATTTAGAGGGTTAGAGGAAATATGTAGTGGTGTAGTTTCGATGGTACGTTTATGTTTTAAGAATTCTGGGGTATAATTTGAATTGGAAGAATTATTGTGGAAATGATTAGCAAAAACATTTGCCATTTCGAGTGGATCAGTTGTTATTTTATTTGTAGTTTTAATTATAGACGGGATTGAAGAGGATTTATAACCCATAATTTTTCGGACTACGTTCCAAACTTCTTTAGAAGTAGTGTTGATGTTTATTTTGGAAATGAAATTTTGCCAGGATGTCTTTTTTGCTGCCTTTATAGTGTATCTGGCATGCTTTCTAGCTTCTTCGTATTTCTCTAAACTTTCTGAAGAAGGGTTAGACTTAAATTTTTTTAAAGCGTTTTTTCTTTTTTTCACTGCAGCATCACAATCATTGTTCCACCAGGGAACGCCTACATTTTTTGGGGTTGACTTTGTTTTAGGAATGGATTCCGAGGCTGCCTCAAGGATTATATTGTTAATATTTTTAATAATATCATTAATATTCATTGTTAAATCAGTTTCTGAAATTTGTGCTAAATTTCCAAATTTAAGCCAATCAGCTTCATTTAGTTTCCATCTCTCCAGTTTGGTAGCTAAGGAATGTTTCTGACTACAATTTATTGTTATTGGAAGATGGTCGCTTCCATAAGAGTCCTCAAGGACCTGCCACGTTAGTCTAGGTGCTATGCTTGGCGCAGCAAGACTTAGGTCTATGGAAGATAAATTCCTAGTACGTGTGCAAATGTAAGTGGGGGATAAATCGTTTAAAATTATTAAATTGTTTTCATTTATGAATTGTTCAACAATTTTTCCTCTAGAGTCAGTGTTGGCATTACTCCACCAACTAGAATGGGAATTAAAATCACCAAGAATTAGAACAGGTCCAGAAAGTTGTTTGAAAACATTTTTTAGGTCTTCGATTGTAAATGGATTTCCTGGGGGAAGGTAAATATTACATAAGGTAAAGCTAAAAGGCCGAAAAACTTTAATAGCTATAATTTGGAGGTCTGAAACTATTGGAATAGGTAGGACTGGTAAATTTTCTTGAACGAGAATCCCTACGCCCCCGCAGGCTCGGCTGCCAAGGGTGAAGTCTTTACGGAAGGTTTTAAAATTATTTAAATGAAAACTATTAGTGGGTTTGAGATGTGTTTCCTGTATACATATGATAGAAGCATTTGTATCTTTAATTAGACATTGCAAATCTGGCTTATGTAACAAGATTCCGTTTATATTAAACTGAACAATAAATGATGAATTGGAATTTGTGTTCATTTGTGATAAAAAATAAAAATGAGATACCTTATATGGATCTAACACTGCTAATAATATAAAAATGTATTTATTTTAATAATAAATTACAATAATAATAATAATTACCAGTGTAATTAAGTCTAATGATTTATTTAAGTTATATTCTTTTTACGATTTCTTGTTTTTGGAGGCAGGAAGGGCTCGCTATTATTTATATCTGAAATGGGGTCTGCTTTAGATGGAGAGGATGGTTGCGAAAAAGGTTTTTCTTTTGTAATATTTTTTAAATCATTTGGCATTTTAATTTTTTCGCAATTTTTTTCTTTTACTAAATCTACGACTGATTTTTCTGAATGTATTTGATGTGATGTTGGAGGTGCTTGACACTGTTTATTAGTGGTTTCTTTTTTTGAAATGTTTTGCTCGCTCGACTCATGATTTTCTTTTTCATCAGACATTATAGTATTAAATTTATCGGAGTTAGAAACAGTATGATTTAACTCAAGAGTACCAATTTTGCAGACCAGAGCATTAACTACCTCCGTTAGATTTTTAACTTGTTCTGAGAGAGATTCGAACTGATTTTTACTTGTAGTCGCGTGAGAGTAGGTTATATTTGGTGGA
Organism: Gonocerus acuteangulatus; assembly: GCA_946811695.1. Taxonomy (NCBI): domain Eukaryota; kingdom Metazoa; phylum Arthropoda; class Insecta; order Hemiptera; family Coreidae; genus Gonocerus; species Gonocerus acuteangulatus. Next base: position 24,425,348 of record OX328130.1, read on the forward strand.
CTGTTATTAGGAATACGTCTATTATTTAGTATTTGTTCGGCTTGTTTATAGGTCACTCGGTCTTCATTTCTAATTTTTTCGATATATTTTTCCTTTTTGTAAACAGGACAATTTCTTGACCAAGCAGGGTGGCTTGTATCCCCACAGTTTACACATTTCAAAGTTTCACAGACAAAATTTTTATCGTGTGATGGATTTCCACATTTTCCACATATTTTAATCTCACATCTACTAGCAAAGTGACGATACTTATAACAATTGAAACATTGAATTGGCGAGGGTTCAAAAGGCCTAACTTTGACCCTGAGGAAATCAAGAGTGATATACTCGGGTAAAGTGCATTTTTCAAAGGTCAATATAAATGAGTTAGTTAAAATTTTACTTCCTCTGACATTTTTCATAATTCTTTTAACTTTGACGACTCCTTGTTCTGAAAGCTCAGAAAGAATTTCTTGTTCTGAAGAATTAGCTAGTTCAAAACTATTTATAATTCCGCGTGAATAGTTCAAAAATCGATGTGCAGCAAAAACTAATGTAAAATCTTCATAAGTCTTAATATTGCCTAAATTTAAAAATTCCTTGGCGTCTTCGATTTCTAATAATACTGTACCACTTCTTAAAAATTTGACTTTAGACTTTGGCGCATAACTCTTAAAGAATTTGCAAACCTTGAATGGGCTGTAGCTGTTAAATGTAACTTGGCCGGTTGGATCGCTTATTGAAACTAAAATAAATTTTTTACACCATTTTTTTGTAGAATGGAATAATGAAAAAATGTCAGGGGGTTTCGGGTCCCTGCCAGTCACCACTTCCATGCTCACAAAATGAAAATTAATTCGAAAACAAAATATAAATAGATGGTTAAAATATAAAAAAGAAAAAATGATATATTGAATGACTGAAGTACTCCCTGATAGCAAGTGCTGAAGCAGGAAGTGAAGAAAACCTTGCGCAGAGGCAATATCGTAACCAATGAAGGTCTACTGAGGTGCGATTATTGCTTGTTGAAGCATGTTTCAACAGCAGCCCTACAGTCCCTCGCTGCTTTCCAAAGCCAGTCTAGGAGCAAGGCTCGGCTGAATAAGAGCCAGTGCATGGTGGGTACTTAGCTTTCTCTCTAGTTCTGTCATTTCCTTTCATATCATTGTATCGTTTTTTAGACTTATTTATTGTTTTTTAGACTTATCTATTCCTGCATGTGTGTTGGTGTGATAGAATGAAAGTATTTATCATTTATTGTTTGAATGTGTGTTATAACTTTTTATTGACTTGACTTTTAAATAATTGTACAAATGTTTTATATTATTTTAATATTTAGTCTCGGGTTTTACGATTGTTTTTTGTTATAATTGTATTGTTATTTTAATCTGTTTTAAATTGAATCTGTTTTAAACATTGTATTGTGTCACAGGGCATTGAAAATGGGGCTTAGTCCCTGAAAAAATTTTGCCAATAAAACACTTTTGGGAATTTTCGACCATTTTTTCATCCTTGGAACATCAATTTTCCACCATCCAGCATTCTCCAACAAAATATTCAGAGTTTTTTTTCTTTTCTTTTTAGAAAGTATCTTCTTCCCTATTCCGAGGAATACAATTACGAAAACCGGAAGTGCTGACGAGATATATTGACGTTAGAGCACGAAGAAAAAAGTCCGACTCGCAGGAACTGCGTCATCTTAGCGCGGTTCCGTTAATATCTCTAGTGTTATCAGAAAAGGAATAGTGGGTAGGAGTTATTGGTAAGGTTTGATCTTTCGTAACAAAATATAAAATAAAATCACAAAGAGAAAATAGATTTAAGGCGCCACAAGAGGAAACTGGCAGTATCATGGCGATTGCCTACCTCAACGTTCGCTCTTGGACATACTATAACAATGTTTCACATGTTGTTTTAGTGAAATACTCGTTTTACTGTTAAATGCAATTAAAATGAGGAACAACCGGTTAAAACATAAGGTAAACAGATACAAAACCCCGTTCAAAAGAGCAAAACTAAGAATTGTGAATTTTGAAGTCCTTATTCCTCCGATTGATATCACCCCATCACAAATTACATAAGAACCTTTTTTGTAGGTGAATTTAGTACCCTTTCGAATGGTTGCAATCCGCTTACCACAATTTCTCAACCGTTTTTGAGATATTTCAGAAAATATAAAAAAATCCCAAAACCTTTCATGCCTGCTAATGAAATATTTCATTTCTAGTACTTCCTTAACTCCAAGCGGAATCAAAGTTTACCTATCGTAGATTAGATTAATATCGAATATATGGAACAAGTTTCAAATGAATTTATCGTTTCTGAATACCCTATGTGAAAATTAGTTTGTAAAAGTATGTGTTTCAATAATTCTCGAAAATAGTTACAGATATCACTTAAAAACAGGTTTCATTCATTTTACGTTAAGAAACCAATAAAACAAATACCTGCAAGCATATAAACTCGAAAACGTAAGCGTTACGATTTTTTCGCGCGAAATGCTCCCCAAAAAGCATCTTCCAGTGGACGGATTCTGCCGGTTAACGAATTGACCCTTCAAATTAGACGAAGTATTTTTATACCAAATTACATCAAAAGCGGAATACTTGTCTAGCAACTAGAGAGCGAACAGACAAATAAATAAATACATATATATATATATATGTGTGTGTGTGTGTGTGTGTGTGTGTGTGTGTGTGTGCGTGTGTGTGCGTGTGTGTGTGTGTACATACCTATATTACTTTAACTTAAGTAATTATTTAATTTAACATATTTCATATTTTAATAAATTTATAAATTCATAGTCTTTAATCAAGATGATGTTTATTCAGAATTAATGATATTTCTTTTTGTATTTCCCCATTGGGTTAATTTCCAAATTTGTATCCCACCACCCCCAAACTCGTGGCACGTGCTCCCCTTGGTTTGTAGTGTGTATAAATCTCTGCGGGGGTTCTATCCCACGTCGGCGAAACAATAAAATTAATTATCAGGAAATTAGTTTCGATTTGTGTGCCCAACCAGCCGCGAAGCACGACATATTAGCGGAGAAATTTCGCGCCTCCCGTTCGCGCTCGCCGACCCACCCACCCCCTTCGTTATGTATTAACTTTTTAATTAAAATTAACTCTTCTCGGGCGGAATGATGCCATTATATGCTTAAATATCTGCGGGACGGAGAGTACAACACTGCCGTTTTAAAGCATGATAGCACTTTCATAGAGATTGTTTTGTCTTTTTTATATTCAGAATAAAAAAATGGCGCTGTTGTTCGGAATTTATTCCATTATGGATTTTTTTTTTCGCACAGCAGTCCCGTAACAAACAGGCCATGAGGGCCCTGAGGGGCAGATACTATAGAGGTACTGATTCATGACCAAACGGCACACTAGGGAGATAGTGTGGTCAGTACTATGCTCCGGCCGCCTGATTTTCCCTTGGCCGCATCGACTGCTAGAGTCATTAGCACCCAAGGTACCCAGTATTAAATTAATTAAAGGCTGGTTCGGCCTAAGGACGGCCAGGGAGGCCGAATTCAACCCATGAACGAAGACACTAGAAGAAAAAATCTTTAGTGCTCGCTCGGGATTTGAACTCAGGACCTCCAACATATTAGTCCAGTTCTCTACCACTGAGGGGGCGAGGTTAGCTCAGTGGTAGAGCACTGGACTAATAAGCTGGAGGCCTGAGTTCAAATCCCGAGCAAGCACTAAAGATTTTTTCTTCTAGTGTCTCCGTTCATGGGTTGAATACGGCCTCCCTGACCGTCCCTAGGCCGACCCAGCCTTTAATTAATTTAATAATGGGTACCTTGGATGCTAATGACTCTAGCAGTCGAAGCGGCCAAGGGGAAAATCAGGCGGCCGGAGCATAGTACTGACCACACTATCTCCCTAGTAAGCCGTATGGTCATGAATCAGATACCTCTATAGTATCTGCCCCTCAGGGCCCTCGTGGCCTGTTACGGGACTGATTTTTTTTTTTTTTTTTTCTCTACCACTGAGCTAACCTCGCCCCCTTTGTCGCACATATTATTATTAAATTATGATACCGTAGAAGTGGCCTTTTAGTTAGAAATTGCAAACCCGGCCAAGGCAATTTAACAGAATTGATGGGTCAACAGATGTAATAGCAAATGTCCGACACGCATGAGTTGAACAACTAAGCACATTACTCAGACAATTGTTTAGTTTGCGGCGTGCTACTGAATATTGTGTTTAAAATTACGCAATTAAATTTAGGTCAATGAAAAAACGTCTAGTTCCTTCACAACAGTTTATTTCCACGCTGAGCGCTTTCGGTAGCTCTTGCTACCATCCTCAGAACTATAATGAGTTCAGCTTCACTGCTGAGGTCTGACTCTGCTGAGTCAAGAGCTACCGAAAGCGCTCAGCGTGGAAATAAACTGTTGTGAAGGAACTAGACGTTTTTTCATTGACCTGAAGATCTTCCTTCTCTGCCAGCAACCTCAAAGTTTTTTTTTTTTTTCAATTAAATTTAAGTTTTACACAAATAGTTTTGCTCTTTCATATTGTCAATAATCATCTAAATTGATCATCAATTTTCATTATAGAAACTCAATTTATAAATAAAGCTTCCCGGGATTTTAAGGTCTGAGCATTATTATGGATTTAAACATTTTCTCTATCTTCTGCTACAATAAGGAAGCACAATAGTCAATCAATAGTGGCGATTTTCATAGGTCAATTTTAAGGTCTGAACATATTATGGATTTAAACATTTTCTCTATCTTCTGCTACAATAAGGAAGCACAATAGTCAATCAATAGTGGCGATTTTCATAGGTCAATTTTAAGGTCTGAACATTATTATGGATTTAAACATTTTCTCTATCTTCTGCTACAATAAGGAAGCACAATAGTCAATCAATAGTGGCGATTTTCATAGGTCAATTTTCATAAGTACCTGGCGAAGTTATGATGAGAAAAAGAAAGTGGAACAAAATATCAAGCGAATAAATTTAAGATATTTTTTTTTTTGGTTTGCCAAAAATGTGAAGGAGCTGCCTCCTATTTACTGTATGCCCATCAATTTCGTTTTGCATATCAAATTCCAGGACTTAACAACAGAAAACGACCTCAATAAAAACCCTTAATAATAGAGACTTTCGAAAACCGACAAATTCAAAACATACAACAAACTCCTTATCAAAATTGAAGAAGACTGTCCTCTTTGAACGAGTTCGTACAAGAGATTATACGCGTCAATAAAAGCACAAATGTATTAAAATTATCTTCGCCGATGGGTCTAAAACAGATTGCGGTCCTGGATTTAGTGCAATAATAGGAAAACAAACATTTAAACAAAACTTCCCGAATGTGCATTAATACTGCAGAATTACTAGCAATTACATTAGCTCCATAAGCTTAATATGATTTTGATACATTCAATTTTACAAAAATTCAAATGTTTACAGATTCACTCAGTTCATTGCTTTCTTTGAACAACCTGTACAGCACATACACCATATTCAAAGAAATATACAATGAACTCCACAGATTGCATAAATAAAACATGTCTATCACAATGATCTGGCTACCCGGACATACAAATATCACAGAAAGTACGATAGTCTACATTCAAGCAAAATATACTACCAGATAATAGAATATTGACATAGAAAACGTAACTATACGAAACATGAAAAAAGAAATTTATGATAATATACAACAAAAACGGCAAGAATCCTGGACGAACATAGTCCGTCCACAAACTGAGAGAAATCAAAAATACTAAACGTATCTACGGATGGACCTTAGTAACCGCAGAATTAGACGACAAGAGGTTATAGTATGTATACGCATAGGACAAACTTAATTAACTTACTCATATTTTATGACAAAGAAAGAACTAACCATTTGCAGAATGTGCAACGCTTAAATGACTGCGAAACACCTACTAACGGAATGCAAAATACAGAATAACTAAAATAACCTTACAACTTACAGGAACTACTGACAGAAGGAAACCCCATACGCAGAGATGGGCATAATTTTATTTATAACTAAAAATACGAATTTATTCGTACTTCATATATTTGTAAATACGAATATAAATAAATTCGTACTACATATATTTGTAAATACGAATATAAATAAATTCGTATTCATAAGCGTGAATACGAATTTATTTTTATTCACGTATATAAAATATAAAAATACATATAAAATTTTATTCGCAAATTTTCCTGCGAAATAAATTCACAGAAAAAATTGTAAATATCACAAAAAATTAAGTGATTACAAAAAAATTCACATTAAAATATATGAATACAAATTTATTCACATTAAAATATAGTGTATAGTATAATAATATAATATATAGTGTGAATAAATTTGTATTCATGTATTTTAATGTGAATTTTTTTGTAATCACAAGTTTTGATTTTTTGTGAATATTCACATTTTTTGTGATTATTTACAATTTTTTCTGTGAATTTATTTGTATTCGCAGAAAAATTTCCGAATTCTTAATATGGCGGTAATTAAGATACGCATTACTGACGTAAAAGACTAATGTAAATTAATAGTCTTGTGCAATAATCGTGCAAGAAATGATTAACAGGTTTTATTTACTTTCCGAATGACACTTTCATAAAAATATATATATATATATATATATATATATATATATATATATATATATATATATATATGATATGATTTACTTTTAGCAGGGAATATGTAAAAAGTTATTTTGGAATACTCCATCGAATATTAATATCAGTGAAGCTAATATCGTATGCTTCCATTTAACTTGGCTGTTGGAAAAAAAAAAAAAAAAAAAAAAAAAAAAAAAAAAAAAAAAAATGATTCAATTTATTATAGGATGAATTTTGAAGTTATTATTATTATTTTATTTTTACGATACTCTACATCATTAGTGAGTAGCATCGAATCACCCTTTTGCACTTAAGTGCTGCTCATAGTGAAGTTTCCAATACTAAGTCAGTAAATCATCAATCTAAGTAAAATATTTAAAAATAAAAAATAAGTAAAAAAAGATAAATAAATGAAATGAAAAAAAAAGAATCTATAGAAAACACACCAAATAAATTAAACATTAATTAAACTAGCTAAAAATTCGTTAAGTTTTGAAATAAAAAAAAATTGTGAATGTTCTCATATTCTGTTATATATGTTAATATTTTTCAAGTGTGTAATAATGTTTTTGAAGTAAATAATTGATTCTAAGAGGTGCTCAATGAATCAATACTAGATGCGTAGTCTTTAGAGGCAGAAGCCCTATCAGGGCCAATGCAAGTTGCTCTGATGAGTAAGGCTTCACGTAATTGAAACCACTGATTTAATTACCTGCCTAATTCGTTCTTGTTAAATGTTAAAAATGAATGATAAAAGGGCCCAGCGTCATGGCATATACGTCAGAGAGATGTGTTCTGCGGGCCCAGCGTCGTGGCATATGCGTCACCATATAGCTTGGCTTTCTTTCTGTCCCCGCTACTCCGGGCCTTGTTCTATACCCTTTGTATTTGTTTTGGGACCACATTACGTATTTCCGGTTAGGTTTGCGGGTCTGGTATCGTATGATAGTGAATCCACCTGAAAAATTACGTCAGTGGGCCCGCTTTCGTGCCGTATTTGACCTTTTACAATATTTGTAATTAATCCACTAAAACTACATCATTTTAAAAGTTTCTTCACTTCTTTAATTTTGTTTGTGTTTCCGAAATAACTATACAAAAGGAAGACTTAGGCCCTGATGGAAATTTTGTTCGAAGCCATCGGTCCTGAAAGTATTAATACCAAAAATTCTTTTTTAGCACTTTCCTCCGAAGGAAAGTAGCTATTGAGGTTGGACTCATGACGGAATTTTTGAAAAATTTCTTCGAATCTTTATCGATCCTACCTAGTAGACACCGAAAATGACCCCTGTTAAAATTTATATATATCTATCTATATATATATATATATATATATATATATATATATATATATATATATGCATGTATATATATGTGTCTGTTAACACGATAGCGGCCAGAGTTTTTGTTTTTTCTTCATGAAACTTGGTATATAGCGTTCAAATAGCAAACGATTGAACGAGTTCGTTAACCACCAAAATCGGTCCACCGGGAGGGGGGGGGTTTATCCCGGACCCAAAACACTAATTTGACCATACCAGCCGTAGTTTTTGTTATATTTCAACGAAACTCGGTATTCGTTATTTTGATCTAAAGAGAGAATTCCGTTGTAAAAATAAACTAAATCGGTTCATTAGAAGGGGGGGGTTTACTCCGGACCCACAATACCAATTTGCCAGCCGTAATTTTTGTTACATTTCAACGAAACTTGGTATTCGTGGTGGTAGTCAACAGAGAAAAATGGGTTATAAAAATAAACTAAATCGGGTTATTTGGAGGGGGGGGGGTACTAATATACTCATAACGGTAGTAATTTCTGCTGTATGGTAACGAAATGCGGTATGCGTCGTGGGTATCTCATGAGAAAGAAGTGTTGTAAAAATGAAGTAAATCGGTCTATTGGAAAGGAGGGTTTACTTTAAAGTCTGTTTCATTACAATTAGCCAGCCAGACGTAGGTTCGCAAAGGCGCTACAAGGAGCGCTATCTCCCACTATGGGGACTGTATCCTGTTCCTGCGTCTACAGCATCGTCCTGCAGAACTATTTACGGTTTTATTTTATTTATATAGGTTATTTACAGCAAATTATTCAGTAATGTAGTCTACACTAAAAAAATTCTGAGGAAAGTGCTTAGTTATGCAGCTCCTGCGTGACGGACTTTTTAATTTTGCTGAAAGTGCTTCCAAGGAGTGGAAACCTGATTTGAAGGGTGCAGCCTGCCTATGAAGGAGGCCATTGCTGTAGGCTATTTCGCTATGACTTATCAAATAAAAATGAAAACAATCCATTACTTTTAAGTGAGATAAGTTTGATTGATTTATCACTTACGCAATTCAGAATAACGTGAGGAAAACGTACCTGAAAAATAATAAAGGAACAAATTAGTGAAAATACAAGAGATGATAGAGATACATTTAATATCAACGTGTAAAAAATGTAATAATATCAACGTGTAAAAAATGTAATAATATCAACGTGTAAAAAATATAATAATATAAACGTGTAAAAAATGTAATAATATCAACGTGTAAAAAATGTAATAATATCAACGTGTAAAAAATATAATAATATAAACGTGTAAAAAATGTAATAATATCAACGTGTAAAAAATGTAATAATATCAACGTGTAAAAAATATAATAATATAAACGTGTAAAAAACGTAATATCAACGTGTAAAAAATGTAATAATATCAACGTGTAAAAAATGTAATAATATCAACGTGTAAAAAATGTTTATTTTATGCCTAGGAGCTTGAGTGGGAGTATCATGCAATCGGACAGAAATTACAAAGCTGACATAAAAGCCATGGTTACCACAAGAAACATATGCTTCTATTGTGTAGAGGGGCGTTTAAATTCTGAACCAAGGAATTCCAATCTCTCAAGGAAGGCCAAAGCAGTTAATAAATTAATAGGAAATAATAGTAACTTAACAAGGGTACATCCCCAAGTGTCCGGAGATACTTTTTATGAAACTTTGTAAATTTATTAAACACGTGAAAGTAATCGATACTTATTTTTTTATATCGGCCCAATCGCACGTTTAAGGGGTAAAACCCCCCTTCCAAAATACACCTCAAATATTCTGGCATGGGGAATATACAGTGAAGAATACGAAAAAAGAATTATGTCAACGGAATTGATTTTGGAGGAGTTAAAAAAATTATGGTTCTCTTCTTCTGATGAAGAGACGACTTACGAGTACTTACAACGGTAATGTCCCGCTAATAATGAATGAATGAATGAAAACAATACTTTATTCTGGGACTTCGTCCTATAAGAATAAAAATAAATACAAAATAAACAATAAACAAATTTAACCTAAAAATATGAATATAAATAAAGAAAAAAACAAAAGTATAAAAAAATGAATACAAATATTATAAGTAAAGTCCTAAATAATAAAATAATATATAAGTAAATATTTACATAAATTATAGTTGGATTGGGGCAATGATGATAAAATGTTCAGAGGGGGATGGGAATATAATTAGATAGTTTAAAATAAACAAATAAATATTAAAAAATTAAAAAAATGTTACAGAAATGGGGGCTATAAAAGGATATGAATAAAAATAAATACATAAACACGAGAAGAAAACCACAATATAAATTACAAAGCTAAAATGGTCTTCCTGGTGGTCAAATCTTAAGAAGCGTCTTCCTGGGAGGATAGGAGAAAAGCAAAGAGGCGGGACTTAAATACAGGTAAGGAAGGAGAGTGGAGAGTGTCCAATGGAAAGAGGGATAGAGTTCCAGAAGGACGAGGCTCGGGAGATGAAGGAACGGTCAAAGAACGCTGTTTTTTGAGTGGGAGGATAGAGATCGGAGGGACGGGAGCGGGTACCACGGGAATGGACAGAAGATTTTAACTGAGGGAGGTTGTTGATATAGGAAGGAGAATTGGAAGAAATGGTTTGGTAAAGGAAGGAACTTAGGAAGTATTGTCGTCGAATTGATGGAAATAACCACTTCAACTCGGAATACCGGTGTGACATATGGGAATCTCTGGGGGTATCGAGGATAAATATGAGAAAACTGTTCATTAATCGCTTAAGACGATCCTCAAGCTCCCCAGTGAGCCCTCCATACACCAGGCAACCGTAGTCGAAGTGGGGGGAAACTGAACATGTATTGCCCCCCGAAAAAAATCAAAATTATACCGTTTAGAAGTTTGGGTTTACTCTAAAAAAAAATTAATTAAAAAAATAATACTTGAGTAATGTGTTTATTACAAATATAGAGAGGAAACCTATTTGTGTTAATATTAATATTTTATAGTGACCAAATCTTCTTCACGCCAATATTTTCCAGGCGGAAGGTCAATAAAAGAGACAAAGTCAATTAATTTTATTTGTTCTTTGCTCTACACGTTTTACACAGCTGATTGACGCATAAGTAGGTAATAGTAACCGCACATTCGACGTGGACGTTGTTCGGGAAGGTTCGCCTTAATACAATTAGGCTGTAAGTTTTAGTTTATTGAGTTTTTTTAGCTCCTGAAGAGGCACCTGAGGTATGAAACGTGTAGATCGAGAACAAATAAAGTGAATTAACTTTGTTAATTCTCTTTTATTACCTTCCGCCTGGAAAATATTTTATTTATGTTAAGTTTGAATTTATATAGGCCATTTTATTATAGGAAAATTTCTCAAGGAATGTACTTCGTTGAGCAGCTCCCCTGTACCGTTCTGTTTCACAGCAATTTCTAATGAAAACCAATTTAAATATTTGATTATTATAAAACTTGAAATTCCACTCAGAGTTAATAAACGAATTAGAATGTCCATCCACTTTATTTACTGTCTGTCATATTCCGTAGTAATAAATGGAAAAGCTCTTTTAATATGTGAGCCTGCTTCGGAAAATGTGAGTCGCCCAATATTAAGGAGCTCATGGCGTCCTCCGTGGAAATAAATTAAGTCCTTTCTCATTTGCATAATATATAGAAGTCATGAGGCCCTTCACTTAAACCGAGCAGCTGAAGGGATGAATGTATAAATTCTCATTTTTATGCAGACAATGGCGGCCTCCTTCATCGCCCGCGATGACGGTAAATGAAATTTATCCGTCAAAAGTAATTTCAATATCCCTGAATATATTCTTTACTCATAAATGAAAAACTTCGTAGTACCATTTAGCAGTCAGTTTTAATTAGAAGTTTCAAAAATGCTTAAATATTCTTTTACAAAGAGTCCAACTTGCAAGAACCAAGTCATCTTAAAGTAACACAACTGAAAATAAAACTCAAATAAATAACTCTGATAAAACTCAACTAAAAATGTGTCACTCTTGCCTATGCAGGGGCCTTAGGATTAAGACAGGAAGGATGCCCCCACCATAACCCATGTGCCTTAACACGATGCCCTTTGGTATACCTCTTGCCTATGCAGGGGCCTTAGGATTAAGACAGGAAGGATGCCCCCACCATAACTCATGGGCCTTAACACGATGCCCTTTGGTATACCTCTTGCCTATGCAGGGGCCTTAGGATTAAGACAGGAAGGATGACACATTGCCCTTTGGTATACCTTTCATAGTCATAACTATAGCGGTCTGAATAAAATAGATTTTTGAATTGTGTCGCTTTAGAAATACTAGTGCGATAAATACAGGGTGTACCCTAAATGTGTGATCAAATTCTTGGAATAGATAGTAGGCCTTAAAACAAACAAAAAGTTCATAAAACGTATGATATGATTCTCATCGGTAAGGGAGATATAACAGTTTTTATGTTTTTTATAGATTGCTTACTTTATTACAAACAAACTACTTTAGCTCCGCCGAAATTGGTCGAACAGAAAAATGAATGGTACCAAATTCAAAACTTGTACAGCAGTCCGACCCTCCTCTCTACCATCTGCGTACGGCTGACTTTTCCAGCAGTTCAATGTTGGGGCTATTAGGCAATGACTGAGGGTTGTTTTAGAAAATTCTTTCGCCACATTTTGTCGGGGGGATTAACTCTATGTGATGGGAGAGCGAAAGATTAGGGATACCTGGGTCGGGTCATAGTAGGTCTATCTAAATTAAACTGAGACATAAAAAGGTGAAATCTTTGCTCATATGAAAGCAGTTTGAGTCTCTAGAAACAATGCACCTACCGGATTTAATCCGAACGAACAGGAATTGCTAACTTCCCCTAACCCTGGGATCTTTCTCAATCTAAAGGTTAACCCCTTAATGCAGCTCCTGCGGGATGGTCTTATTTTTGCACATTAGGATTACTTGTGACAGTATTCGACACGTTCAAAATTATCTGAGATAAATTACTAGGGTATTTTTGCAAAGACCACATCCAGTTACTTCGCCAGTTACTTGTGAAGTAGCTGTAGTGATAATAACAGTGATTCAGGGCATGCGCATAACTCATTAGCATTTCTATTGGTTGTTGCTGGTAGTGAAAAAACCTTCAACACTCTAGTATATCCAACTCGCTAAAATTAATAGAATTGTAGAGTTGGATTGACTAGAGTTCTGATATCTTCTTTAGAGAGCGGAAACGCGTAGCACGTATGCCCATAATGCGAAATAAATATAAAATATAAATATGTTGTAGAACCACCGGACAAAAAAAATCGATGAGGAGGCCACTAAACTTCACAATTACCATTGATTTTTATAATAATAATACCTTTTTATTAATAAATATTGCTTGCTGAAATATATTCTGCTTATTCTCATTTATGCTTTACAATTCTAAACGTATTACTTACAAATACAAGTTATCTAAGGGTTAGTTAGAAACCATATTACTTAAATATAGTACTCACAAAAAGTTACTTTTAGTATTGATTGCAGTGATTTTAAATACTTTTCATTACTATATTAACTTTTGATTACTATGTTTTGAAATATGGTTTCTAACCTTAGATAACCTGTAAATATGTAATGGATAACCTACAAAGAACCTGTAAGCTAGTCCTTATGTATCACTGTTGAAAATCACACTGTAGATGTGGTCTTCGCAAAAAGACCCTATTACTATATTTAATCAGTAGGAATAGATTAGAAAAAACGTTTCGGGCAATGACTACGAGACCTTGGAAGTTAGACTTGTTGAGGACCAAGTTCCCCGACCAAGCCCACAACTCGACCTTAATACATGTTTCAAGACTGCTTTAGTTGAACTTAGCTGTTGGAGGTTACTCCTTCCTATCCATCACTGCCCGTCTTCTTCTATCTCCTGAAGTCTCCCCTTACTCTCTCCTTAATTATTTTCCTGTCAGTAAATACATTACACATTCTTAGGCGGCCCTAGGGAGTATTAGGCGAGTAAAGGATTCCCCTAAGAAAGGTGCTTAAACTAAGCACATACCTATAGGCTACTGTAGACACAATATACTCCAAATTTGATTTTTTTTAACAGGATATCCTTGAGATTGCGAATAAAGACTCAAAAGTTTCAAAATCTACATCAAATTTATTATAAGATGTACCTTGTCGAAAAATGTTTCAAACCAAATTCACAGCAGCCAACTAAACAAATAACTTAAGTAGATAGAAAATAGGGTTTCTGGCGCAGTCTTCAAAATTCCCTATTTCCCCGAAAAAACCTGATCGTCGATTTTTGTAGGATTTTTCATTTTTATCTCAAACATCTAATTTTTTTAAAAAATATACATTTTCTAACATATTTCTTTAAAACCTAACAAATAAAAAAAAAAATACATATTTTTAACATATTTCTTTAAAACGATACAAAAATTGGGATCACCCCCAAAAAGTAAAAATATTATATAATTAATTTAATTATTATTTCCATTTGTTACAAATGTATTTATTTCTTAACATGAGGAAAACATTGGAATAATTTAAAAGGTCATTTGTAGAGATGCAATCTGGCTTCAGTTTCCCTTGTACATACGTCACCTGACCTTGGATTGCTCGAGCTCGAACAATGTCCTTGGATTGCTCGGCTCCAAACAATACTGCACAGTTTTTCCTCGTTGTGATTAATTTCTCTTGATTGTATTTTTTACATCCATTCTTTTTTTATATTGGGATATAACTGGAACATATTTTCTATTTCTTTCTTCTTTTCATACATTGCATTTAGTGACAAATTTAATTTACCTATTTTATTATGTTCTATCCAAAGTTTTCCGAGCCATCGGAGTTTAGTTGATTGACTTAATGATAATTTAAAATGTTTGAACACTTTTTCTTTGAACGTTAATTCTCTATTACCGGAAAAATTTCGTTCTTCATGCTTATAAAAAAATAGATCCAAATAATAGCCATAAATGCATTGATTGTAAAGCAGTTGATTAGAATTGTAGTCGAGATGATGTTTACCTTCTAATAAAAACCTTTCCAGTTCTTCATAGTTTAAATTAGTCGTTGATGGTATACTTATTTCTGTTCTTTCTTCAATATATATATGTTGTTTAAGCCAAAGATTTAACTCCTCACCATGTTTTCGTTTAGCTCGCGTTGATTTCTTGAATAAACTTAGTAATAAATGTTTATGCGTTGCCGGTATTTTTAAAGATCCATCAACTACTCTTTTTTAACTCCATCGAAGTCTTTCTTAGATTCTTCTAGAATTTTTATTAATGTATTTGAATCCTTAATAATTTTATCTATTTTATAATTCATGATCGCTCTACACTAAACTCGACGGACTCCCGAGAACTACTGACGGTTGTTATCATGTTGTTTTATCCTCCTTCTATTTCAAGGGTAGAGGAAAAATGAACAAGTTCTATCATCTATTCTGAGAACATACTTTGTCTATTATCTGTACTGCTAACATACTAAACTTCTAATATATCGTTTTTAAGAAAATCGTATCTAATTTTTTTCTCAGATAAAATAACCACGTATATATTTGTACCTCCAGGAACTACATTATGAAAATCAACATTCAGAATAATATTATTTTTACTATTTGAAATATTAATTGGTCCTTTTCTAACATCTATTACATATAAAGGTCTATTTTTTATGAAATCATCAGGACCATAAAGCATATTCATATTTCCGATATAAGACCTTTTATAATCTTTATACATATCATATAATAATGAATAATTGTTCTCTTTAATATCTAAATTTAACATTTCTTCCGGATAATATGTTTCATTAATTTTAACTCTAATATTTCTAACATCAACATGGTCAAATTTAGAAGGATCTTTCTTTTGATCATTTCTTCTCGATGTTTGGAATCCTACAATTATGAATTTCGGTTTATCAATGTTCCTATAAATATTAGTTATATCAAAACTTAAATTTGATCCCATAATACCAGTTTTTTCAATACACTCCCAAGTTTTAAATACAAATTCTTGTGTTCCACCAAACTTGTCCATCTCATTAATTAATTCAATTTTTGAAGGTGTTGAATACTCTATGATAGGAACACGTAAATAAAAATCAGTTATTGTAATTTTACCTGTAGGTGCATAAGACTTTCCATCTGCTTGAAGTGATAGAAAAATCCCGTCATCATCAGTGTTTCTAAGAAATGTTATTAAAAATCCTCCTTTGTATATTGGTATGTTTATACCTCCAAAATATCCTAATCCTAAATCGTTTAAGGTTCCACAATAATTAAATTTTCCGTATTTATGATCACATTTCACTGCACCATTCATTTTAGACAAAGTTTCATCTTGAGACAGTGATATCGTATGTTTTACAGTACTTATAATACCTGGATCTTCAATTCTATCAATTAATTTGTTATGTTTTTTTACTTCTATACTTCGAAATAAGAAAGGAATAAAATTATCTATTAATTTAGTTCCCGAATTCATACCATAGTGTTCACCATCTTTGGCATTGAAAGAACCTGAAATAACAAACTGAAAATGGGAACTTAAAAAATTATCACCAACATCGATTAAGAATTCTATTCTCTGATTTTCTTTATTAAAATTCAATTCGGTATTATTCGATGGGAAAAAATGTTTAAATTGTTGTTTTTCTATATTAGGATTATATTTTGAATACATCTCCATTTATTAAGATAAAAAATCGTTATAATTTAAAAACTAGTTTATAATTATTAGACCCCGTCTCAGTGACGAGGTTTGAAAATTTAAAAAACATAATTTATTAATGAAGGTACAGTATCAACATTAAATCTATTTTTATAATATTTCGAAAATTCTTCATAATGTTCTTGTTTAAATTCATTTGATATATCAGTTCTTTCGAAAATTATTATCCAATTAACCAAATGTTTATATTTTATTAAAGTATCTGGAGAAAACTTTTGATAAAAAGACATAATGTTCCAATCAAATAATGAGTAATAAAACTCGATCTTTTGTTCATCAATTTTCTGATATCTCGAAATGATTTTCCAATCTATTTTATTTGAAAACATTCCTAATTCTTCTAATTTAAACGGATGGTATTGTGAAACAAGTTTCCAATTTAATTTATTCTGAAATACAATTAAAAATTCTGTTGTTAAACCAGGAAATGAAGATATTTCATCCCAATCATTATTTTGTGTTGTCTCCATTTATTAAGAAAAAAATCTTTTTAATTTTCAAAATTGTCACCACTTTAGGAAATAATATTATTCGGAAGGTAAAGCAATATAATGAAGTTCTCTTCGCAGTTCTGATACTTTTGTGTTTAATTCTTTTCTTATTATTTCTATTTCTTTAAGAATACTTTCATTTAGTGATTTTTTATATCCTTCTTTCGTTATGTTTTTTTCCAGTTCTTCTATTTTATTGTTTAAATCGTTCAATATTTGTTCTACTTGTGGGTAATAACTATTATATAAAGTGTCAGAAAATGTTTGAAGATGTTTTTCTAACTCTGTTTCTGTCAAATATTCTTCCATTTTGTTCTTTATATCACTATCAACTTGTACTGGTATAACATCACTAATTAAATCCTGAGTGAGTTTTTTCATCTTTTCATCTAAATCTTCTTTAGTTGTATATTCAAATAATTTCTCATCGATGATCTCTTCAAATTCTTTTGTATCAGTTGTTCTTTTATCTCTTTTATTTTCATTAATTGCCTTCTCTATCATCGTTTTCACTTGTTTCATAATAACTACATCATTATTATCTCTTCCTTCTGAAACACTGACAAGTCTTTTTTTATTAAAACCAATATAACTTTTAGTAAATGTAAACAATGAACCGATAATTTCATCAACTTTTACTTTTAATTCATTCTTTAATTTATTATTAAAATCATTTTTTAAATCATTCTTTAATTTATTTTCATCATCTTTTAATTTTGTTTGGAATGTTGAGAATTCTGTTCTAAAAGAATTTGAAAGTTCATTTACAATATCACTTTTTAATTTCGTTTCATCAATATCGCCAGATTCCGGAAAAACAATTTGATTTCCTAAAACATCAAATTTTAAAATAACTCTTGAATAAGATTCCATTTCTTTCTATTTATTATATTTAAAATTTCATTAAAATCCATATCTTTAGAAAAGAATTTAAGAACTAACAAACATAAATGTCCACAAATAGGTGGATCATTAATTTCTTGAAGTCTGTCTTCATTATATATTAAATTATCTTTTCCCAAATATATAACTAATTCCTTTGATGGATGTAAGTTTCCATATGAATTAAAATAATATTTTTTATTTCCATTTTTATAATAAGAAACCCAGTGAGTACCATTTCCGAAAGAATTATCAATGTTTACAATTCCACACTCAATATTTTTAGGATGTTTCGGAAGTTCATCTTTCATAAAAACTCCTCTAAAATGTTTTATGTTTAACTTCTTAACGATATTCTCGATATCAAAATTAGATAAAGGAGTTATTTTTTTTTTTTAACTGTTACAAGTTTTCCTCCCTGTTTCTTTTCCATTTCTTTATTATGTCTTGTTTGTTCTTCTATTAGTTTATCTTTATATCTTTTATCGATAACCGAGTTTGCAATAGAACTTGCTCCACTCGCTAAAGCAGCTAAAGCTCCTAATCCTGCAAAAATTAAAGGAAGTATTCCACCATCTTTTTCATTTTCTCTTAATTGTTTATATGTTAATTTAATTCTAGTTCCCTTTCCGTCTTTAGCATTTCTGTTAATCTTATCGATCTGTCTTTGAGTTAACAAAATTGAATTATTTCCTTTTTTTGTATCGATTGTAACATCAGTTTTCTTTTTTACAGCACCAATAATTTTAGATTTTTGACCTTCCGTTAGTGAAATTTTAAAAGGTTTATACTCACTCATTTTCTTTAATTTATAATGAATAAAAAAGAATATAAATTCTTTCTACTGGAAATTTTTGCAGGATTTAAAAATGTTCGTTTCTAATAAATGGAGGGGATTCTAAATATTCTGAACAACAAACTTAACTATAATAATAAAGAAATATTTATGATTTTAGATGAAAATAACGATCCTTGGTTTAAAGCTAGAGATATTGCTGAATTATTAGAGTATAAAAAAATAACCAAAGCATATAATCTTGTTGATGAAGAACATAAAACAAATCTAAATCTTATTTTAGAAGGGTGCTCCTTAGAAGAGCACTCTTCAAATATGCAAGCACATACTATTTTTATTAACGAATTAGGTTTATATTCTTTGATTATGAAATCGAAATTACCTCAAGCAAAAGAATTTCAAAAATGGGTTTACAATGTTATCAAAACAATTAGAAAAACAGGGGAGTATAAATTGAAGGAAGAATTATACAGTAAAGACAAAATTATAAAAAAGAAAGATGAAAAAATTGAAAATTTAAATAATAAAATAACAAATATCAAATCTGATGTTGTACCTAAAACTAAAGATGAAAAATTAAGACATTTTTTCCTATTATTTAAGTTAAACGACTATGAATGTGAATATAGTTATTATGTTATAAGATGTCAAAAAGTATATTTAAAAAGAGCTGTTGATAAAATAGTTTTAGAACATCAAGATTGTGAGGAGATAATAAAATTCTATGATCCAAATAGTGTTAATTTATATTCTAGAATAAAAGAAAAATTAAAAAATGATTTAGAATTTCATGGTAATTATTTTAGAATAAATAATGAAGAATTTAGTGAGGAATATCTAATTATAAAAATAGAGGAATTACACAGTGAAAAAGAAATTTAATTCACAACATTTTTTTTATTTATCCAAGTATTATGTGAATTATCAAAACCTAACCATTTGACATAAACTTTATCTCCTTTTCTTTTTAAAACCTTTTCAACAAGATAATCATGTGGATATTTGGTTTTCATTAATTCTTCTTTATAAAATCTACCTTCGATTTCTTCTTCCTTCAAATCTATTAATTTATAAGTAATAGGAACTGAATGTATTATTTTACTTATTTTAAATACCTCTGTAGACCAATTAGGTGTATATCCTTTTTCAAATATTCCTTTATATTTACTTATCCTTACATAATCGTTTAATTTAAATTTTGGTTTTTCATTTTTAACATTGTTATCATTATAAATATTCATTAATACTTCTTCTCCATTTTTCTTATTAACTCCTATAGGTTTCATTTTTATAGTTCTATGATAGGAATTATTATATTCTTTAATTAAGTCATCTAAAATATCTATCCATTTATATGATCCTCTCTTAGAAAATTCTTTCCACATTTTTTCTTTTAAAGTTCTATTAAATCTTTCTACTATAGCAGATTTTATTTCACTATAACTAGAATAATGATTGATATTATATTCTTTCATTAAATTCTGAAATTCTTTATTATAAAATTCTTTTCCGTTATCCGTTTGTAAATTTTTTGGTTTATTTTTATCGTTCAATATACTTTTTAATGCTTCAGTCACTAATTTACCAGTTTTATCTTTAACAGGAATTGCCCAAGAAACTTTAGAAAATGTATCTATTACAGTTAAAATATATTTAAATCCTTTATTAATTTTTGATATTCCTTTTAAACTTCCAGTATTCATCTCAACTAAATCAGATTGCCACAGGTCATTTATTCCTCGAGTTATAATTTTTGTTCTTTCAAAATTTCTTCTAACCGGTTTATGAATTTCTTCAATTATTCCTTCTTTTACACTCATTTCTTTTTCATTTTTTGACCTAAAAAAGTATTCTTTTTACTTCCACAAATTTCACAAATTCCTTTACCCATGAGTTTTCCATTTTTAGAAGTTTCTTCATGATAATTCTTACTTTCTGTTTGTTTTTTACACTTTACACAATATATAAGTACCATTTATTATAGGATAAAATCTAGTCTTTAAAATAGATAAATTTCTCTAGTTTATGGATATACTTTCCATTGTTTAATTTATTATATGTATTTATCGATAGAAAACCATAATCATCCTCCCAACAATCATTACAAATTTTTTTAAAAATATCAAAGGATGAAAAATCACTTCCAGCAAAATCTTTATATATCATTTCAGTGTAATGAAGAGATTGTTTAAAAGAACAAATAAAATTAACATTATTTCTAATAAACTTTCTATCAACTTTACTATAACATTGACTTAAATAAATACAAGAAATATTTTTATGTCTACCTCTAACAAAATATTCATTAATTTTTTCATGATTTTCAAATATAATATCATCAAAGATAACTAAACTATTCGGTTCACAAGTATCTACATTTTCCATTTCTTCAATATCATTATAAAAACACCCTACATCCTCTCCTATTTTATTTCCAATATCACTAAACAACTCAATCATTTCTTGATAAATATCTTGATCTAAAGATTTACTACATACATATAATTTAGAATAATCTAACCAATCTCCATAAATAAAATTTGTTAATAAAGTTGTTTTTCCAGAACCACTACTACCGATAATTATACATCTTAATGGTAATGGAAAAGGTTTATTGTTAGTCTTATTTTTATCTTCGTGGTAAATTTTTATACGATACTTTTTTTCCATTATAAATAGAGTAATTTATATAAGATGAAATTGTTAAAAATAACTGGTAAAACTTCTAAGTTGACTTTGAAATTAGCACATCCAATATTTCTAGACGAAAATATAAATTATAAAATAGGTCTTGTTGGTTTTTATTCGGATAATAACATTCCTAACATACAAAAAGATTCATTCATTTCATTCGATATTAATAAATCAAGAAAACATATTAAAATTGAAAAAGGATTTTGGAGTTTAAAAGAAATCGATAATCTAATAAAGAAAGAACTTGTAAACGAAAAGTTCTATATAAAAAGTAATAATGATGGAAAGGTAAAAATGTTTTCACCGTATCCATTTGATCTGGACGTAAATCTTAAAAACATTTTTGGTTTCGAAATACCAACTAAAAATGAAATTTCAACAGATTATGCAAGTAACACAGTACATGTTGGAAAATTCAGACCTAAATTAAGACCTTTTGATGTTATCGAAATTCATTGTAATTTAGTCGAATCTAGTTTAGTGAGTCATTCTTCTAATGAACACATACATGAAGAAACTGATTTAGTATATAGTTTTTTCCCGAATGTTCCTTTTGAATCAAAGATTTCAGAAAAACCCTTAGAAATTGTTTATGTTCCAATTAGAAACGATATTCATAAAATTCAAAAAATAAATGTAACTATTAGGAATGAAAGACATGAATTATTAAATAATGAAAATGTTAATAATATTATATATTTAAGTCTGATTCATGACAAATAAACTTAACGAAATGTTAAACTTAGTTAAATCTAGTTAAACCGTTCTGAACTTTTTAATATAATAAATGGATCCAAAACAAACTATTAAGATAAGAGATAGATTAATTAAAAAATTTGAACATGCCAGAAAACAAAGAATACTTGAAGAAGATTTAAAAGGTAAAGAATATTTACCGATAACGAGTGCAATCAATAAACTTGATAATACTTTTAATGAAAAGATTTCTCAAGTCGACAAGAGTATAAAAAATGTGTTAGAACAAAATAAAACATTAATTACAGATCTTGTACCGTTTACAAGAAACATAGCAGATATGGAAATTCCACCTTCAGAAGAAGAAACATGTTTTGAACGAGAATTATACGATAAAGATACACCACTTGCAAAAAGTACACCTTTTTCAAAAGACAAAAAGAGAGTTACATTTGTTCCAATGGAAAAAGTTTCAGAAGACGAGTCGGATTTAAGTGAAGACAGTTTAAATGAATCAGATACTCCATTGAATATTTCATCATCTGTTATCGGTCAAATAATTGGTCCTCTTGGAGCAACATATTTACCAAAACTAACTGATAAACATTATGGAATTACTTACGATGAAAAAAAATTATTTTTTAAAATCGGAAAGAATAAAGTTAATATAGATGGAAATGATTTAATTATTGATGGAAAAAAATATATTGGAACAAAAGGATTATGGGTTCTCTTAACACAAAATTATGAAAACTTATTTGATAATAAAGGTGAAAAATTATATTCACAAGAAGAATTTAATACCTATAAAGAAATTTTAATTAATAGTGAGGTTTTATATAACAAAAATAACTCGTCAACAAATAGACCAAAAGCTCCACAATCAAAAAAATATAAAAATTTATTAAAACCTATATACGAAGAATTAAAGACAATTCCGGTTACCGGAAGAGGAATAGTTAATTATAATGAACATTCTGTTATGTATATACAAAATTTGAATGAATTGATTTCAAGATTGAATTTAATATATGCTTCAGAATTGGCTGGAGATAATAATTTTCATAATGAAAAAGTCGGTATTATCAGATTTTTAACAAATCTTTTAGAAAAACATATTGATGATCGAAAAGGAACTGAATATTTAATAAGATTAGTGAATGCTCTTCCACATAAAATAATTAAGGATGAAACTATAGGATCTGGATTGTTTAATAAAATATTAAGTGGATTACCATTCGAATTACATTATCCGGGTTATAACTATTTAGGTCCAGGTACTAAATTAAATGAAAGATTGGAAAGAGGTGATAAACCAATTAATAAATTAGATGAAGCTGCAAAAGAACATGATATATCTTATAGAGATCATAAAGAAGTATCAGATAGACATATCGCAGACAAAATTTTAGAAAATAAAGCATGGGAAAGAGTTATTTCGAGTGATGCTGATATAGGAGAAAGAACTGCGGCATATTTGACAACGAATGCAATGAAAATTAAAAGACATTTAGGAATGGGTTTGATACATTCAGAATTTGATATATTTCAGTAGATTTCTCATTACCTCTTAACGTGACCGATTCTGTCACCTTTAACTTTTTTAAAACTATAAAATGAAGAAGGTAAGATTTAATGATCTTGTAACTATTTATGAAATACCTTATGAATGTAGAATTAATTTTAATTTAATCAATAATCAGAGGTTTAAAATGAGAATATTTGAGTTTGAAAAGATATTTAACAAAATATTTCGATGATAAATTTTATATTGATAAAAATTATTTCTAAATAAATGGAAGACCTGAAAAATAAGACAGTTGAAGATTTAAAAAAAATCTGTAAAGAAAAGAATTATCGAGGTTTTTCTAAATTGAGAAAACAAGCATTAATCGATTTAATATTAGAAAAATCTAAAAGTAAGGAAAAATTAAGTAATAAAAATATAGGTGAATTAAGACGTTTGGGAAGTCAGTATAAAATAAAAAATTATTATAACATGAAGAAATCTGTTTTAATTAAGTTATTAGAAGAAAAAGAATCTATGGAAGAATTTAAATTACCTCCACATTACGAAGACGAATTTGAATTAACTTCAGTTTATGGAGACGATTTAAAAAATTCGGATACAGAAGGAAACTTTATAGATGAAAATTTGGATCATGGAGAAATGGAAATGTGTAGTATATGTGGAAGGTATAGTGTATTAAATAATAATTGTTATAATTGTGTAACAGACATTAAAATAGGTAAATATAATCGTAAATCGTATAGAATAAATAGATTTCGTAAAAAATTGAATAATTTAATAGAAACTGTTAATGATAAGGTTGAAATTGAAAAAATATTTGAAACTTTTATTAATAATTATAGAGGTAAATATATACCTTATAAATATTTAGTAAAAAAGATTGCAGATTATTTAAAAGTAGGAAATAATATTGAAATTAAGGAAACTAAGAGAATGGTGAAAATATGGAATAACTTTGAATATAAATTAATCTATTAGAGAGTATATTTTAAAACAAATGATGATGTAAAATTTTGTAAGATCTAAAAAAGTTCGTTCCTAATAAATGGAGGAATTAGAACCTTTCGAATTTTGTCAGATCTGTTGTAAACAATCGGTATTAGATAATCGTTGTTATAGTTGTTATCCACCAACAAGAAATCCTCATAATAATTTTAAATATAGACAGAGATATTTTCATGAACATTTATTACAATTAATAGATGAACCCGAAGATAGAATTAAAATTGAAGAAGTGTTTGAAGTTTTTAATGAAAATTATAAACGAAAAGCCCTACCATATAAATTTTTTATCGCAAAAATTGCAGATCTATTAGAAATTAAACATAATGTTCGAATAAGAAAATTTAAGAGAAATGAAGAATTGTGGAATGAATTTTTAGAGATGAAACCATTTGAGATAATTGAAAAGAAAAACCAATTTAGAGGATATATTTTGAATCAGTTTAAAAAAATGTATTAATTTCTAGGATGGAAAAATTTGCAGGATTTAAAAAGTTCATTTCTAATAAATGGAGAACCAACTGAGAAGTCAAACTCTCAAAAACCTTCGAGATTACTGTAAATCTCACAATATTAAAGGATATTTTAAATATAATAAGAAAGATGATCTTATAAATCATATTATTGATGAAATAGAGAAAAAGAAATTTATAAATGAATTCAATTTTGATTCTAGTTTGTTTTCTAGACCAAAACCTGATAAAAACTTTGAATTATGGACGATGAAACAATTACAAGATTATTGTAGATCACGTAATATTAAAGGATTTTCAAAATTAAAGAATAAATCTGATCTTATTAAGTTGATCACTAATGATGAAAAAAGAAAGAAAAACCGAAAGAGATTAATAAATGAATCCATTAAAAAATCGATAAATCAATCCAAAAAAACATCAATAAATGAATTCAATTTCCATCCAAGTTTATTTTCAAAACCTAAACCTCCTAGGGAAAAACAAATCAAATGTGATGATTGTAATAAATATTATAAAAAATCATATAAAGAGAAACATATTGAATCTTTAGCACACAAGAAAGTAAACATTAATGATGAACAAGAAATTCAGGAAATTGAAACAGCTTATGAATCAAGATTAAAAACCTATATAGTTAGGAATATGGAAGGAATTTTTCATCCAAGAGAATTCTTGGAAGATAAAAGAAATATAATAATCGATAAGATAACTGAAAATGTAAAAAATATGGATTTGAAAGTTAATCTTAAATTTTTCCTTACCTTTAAAAAAAGGGGGGAAGTAAAATGGTTTGGTGGAGCACACTATTTTCTGGAAGAATTTTCATTTAAAACTAAAAATGAAATCATATTACAATCTTCAGATCTAAATACATTTTATGATAGTGCTATTGAGAAATTGATAAAAGAAATGGATGATTTTGAAAGAAATGGTTCAGGATGGGAGTTTGTAAGTATTGATTATTTAGAACTTCGAATCAATAAATATAATCCATTGAGAGGTTCTTCATATATCGATTTACCAGAAAAAATAAAATCTAAAAAAGCAATTATTAATGTAAAAAATAATGATAATAAATGTTTTATGTGGTCAGTTCTATCAGCATTACATCCAGTAGACAAGGATCCTCAAAGAGTTACAAAATATGAAATGTATAAAGATGAATTAAATTTTGATGGAATCAACTTCCCAGTTTCCTTTAAAGATATTAGTAAATTTGAAAAACAAAACGATATATCTATAAATGTATATGGGTATGAAGAATCTGTTCATCCTTTAAGAATTACAAAACATAAATTAGATAAACATGTAAATTTATTTTATATTAAAGATAATGAAAATGATCATTACTGTTGGATTAAAGATCTTTCTCGATTGATCAAAACACAACTAACAAATATGAAAGTAAAAATTTATCCATGTGAAAGATGTTTAAGATATTACTATTCAGCTGAAAAATTAGAAAATCATGAACTTGATTGTAAAACTAAAACGGCGGTAAAAATTGAAATGCCGAAAAAAGGTGAATATTTAAATTTCAAAAATTATAACAGATCGTTAAGAGTTCCTTTCGTAATATATGCAGATTTTGAATGTTTAACTAAAAAAATTGATAATTGTCAACCTGATTCATCAGGTTCTTATACTATGAAATATCAAAAACATGAACCAAATAGTTTTTGTTATTATATAAAATATCAAAATTATGATTACAAACAACCTGTAGTATATAGAGGATCTGATTGCACTGATAAATTTGTAGAAATGATTCATGAGGAAGTTAAAAATATTCAAAAGATTTATGAAGAAATTAAACTGATGACTTTTGAAGAAGAAAAACATTTTCAGGAAACTGATATTTGTCATATATGTGAAAAGGATATAATAACATGGAATAATTATAAGAAATATGGGGAAAAACCTATTGGGATATTAGGAAAAAAGGTAAGAGATCATGATCATTTAACTGGAAAATATCGAGGTCCAGCTCATGAAATTTGTAATTTGAATTATAAAAATCCTTCCTTTGTTCCAGTATTCATTCATAATTTATCTGGATATGATGCACATCTATTTGTTAAAGCGATGGGGAAATTTAAAGAAAATATTGAGGTAATTCCAAATACTGAAGAAAAATATATTTCATTCACACAGAAAGTTGATAAATTAGAAATTAGATTTGTTGATTCATTCAGATTTATGGCTTCGAGTTTAGATTCATTATCTACGAACTTAAGAAAAATTCCTGAAGAAATGAAAGGTAAAAAGTTAGAAAAATATAAATTCTTGAAATCTATGTTTAGAGAAACCAGTAAATATTATAAAGATGAAAAATTAGATTTGATTACGAGAAAAGGTGTGTATCCTTATGATTACATGGATTCAGAAGAAAAATTTGAAGAGTCAAAATTACCTTCAATCGAAGAATTTTATAGTAAATTGAATGATTGTGATATTTCTGAAAACGATTATAAACATGCAAAAAAGGTATGGAAAACATTTGAAATTAGAAATTTAGGAGAGTATTCAGATTTATATGTTAAATCAGATGTTTTAATATTGTCTGATATATTTGAAAATTTTAGAGATGTCTGTTTAAAAACTTATAAACTTGATCCAGCTTGGTATTTTACAGCTCCAGGATTATCTTGGGATGCAATGTTAAAAACTACAGAAATCGAGTTGGAATTATTAAATGATTATAATATGATTTTGATGTTGGAAAAAGGAACTCGTGGTGGAATATCTCAATGTTGTAATAGATATTCTAAAGCAAATAATAAATATATGAAAAAATATGATAAAAATCTTCCATCTAGTTATTTAATGTATTTAGATGCAAATAATTTATATGGTTGGGCGATGAGTCAATATTTACCTTATGGAGGATTTAAATGGATAAAACCAGAAGAAATGGAAAATTTAGATGATGATTCAGAGAAAGGTTATATACTAGAAGTTGATCTTGAATATCCAAAAGAGTTACATGATGATCATTCTGATTTACCTCTAGCTCCAGAAAATGGAATACCAGGTAATTCAAAACATGTAAAATTATTAACGACATTATTTGATAAAGAAAAATATGTGATTCATTACAGAAATTTAAAACAATGTTTGGATATGGGATTAAAGCTAAAAAAAGTTCATAGGGTATTAGAATTTAAACAATCGAATTGGTTACAAAAATATATTGATCTCAATACGAAAATGAGAACTAGAGCTGTAAATGATTTTGAAAAAGATTTCTATAAACTAATGAATAATTCAGTGTTTGGAAAAACTATGGAAAATATAAGAAAACGAATTGATGTGAAATTGTGTAATAATTATGGGAAAGTTGAGAAATTAATATCAAAACCAAATTTTAAAGGAAGAACAATATTTGATGAAAATCTATCAGCAATTCATATGAACAAAACAAAAGTTAAATTTAATAAACCGATTTATGTAGGAATGAGTATTCTAGATTTATCGAAACATTTAATGTACGATTTTCATTACAATACTATGAAACGGAAATATGGAAATGATCTTAAATTAATGTACATGGACACAGACAGTCTTATATATAATATTAAAACAGACGATTTTTATGAAGACATGAAAGAAATGATTGATCTGTTCGATACTTCAGATTTTCCTGTTGATAACAGATTCAATATACCTAGAGTAAATAAGAAAGTATTAGGTAAAATGAAAGATGAAAATAATGGAGTTATTATGACAGAATTTATTGGATTAAGATCTAAAATGTATTCTCATAAAAATGAGATATCTATTTGTAAGAAATCAAAAGGTGTAAAGAAATCCGTTGTAAATAAGAATATATCATTTGAAGATTATAAAGATTGTTTATTCAATAAAAGAGTTCATTATAGAACAATGAATCAAATCAGGAGTTATAAACATGAGATATATTCAATTCAAGTTAATAAAAAAGCTTTATCACCAGATGATGATAAACGTTATATTTTAGAAGATGGAATCCATACTAGAGCATTAGGACATTATAAAAATATTTAAATAAATTTTAAATAAGAATCTTATAAATTAATATCTTTAAATGTTAAAGAAGTAAGAATATATCTTACTTCTTTAACATGTAAAGAGTATAGAATTGAATTGAAATATTTTGCAGGATTTAAAAATTTCATTTCTAATAAATGGAAGTATTAAAAAAGATCCAACGAGTTGGTCAATGTCAAAATACTCTAATAAAGAAACTAACAGAATTGGAATGTGGTCAATCTTATTCAATTAAAGAATTTAAAGAAATTATTACAAAATTTGGAAAACGTATAGTTGTTACGTTAAAAGATAAGGAAGATAAATTTCAAGTTTTTCTACCAGATAGATTTAATGACAAATTAAATAAAAAAGATATTCAACAATTAAATTCACAAAAACTATTATTCGTTTATGACGGTTTAAAAGAATTAAATGATGGGAAGAAAATTCATATTATTGACTTCCGAGAAAATAAAAATGAAAATAGATCTAAATCTAAGAAATCTGAAAGTGATATTGATGATTAAACGTGTATAACAAATGGAAATAATAATTAAATTAATTATATAATATTTTTACTTTTTGGGGGTGATCCCAATTTTTGTATCGTTTTAAAGAAATATGTTAAAAATATGTATTTTTTTTTTATTTGTTAGGTTTTAAAGAAATATGTTAGAAAATGTATATTTTTTAAAAAAATTAGATGTTTGAGATAAAAATGAAAAATCCTACAAAAATCGACGATCAGGTTTTTTCGGGGAAATAGGGAATTTTGAAGACTGCGCCAGAAACCCTATTTTCTATCTACTAACTTATCATGAAATAAAGGTTTGTTATTTTAAATATTCCACTGTTAGGTAGTTGAAACCCTCAGAAAAGTTGCATTATTCCATTACCATGGCTAATCTGGTAGTAAGTGTCGAAGGCCAAAAAAAGGATGCTTTGCATGGGCAAATTGTGGCCAACTTTTTTTGACCTTCAATTTTTACTGCCAAATTAGCCATGGTAATGAAATAATGCAACTTTTATGAGGGTTCCAACTACCTAACCAAATAAACGTTCGTGCGGGGCGTGGAACATTAAAAATAAAATAAAAAAAAACTTTATTTCGTGATAAGTTACATGTTTAGGTGGCTCCTGGGAATTTGGTTTTAGAAATTGTTGCACAAGGTACATGTGATCTTATAGGAACTTTGATGCAGATTTTAAAAATGCCATCAGAATCAAATTTTCCCTATGGCGTGATCGTCAAATAGCACAAAAATGTTCAAAAACAAGCGTTTAGACCATAATTGCATACTTTCGCAAGGAAATTTATGAACCAGCATTTTATAGAGTAAACATTCACCCTTGCTATCCTGAAGCATTTCTAGAACATTGACTTCGATTTACCAACATCCGGAATTCGTGATTCGCCCTTATTCTTCCGAGGTCCTGAAATCGTTTCAGACATTTTTCTACGTTAGAGAACCTGCAAGAATCACACCCCAAAACGCGTATTTTGCCAGACTGGTTGTTCCTGAAGAAACAGGAAGTTTCTTCGGACTAAAGTAAAAGGTAATGTTTTCAATTTATTAAGGCCAAATGTATTTGATCATGTCTCCATGCAAGACGCAATTTAGAACCAAGTTAACGGTGGATTAAAAATTTAAAAAAAAAATATTTTCAAGCCCAATTTCTAACTAACAGGTGCTGAAGATTACATCAAAGGATGTGGCTTGCCGTCCTTCTTTTTTTCAAATCTTTCAATGTATCTATCATTCTAATTACACATCATGTATGTAACATGTATAGGAATATATATATTTTAATTTTTCAACATTGATGGTTTCTGAAAACTAATATAGTGGAGTGAGCCTTGGGGTGTAGAAATTCACTTGGAGAATTGAAAGGGAATTATTTACATCCCGACAGAAAAAAAAAAAAAAAATAAGAGAAGCAGCGCCATTCCACCATTACTGGGTGTGAGTGCAGAACCATGACACAGTGTATGGATGGAGAACAGCTGTAGCTCTGTATCTGCATTGCTAATGCTAGGAGCCCTCTCCCCTCCGTATGCTCTCAACCGCCCCTACATGGGATTAATACATATTAACGCTTACAAAATTTTAGAGAATACTCCAAAATCCTCTATCTCTCTCTCTCCCTCACAATATTTACTTAACACATACTTTTCATTTATTATCATATCTAGGCTATCAGACCTAAAACAGGTCACGAGGGGCAGCTACTAGACAGGTTTCTGACTATTGCTAGGGTCTAGTGTATTTAAAATGTCTTTACTTATTGTAGCTGTGCGTTGTTTTTGATGGTATTTAATCATAATAAAAATTAATTATTGTAAGGTTTCATTATTATTAAAATTTATTATTATTAAGTTTAATTATTGTTAGAATTAAAATCAATTGTGAGAGGCATTCAAATATTTTTATGTTTCGCGACACATATTATACGAATCGCGAGTATGTTGATTTAGGTACCACTAGTCCTCGTGCTTAGGCAAGAGAGCCTGGTCCGTCATTATTCCTATGGCCGGCCCATGCGCAAGCAACTCTCGTTATGTGCTTGTATGCCAGTGGCTTTCAATGGTTTATTTTCCGCTTCCCTTGGCGTTATAAGTTGTTCTTGGCATTATTATTCCTATAGCCGATCCATGTTTGTTATATTGGACATTTCTGGACGCCTACCTTCCCGGTGAATGGTGAGATACTTCCATAATTCCCTCAATTCTCTTCCTAAACCCTGTTTCCTTTCTTCTCACCTTTCAATGCCGTATACCTGGAGGTGGGTTTCCTGACGGCACGGCTAATTATTATTATTTTCACAAAATGTTTGGGTTGCACCCATATTTTGTCATTTGCTTCTATATGAGCTCACCAGAGCAACCACCATTTTTTTTTCTTCCTTAATAATATCCCACAGTAGCAGTTACGTTGGAGATCTTGTACGTTATTGAAACAACTCCTACGTTTTTCATTTTGTTGAGCGTCATCGGTGGAGGCGATCATATACCTTATAGCACCAATTTTTCTACCATTGGAACATTGGGCGCAGGCTTCGTTGTATTCTCTTTATATTTTTCCTTGTATTCTTTTTTTTTTTTTTTTTTTTTTTTTTTTTTTTTTTTTTCATATTGAATAAGTTACGTTCCTCGATAACGCCTGAGTAGTAAGAATTTCTAGAGGATTGTACATATTAGGGTTGCAGTTATGAACAAATTGATAATAAGAAATAATAAGACAAAGAAAGCAATTTATTCTGCAGCTTCACACTGGTTAGAAGCAACTAATTGAAATAAACGGCTATATAATGTTGAATACACTGGTTCCTACCGGTAGCACTATAAAAAGTTGGTAGATAATAATTTCGGGGAGGGGGAGCACCCAGGCATTTGGGGTGTAGGGAAAATTTTAAATATTTTAGTGTAAAATGATGAGTTTTAAGGTCCTCTGAACACCAGACTGTAGACCAGGGTTAATGTAGAAGACATTTTTGGTTGTTATAGGCTTTTTTTACATAAAATGTTCTTACCAAAACAAAATAAGGGGGGACTGCAGCCCCCTCAGCCACCTTCCTCATATACGCCCATGGTTGCCTTTATATAAACCTAACTCCCAAAATCATTAAAAGAGAAGCGAAAATATCCACCAATCTTCATATAGAAAAAGCTGTTATCATTTATTAGTTGGGGGATCTTATCTACATTTCCTCACGTTCAATACCAAAGAGGTCAGAGTCTCACTACGCGTAAATGAAGAACAAACGTTCTGAATTGAACACGTAGACGTACAACAACGTAGATGAGCAGTGTTTTCATTCAACCCATCATACTCACAGCATACACGGTGAGATAGGTCTAGAACAATCATAGCCAAAACCACTTCCAGAACCATTCCCTAGTCCTGTGTAATAGAGATTGTAGTCTGTGTATTCTAGACGCGATATTGCTCTCCTAGGTGATATCGGGGCGGGTTTGATGTGGCTTACAGTCTACCTTCATATTACACTGTTTGAACCTACCGTCGGTGAATTTTCTGAATATTGTACCTCGATTGAAACTTCCCTTTGCTCTTCCCGCCAAATTGTCGAACAGGCGGGAGTAATTATAAAGATCTCACATTCTTTGATGCCAGACCTCAAGAGTTATGTTACCTAATTTATTGGTCTCTATTTAGTTCAGTGGAAACAGACTGTGTGTCAGGAAAACGAGACCTTCAGACATCGGTATTAAGCACGACCTTCATAAAATACTAGTTGAGTGAAGTTTTAATTAAATATGTAATAACGCTTGTAAAAAAATTAAGAATAACAAACTGCCCGGGGATCTTGTGGCTAATGCCTAAGTTTCTCATGCGTGGAATGATGTGTTCGAGTCCCACCAGCGGCAGAAATTTTCTCACCTCACGGCTCGTTGAGAAAACTCCTCGCTGCACCAGGGATGTCGTCACTAATGGCCCAGAAATCGAAGTGCCACAAAAAACAAAACAAAAAAACACACCACCGGAATTAACAATTTAATTTGCATCGACATCCATTAAAATAAATTCATAAAAAAAAAACTAAGTGCATACATTTTTTTACATGAACAAAGTTCAAAATGTCTATTTTTAGTCGTATTTTTATACATATTGCTATTTTGCTCAGTCGCAAATCGGTTTTATTACGAATCTTTCGACGGCTTGGAAAGGTCTCTGACTTGTATCTTTTTAGAGTTATTAGCAAAAGTACTAAAAAAAGTGATATTGTCAATTTATATATATATATATATATATATATACCTTATATATTAAGCTTTTAGACATAGGTTAACCACATGGGTCATGTATGTCTCAGTTGTTAGAAATTTAATATGACAAAGCAGGAAATATAAATTAAATATGACGGATAACTTAGTTGTTTCGAGGAAAGTAAATAATTTAGATAGCTGATTCGTTTTATTTCCCAGAAGTTCTCTTAGGTCATTTGGTGAGGATATGTTTTACGGTTAGATGTACGCCGCAGTACTGACATATCGTTGGTGGTTCCTTTGCCATAAGACAGCCATGCGTCAGTCTAGAGTGTCCTATTCGTAGCCTCGTCACTTCGTCTTCTGTCGCGTATCTTCTTTTATTTCATGTTGCTTTTCACTCCATACTGTTCCATTCTTGGAACCATTTATTTTTTAGTGGTAGTTTCACGGCTGCTAATACATCTGAGAGTGTATTAAATTAAATTTGTTTATAAATGGTCTTCGGAAGATTGGCTTCAATGTGTAGCTACGTTTTTATAGGTGCACCCTGGCCTTAAGTTATTTATTTATTTATTTTTTTAACGGCGCATCAACTATTTGGCTTTTAGCGCCGGGATATCTACAGGTTGCAACCCTTTTATAAGGCCGACAGCACGTGGTCGGTCACCCATTGAGGTACTGACCTCGCCCGACGTTGCTAAACTTCGGTGATCTACGGGAACAGGTGCATTTTTCCAAGCAGGAACAATTCCTCCAAGCAGATCTCAAATTCAACCCATCATCAAGTCGAGCTAAATTAACCCATTTCATCCCAAACTTGCGTAAACGCAACATTATTTTCACATTTTTTTTTTCTCATGCAAATAAATATTCTAATTTAGTTTGACTAGTTTTTTCTAACATGGCTACTCCTTAAAGAAAATGAAAAAATTAATTCTTAAGCCTTAAGTTATATACTAAATATTCATAAAGACTACTTAGTTGTAACCCGATTCATTAATTAGCAATCAATAATTTCAACAAAGGTTATATACTAAATATTGATAAAAAGTATTTAAGTAGAAAAAAAAAAACAAGATTCCTCAAGACTCGTTTTTGGTCCATTTGT
This sequence comes from Gonocerus acuteangulatus, assembly GCA_946811695.1. Lineage (NCBI taxonomy): Eukaryota > Metazoa > Arthropoda > Insecta > Hemiptera > Coreidae > Gonocerus > Gonocerus acuteangulatus. The sequence goes on from OX328130.1 coordinate 24,460,377, forward strand.
ATCTACTCCAAAGACTTAATTAGGTATATTATTCTATATCTTGACTTGTTATTCGTCAATACTTGTTATTTGTCCTTCTCTATCTACTAGATAGGCTTTATTCGGCATATTATTCTATATAGGCTATATTAGGCAGGGTATTCTACTCAATCTTTCTTGTACTTGTTCTTGATCCTTCTGTACATGGGCGTATATAGAAAATAATTTCGGGTGGGGCTGGGAAAATTTCGGGAGGGGGGGGGCTGAGACCATTTCCAGGGTATAGAATACTAAATATTCAGAGCTTGGAATAGTTTTAGGCAACTAAAACGCTATTAAACGTAAAATAAAATATGTTTTATGAACTAAGTGATCTTATTTCTTTTATTTTTAAGGGTTTTACGACAAGTTTTTATCATCAATTCAAAATTTCGGGAGGGGCTGCAGCCCCCTCAGCCCCCCCCCCCCTCATATACGCCCATGTTTCTGTATCCACTAGAAAGGCTTTATTAGGCATATTTTATACCTCTGTGAACTTGGCACCCCACTTTCAAAACAACTATGGCAATAGACTCAAAAAATTGCAAATCGTTTGTAGTTATTTGTAGTAAAAAAAATTTCGTTTGTAGTTGCCCCGTTTTTGAGAACCAGGGGGTCAAAAAATACCCCGCACCCGACTTCAACCGATTGGAACCAAACCACTTTTATTCGACGTAAAATCGTTTGTAGCTGTTTGTAGTGAAAGAATTTTCGTTTGTAGTTGCCTAGAAAAAAAGTTATAGCCGCTTTTTGAATTTTCAAAATGGCGACTTTTTTATTTTTAGGGGTGCGTGTTTTCTTATGGTCTCAATACATTCATAATAATTCTTTCACAACTATCAACTACAAACGATTTAGAATGTATTGAGACCATAAGAAAACACGCACCCCTAAAACTAAAAAAGTCGCCATTTTGAAAATTCATAAAGCGGCTGTAACTTTTTTTCTAGGCAACTACAAACGAAAATTCTTTCACAACTATCAACTACAAACGATTTAGAATGTATTGAGACCATAAGAAAACACACACCCCTAAAAATAAAAAAGTCGCCATTTTGAAAATTCAAAAAGCGGCTGTGACTTTTTTTCTAGACAACTACGAACGAAAATTCTTTCACTACAAACGATTTTACGTCGAATAAAAGTGGTTTGGTTCCAATCGGTTGAAGTCGGGTGCGGGGTATTTTTTGACCCCCCGGTTCTCAAAAACGGGGCAACTACAAACGAAATTTTCTTCACTACAAATAACTACAAACGATTTGCAATTTTTTGAGTCTATTGTCATATTTTTTTTTTGAAAGTGGGGTGCCAAGTTCACAGAGGTATATTTTGAATTGATTTATAGAGCTTTGCTTTAGAAAGAGATCCGGATTGTGTAATTTCCGCTTCTGTGTACGAGTATAAGTTAGCTACTGTCGGTCTCCCTGACGCCTTAATATCACTTTTATTCGAGATGTTCGAGAGGATTTTGACAATTTTCACGAGATATATAAAAAAAATAAGTTTATTTCTTTTTTAAGCTTATCAAATGACACTAGGGACATGAAGGGAACCGCGCTAAGATGATGCAGTTCCTGCGAGACGGACTTTTTTTAATATTGCTAAAAATATTGAATTGTGAAGTGTGTTAGAAATTTGCACAAAATATCTATTCATTTGTTAAACAACAATTTTTTCCCTCATCATTACTTTAACATATAAGAAATGTAACCAATAAAAGTAATTGCGATCATAAATTGTTATGGCAATTCTGTAGCTCAGCGAGCATAATGTTGCGTTCAGACAAATTTGGGAAAAGCTAGGCATATTAGAAAATACCATGATTTTATTATAATATCGTTATTTATTTACTTTTTAAATTTTATGTTACTTTAAACAATATTTTATATAACTTTGGCTTCAGTTGAAAACATAATTACAATTTTTTTAAAAATTTATTAAGTCGGAAAATTATTTTGTTGAAAATTTTGTGAGCATTGCACAAGTAAAGTCACCAAACATTTACTGCAGATGAATATTGTTTGTGATTAGCATTGGCGACATCTTCTTTGTTGTTTATTACCTTACTTGACGTTCAGATAGTTTCTATCGCCTTTTCTTGGAAGAAGGAAGGCAGGATTTTGATGGTGCGATGCTCACAAAATTTTCATAAAAATAATTTTTTGACTCAATTTATTTTTTTTTTAAGTGTAATTATGTTTTCAACTGAAGCCAAAGTTATATAAAATATTATTTACAGTAATATAAAATTTAAAAAGTAAATAAATAACGATATTATAATATCAGGCTGTAGCGTATGAAATGTCAGTTTTGTTTACTTTGCGATTTAATCCTTTCCCTTTTTTATTTCATTATTTACAAACATCATTGTTATTCGTATAGAATTAAAGCTCTTTTATTCCTATTATTTAATCAGTAAATTGCGTACTGTGTTGTGAGAACGATTCTCTGAGAAAAAAATAAAACTTAAATTATGACACCGGAAATCCGTATCATTTTTCGTTATAAATTTTAGCTCGGTCATAGCGCTGCTGAGGCGTGTATGAACATTAACACGGCGTTCGGGGAGTGAACGGTGAATGAACGAACTGTTTACGAAGTGGAAATTTTGACCTTGACAACGAGGAGCGAGGAAGGCTAGGAACCAAGCTTGACAATGACCACCTGAAAGAAAGGGTTGAAGCTTGTCCCTCAAAAAAACACTAGGGAATATGACAAAGAACTCGGAGTAGGAGCCACGACAGTTTCAAGACATTTGAAGGAAATCGGCTTGTCCAAAACTGACATTTCATACGGTACTGATATGCCTAGGTTTTCCCAAAGTTGCGTAAACGCAACATTTGTTTTCTCCTAAACTATAATTGCTGGTGTTTCGTTTTTGGTTTTTATTCATTCTTTTAAGTGCCTAAGAGGCAAAAATAACGAAAAATGTAAAAAAAAACAAAACAAAAAAAAAACGGTAGAAATAGGCTTGGGATTTAATGGGTTAATGTGAGATGTAAAGAAGTCAAATGTTTGCTCATATGAAAGCAGTTTGAGTCTATTGAAGCAATACATCTACTGGATTTAATCCGACCGCAGAGGAATAGCTAACTTCCCCTAACCCTGGGCCGAATCTCTCACAATCCAAAGGTTAAACGCGTTAGAATAGGACTAATTGCGTTCCATCCTGTGAATGCTTCCTCGAATTAGATCCGAATATCTAAATAGTCGAGTATATGCGAGTCCTATTCGGATCCTCTCCATCATTGTATCCATTGTATTACAAAAGCCTGGGATATGATTAATAATGTCATTCATCAAAATACAATAAGGTTTACATGATGGAAGATAAAAAATGTATTTTACGAAAGAATAATTTGCTTAAAATAACCTAGATAGATAAATAAAATAAAACATAAATAGTTCTGCTCTTTTGAATTTATTATGAGCAGCTGTTTCAATTATTAAATTTGTAATTAATTTCCTTCCAGACTTTTTTGTATGTGGAGCACTAAATTACGTAATAAATACACAAAGCTTCACATTTTCGTCTACTGATCTACTTTGGCAAATAACTACTTTGGCTTCAGGGCAAACCCCCCCTTCCTAATGAACCAATTTGGTTTATTTTTACAATACATTTTTCTCTTCAGTTGACCATAACGAATACCGAGTTTCGTTGAAATATAACAAAAATTACGACTGTTATTTGCAAATAACTTCTTTGGCTCCGGAGTAAACCCCCCCCCCCCTCCAGATGGACCAATTTTGTTGGTTAACGAACTCGTTTGATGGGGGAATACAATTTACCGAGTTTCGTGGCGAAAAAACAAAAAACCCTGACCTGTATCTTGTTAACGAACATATATATATATATATATATATATATATATATATATATATATATATATATATATATATATATATATATATAAATAAATTTGAACTCGGGTCATTTTTGGTGTCTACTAGGCAGGATCGATAAAGATTCGAATTTTTTTTTTCTTCAAAAATTCCGCCATGAGTGCAACCTCAATAGCTACTTTCCTTCGGAGGAAAGTGCTAAAAACGAGATATATTCCAAGGACTTTTTAGCATAAATATGCTTTAGCGATGACTAAACTAAAAAAAAACAGTACAAAAAGCGTTACAAAAAAAGTGTCTGTTGACGTTCACGCATGCGCGGTGGCCATGTACGAAAAAGAAGACTGTATGTTATACAGTACATTACATAGGTTTGTCGGGTGTAGGATCTAAAGTATATTTATGTTCCTGAATTTGAGCAGAAGGCTCTAAACGAAATTATTTTCGCTTTGTTCTTGTTCATTCGGCATCGATTTCCGACGTTTTGCCGTTTATTTTAAGGACACCCTGTATATTGACTCACTAATATTTTTGTTAATTTTATTCATGAGCAGCCGCAACTAAAGCGATTCCTTTATAACAATTAGTAAATATTTACATTATTACCAACATATACATTAGGTATACGTTTTATGAACAACGAAATATACAAATATGCTAAAACATCCATATATATCAATGTCCTTAAGTAAATTTATAAATAATGTTGATGATGTAGATATGACCGTATGAAAATGACTGCCTCATTCAATAAATAGCCCTCCCTTATATATATATATATATATATATATATATATATATATATATATATATATATATAAGGGAGGGCTGCAGCCCCCCCCGGACATTTTTTTGATCGGTAAAAATGTCTCATAAAACCTTTAAAAATAAATTAAATAAGATTACTTAGTTCATAAAAAATATTTTATTTTAGGTGCAATAGCGTTTTAGTTGCTTAAAACTATTCCAAGCTCTAAATTGTTCCGAATTTAGAATGTATCCCTCCCTCCGAAATTATTTTCTATATACGCCCATGAACAGTTTATTATGTAAATTAACTTTCCTCGTTATGATTCATAATATGAAAGAGAGAATTCGTTTTTGTAGTTCTGTAAGTTCTGCGTATGCCTTCGCCTTCACTCAACTTCATTTAATCAGTACTTGAAACAAGACAATAAAGGCAATGCTTAGTATATATCCCTACTTTAATAGACAATCCACACTTTCCAAGGAGAACAGAACTTTCATGTATAAACTATGAATTAGGCCAATTTGAACAAGTGCTTGTCCAGTCTGGATCCTCCGATAAATACATTAAGTGCCAATTTACAAAATAATTACAAGACTTCATTCTTTAGCTAATATTGTAGGCATGAAAACCTTTTTTCGTGACCAAGCTAAAAACGTTTATTTTTTATCGTTGCAAAATAAATAAAAATAATTTACTTTACCATTTAGGTGATTATAATATCAATACATTAAAAAAATATACCCATAGAAAGCTGAAAACATATGTCCTTGATATTTTTATAACTAAGTTTGTAATCTATAAGTTTATATCTGCAGTATATTTTAGCACTTTCCTCCGAAGGAAAGTATTTTAGCACTTTCCTCCGAAGGAAAGTATTTTAGCACTTTCCTCCGAAGGAAAGTATTTTAGCACTTTCCTCCGAAGGAAAGTATTTTAGCACTTTCCTCCGAAGGAAAGTATTTTAGCACTTTCCTCCGAAGGAAAGTAGCTATTGAGGTTGGACTCATGACGGAATTTTTGAAAAATTTCTTCAAATCTATATCGATCCTACCTAGTAGACACCGAAAATGACCCCCGTTAAAATTTATATATATATATATATATATATATATATATATATATATATATATGTGTGTGTGTGTGTGTGTGTGTGTGTGTGTATGTGTGTGTCTGTTAACACGATAGCGGCCAGAGTTTTTGTTTTTTCGTCACGAAACTTGGTATATAGCATTCAATTAGCAAACGATTGAACGAGTTCGTTAACCACCAAAGTCGGTCCACCGGAAGGGGGGGTTTACCCCGAACCCAAAACACTAATTTGACTATGCCAGCCGTAATATTTGTTATATTTCAACGAAACTTGGTATTCGTAGTGGTAATATAGAGAGAAAAGTGAGATATAAAAATGAACTAAATCGGTTCATAAGGAGGGGGGGGGGGTTACTCCGGATCCACAATACCAAGTCGCCACTACCAGCCGTGATTTTTGGTATATTTCGAGGAAACTCGGTATTCGTAGTGGTAATCTACAGGTAAATATGTGTTGTAAAAATAAACTAAATCGGTTCATTAGAAAGGGGGGGGTTTACTCCGGACCCAAATTCCTAAAATTCATACCGGTCGTAATTTCTGCTGTATTGAAACGAAACGCGGTATACGTCATGGGTAACTCATGAGAAAGAAGTGTTGTAAAAATGAGCTGAATCGGTCAATCGGAAAGCGGGGGTTTAATTTGTAATATATTTCAATAGAAAAGCCTGCCAGACGTAGGTTCACAAAGCCGCCGCAAGGAGCGCTTTCTACCACTTGAGTGACTGTATCCTGTTCCTGCGTTAGATCAAAATACGATAATTTATAAAATACGAGGTTTATTGTATTTATTACGTAGTGCAATAGCTACCATGTGTAAACATAACTCTGGAAGCAAATTAATAATTGATCAGTTACTCATTACAAATTTTATTTATGTAGGATATTTTAAGTAAATTGTTCAGGAAAGCAGTCTACACTACCCAAATTCTAAGGAAAGTGCTTAGTTATGCAGCTTCTGCGTGACGGACTTTTTTGTATGTAACATATTTCTATATAGTACAATAATATGTGTGCATTTTATATTTTTCTAATATATTCGTTCGTGGCAGAAGGTCGATTTTATAAAAACACTTACTTTCTTCTGTACTCTTTTATTGCGCTCTACATGTTTCGCGTCGTTGAGACGCCTCTTCAGGAGTACTCAAACTAATTACAATAAAATAAAATATGGTTACAGCCTATTCCTTAGAGAACCTTCCGCAGGTAGGGCATCTTCTGGACTGATAAGATCAATCATGTCTACTAGGTATCAGCTGTTTAAAATCCATAGTTTTAGGGTAAATGTCGATTTTCCAAAAGAAGTTTTTGTCATTTTATAAAATAATTCATTTTATGTCGTCTTGTTTATTAAATTAAAAAATATTTTATCCAAGTATTTAATATCTGATTTTTTGTTAACGGATAAAATATTTTTTAATTTAATAAACATGTAGTGCGTAATAAAAGAGTACAGAAGAAAGTAAGTGTTTTTATAAAAGTGACCTTCTGCTACAGACGAATATATTGGAAAAGTAGGGTCACTATCTTATAATATTTTACTAATAATAAATTCTAATAATCTAATATATCATTATGTATGTGGGTACTAATATACATTATGACTTTATGTATTAATATTAAATTACGTTTGAAATATTATAAACATTTTACACTATAACTTTCTAGGTATTGTGAAATTTTACTGTTTTTATGCCAACCAATTTCGCCCTCATTTTCTCAGAATATCGCGTTTCGGAGCAATTTCAAGAGTCATAAATCATTTAAAACAATCATAAAAAAGGAATATCCACGGTTTTAATACTTCTTTTTTTTTCTTTGTTTTGCATCAAAGGAGAATTATTAAGAAAGGCTGCAAATATGCAAATTAAAAGCGTGTAGATAAAATCTAACCACTCGAACGAAAAACTGAAGATATTACAGGTCATAAAGTTTTACGGGGCAATAAACAGGCAGATTACCTCATTCCAAGACCTCCTGGCCGGTATTAACAATTCACACTGTTTCCATCTCAAAGAAACTGTGAAGTTCGCAAATAAATAATCGTTGAGTCTTCAAACGAATTAATTATGTCATTAAAGAGTATTTTTCTGGTGTTAACCAGAAAAATATTCCTTAACCCCAAACCGAAAAAACAAAAAAATATTTTTTTAATGTGCATTCTTTTATGTTTGTTCATGATATTTAAGTCTGTCTTTTTACTCAATTTTTATGTGAAGAACTGCATAATATCATGTTTGTCTTTATTACGATAGAATTGACTGTAGCTCAAGTTTAGTTAAATCATATATTGTCCATGAGTAAGCATATTACGTCCAATATACAAAACAAAACATACTACAGTAGAACCTCTCATATCCGACCTTCCCATAACCGACTCTTCCCGATATCCGACCGTCTTTAATTCACCGTACTCAACTAAAGTTGAGAAGAAATCGACTCGGATGAAGACGAACCCACCAGTGACGACGTAGTGAGTCATTCTGCTGCCAAGGACGCCTTCGACGTAGCGATGAAATACATCGAGCATCATTCAAATGCAACCCCAATGTGGGCAAACAAGTGGAGGGAACGTCCGCAAATTAAAAAAAAAAAAAAACATAACTGAATTCTTTAAATAAAGTATGCTTAAATGTTATTCATTTTTTCAAAAGAGTAAATGTTTGATATGTATATAACAACAGTTTTGCAATTACAATAAAGTTGTATTACAGTATGCATTGTACATTATAGCTATTTTTATAACTTTGAAAGGTGTTTTTTTGTTTCTCCCGATATCCGACCTTTTGGCCGTTCCGACCATGGCCCGGTCCCTTATGAGAGGTTCTACTGTATATGCAGACAACGAGAACATTATGAAGCCAACATATTGAAGCAATAATTCAACTTCTTAAACACACTAGCACATGTATATGTTATACATGTTATGTATTTTTATCTATTTTTTCCTCACCTATTGTTATTTTAACATTTATTTTATTATCTGATATAGTGCAAGCAGCGAAAGTGGCGCTTCAAATTTAAAACAAATAATAAATTATTGTGCAATTATTCCAATGTCTTATATGTCACACTTTTAATATAATTTTATAAATGTACATTACTATATATGTATAGGTCTATAACTATTAGAATTATTGAATGTACATGTATATTTCCGATGGAATATTTGTGGTTATCGGATTTGTATAAAAACATTATTTAGAGCGAATCGCCTTGGTAGTGGATGCTCAAAAATAAATAAATAATAAAAAGTTTCGTTAAACCCTAGGTAGCCCAAAAAGAGCTATTATATCTCCAAATTTAAATATAAAATTTAAAATTTCCAAAATAAAAAGAAATTTATAGTACAATAAATTGCAAAAAAACGACAAAAAAAATGATATGAGTATTGTACAAATTTTAAAATTAAATATTTAGTAGTAAAATTTAAATATTTAGAAGTGTATATCTTCTGATTTAGTTCGCTACCTCGGACTACACTTGGACTCCCGACTTACCTGGAAACATCACTTAAAACTTAAAAGACAAGAACTTAACAGACGATTTGGACAACTCTATAGACTGTTGAACCGCAAATCACATTTATGTACTGAAAACCAACTGATCATTTACAAATCACTACTGCAACCCATTTGGACATACGGTTCAGAACTATGGGGATCCGCGAAAACATCGAACATCAGACGCATTCAAACATTCCAATCCAAGGTCCTAAGAACAATAGTCGATGCTCCTTTTTATGTTTCCAACCTTAAACTCCATAAAGACCTCAATATCCCACTCTTTAATGATGTTGTATTATTCAGATTCCAACGTTTCCGTCGTAAACATTCCGCTCGTCAAAATCCTGAAGTCCTCTCCCTTTCAAGTGTCACTCACCCACTCTCTCCACCGAGGCGACTCAAAAGACATTGGCCTAGAGATCTGCTGCAGTGACCAAGTGAAGTGTTGGTAATGGCTTTCCCTTTGTTCAAGTGCGACAATTTTCTGTGGCTCACCGATCTCTCTTCGGCTCCAGCCACTGGTCGGAGCAGAAGGGAGCTTGGGTAGGCCCCTCTCAACGTCATGTGAGCGTCTTTCTGGCGTGAATCGAGGATGAAGTTGGGAGGCCTTGATCACAGAACCTTCATATTGTATCATATATCATATCGTCGATACAAATGCAAACTAATGAATGTGAAAATCACCACTTCCAAGAGTGAAAATACTTTTATTTATAACTCTGCTTTTGGGCAGTCAAATAGTAGGCAGATTCGACCTTTTGACAGTGGTAACATCCTCCTTTCACTGTGTGAACTTAGATCCGAGAGTTTGCCATCCATCGGTCCAACAGCAATCAGTAAAGATTTAAAATGAAAAATGCGTTTTTTCACATTCGATACTTTGCATTTGTATCGACGATATTACCAGATGTATTTATATACAGGATGTAATAATCAATAAAGAAATATATATATTAAAAAAATATTTAGTGTAAAAGGTCAGAAATTTAAGAAACGCATTTTGGGTAACATTAGTGCTCAAAATGATTAAGTAATTTTTTAACTTTATTCCCAAACACTCTCTTTTGTTCTATAATAAGCACAAAAAGGCAAGGAAATATATTTTGAAATGACGCACGTGAAGTAAATCAAACAGGAAGTAAGGGGCTCCAAGAGACTTAAACACACCTTGTGCACTCTAGAGTAAACAGAAGCTAGACGTACGGACCCTTGATAAGGACAAATAAAGTAAAAGCAGTAAGTACCATTTAATTAGTAGGGGTGGAGAGGGGGTAATCAAAATAGCCTGAAGCCTTAGATAAACAAACGGCGGCCACTTTGTGTGACATAGATTCTAATGGTGTTTGTTTCTTTGTTCTTAGTTTTCTCTTAACAAAGTGCGTTAAATATATTTACAGTGTATTATGTATGAACACACATCGCTACAATGGTGACTTGTCCAGCCTTTGCCTGTAATATTGTATATTCTGGGCCGATAGGAAGCCGAAAAATAGCCTGAAGCCTTAGATAAACAAACGGCGGCCACTTTGTGCGACATAGATTCTAATGGTGTTCTTAGTTTTCTCTTAACAAAGTGCATTAAATATATTTACAGTGCATTGTGTATGAACACACATCGCTACAATGGTGACTTTTCCAGCCTTTGCCTGTAATATTGTATATTCTGGGCCGATAGGAAGCCGAAAAATAGCCTGAAGCCTTAGATAAACAAACGGCGGCCACTTTGTGCGACATAGATTCTAATGGTGTTCTTAGTTTTCTCTTAACAAAGTGCATTAAATATATTTACAGTGCATTGTGTATGAACACACATCGCTACAATGGTGACTTTTCCAGCCTTTGCCTGTAATATTGTATATTCTGGGCCGATAGGAAGCCGAAAAATAGCCTGAAGCCTTAGATAAACAAACGGCGGCCACTTTGTGCGACATAGATTCTAATGGTGTTTGTTTCTTTGTTCTTAGTTTTCTCTTAACAAAGTGCATTAAATATATTTACAGTGTATTGTGTATGAACACACATCGCTACAATGGTGACTTGTCCAGCCTTTGCCTGTAATATTGTATATTCTGGGCCGATAGGAAGCCGAAAAATAAATTCCACAAGTACATTTTTCCAAAGATTACACCTACATTCTTTTAACTCGAATTTTCTTCCAATTTCTGTTGTGTGGCTTCATAAAAATAGAATTTACCTACTTAGTTTTCTGAATCTATCCAATAACTAATCTCATTTTCATGGATTCATTGAACATTTTAATTGTGTTATCGCCTTTTAGCGTTAAACAATAAATAAAAATTTTCATGGATAAGTAATCAAACAAACAGTATGAGACTATGATAGACCAGTTTTCTCTCAACAAAGTTCTTGGATAAGTTTACAGTGTATTGTGGATGAGCACAGATCATTTCAATGGCGACTTGTTCGGCCTTTGGCTTTAATATTGTTTGTTCTGGGTCAAATAAGAAGATAAACGATATATTCCACGAGTAAGTTTTTCCAAACATTACACCTGCATTCTTTTTACTAGAATTCCCGTCCAATTTTTTTTTTTTTTTTTTGTGTATGGCTTTATAAAAAAAGAATGTACCTAATTAGTTTTCTGATTCTATCCAATAACTAATTTCATGCATAATTAATCAAACAAACAGTATGAGCCTATGATAGACCAGTGCATACTCTAAACAGTATTTCTAACCGGCACTTATTTCTTAGTTCTCATAATGGTTGATCACATATCAAAACACGAGGTTAAAGACCAAATTAACGTGGTTAGAAACCAACACAACCCTTTTGTTAAAGCTAAACCACTACAAAAAGAATAGATCTATGATTGTCTTAATCTTATTCTGAAATTCAATTTTTTTTATTTATAGTCACACATTATTAGATAACACTACCTACCTCCACTATCTGAGAACTCATTGGTAAGTACATTGCGAACTACCCCCTTCATTATAAGATGCATGAACATTCCGGACAACCTAATACTAAAATATCCTACTCCCTATCCTACTCCCCTGCTTGTTTTAGAAAAATAATTCCCAGTTTAAGTAAAATATGTTTTGTCCATTATACAACACTCCTAATTGATCAACATGTGCAGTTTTCTTGATAATGATGTCCGCACATGAAAAACAAATGGAATTATGCATAATTTATAAACAGCGAACTAACTTGATATGAACACTAATGGAAAATGTTGTTATTTGACAGGAATATCTGGTTGCTGCAGAACATTAGCACGCACGCAAACTGAGAATTATTGAATTCAGTCGGCTCATCGTAAATTCCATTACCTAGTTAATTTATAAACATTAAATGGGATAGCTCAAAAAACTAACTAGCAATATGCGATCAATATTTACTAAATTTGTTAATTCTTCCTTTTCTTAGTTAATAAAACTTATATTTTTTTACAACAAATAATATTTTGTATTTTGAACAGAAGATAAAGGAAAGGCCAATTTGCCCAGAGTGTAACTAACAATTAACCATAAAACGCATACTGGGAGCCTGCAGGACACTTGCAGACTAACACTTGAAGGTAGTTCTTATCACAAATCTATATTTGAACATCTTAAAAGCAATAAAAAGTTTTTTAAGTATAAAAGTATAACAAAAAATGTCCCGAAAAAATCTTTAGAATCGTAAAAATTCAATCACATATAAAATGCCTAATGCATATATATATATATATATATATATATATATATATATATATATACATATATAAATGAATAAAAATGTATAAAAAAAATATATATGTTATAAAAATGTATTCAAATGTGTTAACTATGTAAGAATAATTATTTTTCCAGTTTATGTATGGTTGGGGTTCATTAATGGCCACCTCCTGGGCCCAGTATTAGTTACTGTAATTAATAAATTCAAAATAAATGTGTATTTTATTTATTTACTGTTTTAGAACTTTTTTTATTTTTGTGAAAGTAATTTTTTTTATTGTTTTAAAGAAATAACTATTTCTTTTGAGCTTTTTGAATAAACTGAGGAAAAAAAAAATTTTCTTTTCACAGACCCATATTTTTTTATAAACTTTTGTTTCTAAATCGTTCACTTGCTTCAATAACACAGGGGTTGTGATAAATGAATAGGAAGCTGGTTAAATGAAGAAGTTTTTCTGAAACCCGGAAATCTCAGATCCTGCCCTTAGAGGAGTAACCCTGGTAAGAAATATCAAGAAAAAGTCAGGAAATTTAGAATTGCTTTCTTTTGGTAAGATAGACATACTTAAATTCATTCATTTTTATGTTTGCTCTCAACTAGTCTTATAGTAAATTTACTCAGCTTTCGATTGGTTTCACTTTCTTTCTAGTACAACCACCTGGGACGGAGCTACAACGATTATTCTTCTAAAAAACACGTTTGTCTCGAAAAAAACAATAAAATGTCGTTTTCTCCCTTATGTGTGAGAATTCGGAAAATCATCACATAACATTTTTTGTTCCCCTAAGATTCCTTTATCACCTCCCAAAATATGATTAGACATTTACGGGATACCCAGTATATATATATATATATATATATATATATATATATATATATATATATATATATATATAAATATTTATATATATAGATATATTAATCAGTAATTTATATAATTGTTTTATTTATTTAGTTTTTTTAAATGTTTATATTTATTATTTTGTTATTCATTTCTTGTATTCTTTTTTTGTTTATTCGATTTCAGATATATATTTTTCTTCATTGCGAAAAAAATTAATGACTATAATAACTATTTAGATAAATTTATTGAACCATCAAAATAACACTTTATTTAAAGGCACTTCGCCTGTGTAAAGGTTTTCTAAATACTTTTTTTTAAAAAAGGTAGTGTGATCAATACTATGCTCTGGCCGCCTGATTTCCCCATTGAAAGACCATATGGGAGGGTGAGCCCAGGGACGATCCGGCACCCCAACTACAACTCTCCATCGTCAAATGTACGCATAAAATCTTTAGGTTATGTTCGATTTTCTAACTCGAACTCTCCAGAACACGGTCGAGTGTTGTACCACTAAACCAAACCCACCCCAACAAGATCCAAAAAGCCACAAAAAAAAATAACTTCTCACTCTTCGCGGTTCGAAAATAAGTAATAATGCATACATAATAATATCGGCTGCTTTATAAGTGCTTTAGCTACAGTTTAGCCTTTCACTGATCCGTATTGTAGTTTGAATAGTGGGGTGTTTAATAATAGTTTAAGCTCAATTCAAACAGTACGGAATTTAATAACACTAATTTGCCCGCCACGGTCAGCAGCATATTGTGTTTTGTAGCTTCGAAATTGCCTCAATCTGTTGTCGTTTATTTATCAATGCTATTATTAATTATTATAAAAATTCACAATTTTTATTTATTCACAAGACCATCCGTTTGGCCGCAAAATTAGTTTGAACCATCTAATTCGGGACACCCTGTATTTATCGCCCCTACCATGTCAAACTATCTAATAGAAGCAAACTAGCATAAGACATTCTTCGACATTCGCAAGCCTAAATTGTCTACAATTCAACAGCTAAGTCTCAAATCTGAAAAACAATATTTTGCATATTCGATAGTTTGACAGAGACGATATAAAAGGAAATTTTTCATTTGAAAGAATCTGATTGGCCATAAATATTTAATGACCTTTATAGAAATCATACATACGTATAGGTAGGGAGTGATTTTGAAGTAATATTTGATTATATATGATCATCATATCGAAACACGCTATGATGACCCAGTTATGAATATAACTATAAATCATAATATTTTGATATCCGACAAGCTCTTTTTGCACAATTATCTTACTACATCTCTAACTAGTTAATAAATGTAACAACTCGTCTATTAGCACTTTCCTCCGAAGGAAAGTAGCTATTGAGGTTGGACTCATGACGGAATTTTTGAAAAATTTCTTCAAATCTTTATCGATCCTACCTAGTAGACAGCGAAAATGACCCCCGTTAAAATTTATATATATCTATATATATATATATATATATATATATATGCATATATATATATGTGTCTGTTAACACGATAGCGGCCAGAGTTTTTGTTATTTCGCCACGAAACTTGGTATATAGCATTCAATTAGCAAACGATTGAACGAGTTCGTTAACCACCAAAATCGGTCCACCGGAAGGGGGGGTTTACCCCGAGCCCAAAACACTAATTTGACCATTTCAGCCGTAACATTTGTTATATTTCAACGAAACTTGGTATTCGTAGTAGTAATATAGAGAGAAAAGTGAGATATAAAAATGAACTAAATCAGTTCATAAGGAGGGGGGGTTTACTCTGGACCGACAATACCAATTCGCCACTACCAGCCATGATTTTTGGTATATTTCGACGAAACTCGGTATTCATAGTGGTAATTGACAGGTAAATATGTGTTGTAAAAATAAACTAAATCGGTTCATTAGGAGGGGGGGTTTACTCCAGACCCACAATACCAATTCGCCACTACCAACCGTGATTTTTGGTATATTTCGACGAAACTCTTTATTCGTAGTGGTAATCTACAGGTAAATATGTGTTGTAAAAATAAACTAAATCGGTTCTTTAGGAGGGGGGGGGGTTTACTCCGGACCCAAATTACTAATATACTCATACTGGTCGTAATTTCTGCTTTATTGTAACGAAACGCGCTATACGTCGTGGGTAACTCATGAGAAAGAAGTGTTGTAAAAATGAGATGAATCGGGGGGTTTACTTTGTAATATATTTTAATAGAAAAGGCAGCCAGACATAGGTTCACAAAGGCGCCGCAAGGAGCGCTAGAGGGACTGTATCCGGTTCCTGCATTAGATCAAAATACGATAATATGAGGGTTTTTGTATTTATTACGTAGTGCAGTAGGTGCTATGTGTAAACATAACTCTGGAAGCAAATTAATAATTTATCAGTTACTCATTACAAAATTAAAAGAGAACTATTCATGTTTTTATTTTATTTATGTAGGATATTTTAAGCAAATTGTTCTGGAAAGCAGTCTACACTACCCAAATTCTGAGGAAAGTGCTTAGTTATGCAGCTCCTGCGTGACGGACTTTTTTTTTTTTTTATTTATTTATTCACGAAGCTTCACAACGGCAAGGTGATTTGCTCACATAAAAATAATCAATTAAAACTATATAAAGGGTAAAGAATATGAATTCATTATATTCAATTTCAAAAAAAAGAAAAAGAAAAAAAATATTAAAAAATAAATTAGAAAAAAAATAATAATAACATTAATATAAAATAAAATAAATAATTACATCAAACCAAATAATTGATTTCATAATGTAATGTATAGAATATAACCTCTCCTGACACAACCACGCTCACACACACACACACACACACACACACGCGCGCGCACACACACACACACACACACACACACACACATACACGCACACACACCAAACATACATATACACGGTAGGTTGTGTCATATTTTGTCATAAAGTTTTATTTTATGTAAGTGTTGTAAGTGCTCGTCTATTTAGTACAATTATAAAACAGAATCTAAAGAGTAATTTTCAATTTAATTAGTCAAATCTAATCAAATGAACACAAAACAATTCGTGTATGAGAAACATTGTTTGTAGAAGACTCATTAGTTAAATAAGTGAATAGTTGCTGTTTGCTCTGTGAATATGCTCCCATATTACAGTAAATAGGAACATAAGAATAATTATATTTCCCTACTAAAATACAATAACGTTAATAATTGTGTTTATACATTCGATAACTAGAAAGAATAATATTAATTTTACGATATTTTTATCATTTACAATTGAATCGGTGAGTGCAGAAAAAAATGGAGTCAAGAACTTCAAATGAAAGTGAGAAAAAACATCCTAACTCCTCCCAAATTTCAAATAAACGAAAATGTTTTCCTTCGTCGATACACGCAATAATTCCCTGATTTCTGTTTAAATCGGTCTGAAGAAAATTTAAAATGTAATGAAAAACGAGTTTTAGAATTTTTTTAGCTGAAGTTGTTTTCCTCCCACCGATTCAGTTGTTTGGATATTTCCATTTGGAACATCTCGCACTAGTATTTCTAAAGTGACACAACTCAAAATAAAACTCAACTGAAAATGTGACACTCTTGCCAATGTTGGGGGCATAGCATCAAGACGGCAAGAGTGAATAAAAATGCTCTCTGGTGTACAAGCTCTTTAGCCAGGTACATACAGTTTGATGGTTGATAAAGAGATATTTACCATGTCTTTCATAGTCATAACTGAAAAATTATTGGTTGAGTTGTGTCACTTTAGAAATACTAGTGCAATGTGTTAAACTTGACCTAACTAACGGGGAATGTCACGTGGGAATTGAAGAAAATGCATCCGCAAAGCAGCGCCAAAAGAGTAGTAGTCAACATTTTTAAGCAAATGGAGGTATTTCAGCTGATGGACGACATTTTAGCTGATAGAAGGCGTTTGAACTGATGGCGGTATTACAGCTGATGGGCGATATTTTAGCTGATAGAAGGCGTTTGAACTGATGGAGGTATTTCAGCAGATGGGCGACATTTTAGCTGACAGAAGGCGTTTGAGCTGATGGGAGGTATTTCAGCCGATGGCCGATATTTTAGCTCATAGAAGGAATTTGAGCTTATGGGAGGTATTTCATTTAAACGGAATTGTTTCAGCTGATGAAAGGTTTTGATCTGACGAGAGTTTTTTTAGTTGCTGAGTTATTTCAGCTAATGGCAAAAATTTCAGCTTATGGGAGATATTTCGGCTTATGAAAGGTAAAGTAGCTCATTGAAGGTTCGTTCTACAAACACATCTGTATGTAATAAACGTAAAATACCGACGAAAAGTAAGGCTGTAAAATGTAGAGAGAAGCGTGAACTGCATTCAGAAATAGTAGACAGAAATAGTGAAGAAAGTGCAAATAGCAAACATACATATGCTAAACATGAGCAGCTAAAGAATGTTCTATGTTTTGTTAAATTTTGACAGTACGCTCAAAGCAGAAAGGAACGAAGGATCTAGGTGTGCAAAGCCCCTGGCAGTGTCAAAGGTTGGAGTCCCTTTTGAAGCCCAGGGCACGAATTTGTATCATATATATATATATATATATATATATATATATATATATATGTGTGTGTGTGTGTAAATTATTCCATTGTTTGCCTCTAACTTCTATAATTATTACTGTTATTACTGACCGGTGATAGAAAACTCTCATTCATTCTATTTAAGGGTGGGTTTACACTTGCTAGTTATTGCAGGATATTTATATCAGAGAGAAATTGCGACTATTGAAAACCCATGTAAAATGTATGCCTGCGATAAATTGGTCATGGTAGAATTTATTGCCGACATACATTTTACATGGGGTTTCAACAGTCGCAATTTCTCTCTGATAGAAATATCCTGCAATAACTAGCAAGTGTAAACCCACCCTTAGAGATACCAAAACTTTGCACGAAGAACCAAGCCTTTAACGAAAGATAAAATGAAACTTTTATATGGTAGACAGAGGCGAACAGGTAGTAAAACAAATTAAAAATATAACAACAATAACGGCTGGGGACTGCAGGAAGGTTTACAGAAAGGAAGGTTAGGAAGCTAATATTTCATAACCCTATGACTAGTTTAGCAATATTTACGAGATGTGCTATGTGCATCGAATGTAGGTAAATTCTTATATTGTAAATCTGTAATAGTAGAACAATTTATTAGACGTCTAATAAACAATTTGTAGGAAATATCCTTTCGAGGGCGAGCAGAATAGCTCGAAACCTGTAAGGGTATTTAAAGATATGAATATATATATATATATATATATATATATATATATATATATATATATATATATATATATTGTAGTTGAAATGAATCAAATCAATAACAATGAACCTGTTACTAGGGTTTCATCAAAGCTATTATTGTCAACCCCTGTTGCCTATGCTGCCCAATTCTGGAAGTAGATAATGCCTCAGGCGACACCAATTCTTCGGTGGCACCTTGACAAAATCTCAAAAGAAGTCAAGACTTCCTCGGTCATAAAAACCTTGAAAAAAAAAAAAAAACGATTCTTGCTTTATCCGTACATCAATCTTCTTTTTGTATCCTCTTTAACTTGCCAAGTTATTCCATTTTTTTTATTACTGATTTATTTATCTTAAGTATGGCTAAACTCTCTTAAACTTTATCATGTAGCAATGTTGTTAAATTTTAATTTATTGACGACCTAATAAGTCTGTTCTGTTCATTGAACATATAAAGTGGTTCAGGCATTGATGAATTAGTGATTATTTTAGGCTTTGCATTCCAGGTCAGATGTCCCAAACAATTTATAATAAAAGAAAAAAAGAACTTTATTTCATAAATAAAAATGAGAAACAAATGCTGTTGACAAAATAAAAACGGCTCTATTTGTCTTCTGATAACACTTCAGCGTGAGAAGTTTATATAATTATGTATTACGTATTGTCTTTGGTGGTTTATTTATTTATTAAGTTTATCGCAACTCAGGCGACGAAACTGCGCCTATAAAGAATTGAGTTAAGTATAAGAAAGTCAATAGTTTAGTCAATGAAAAATAGTAAAACAAATAAATAGTACGAATCGTAAGTAAAGTAGTACCTACTACTAATCGTAAGTAAAGTAGTACTTACTACTAATCGTAAGTAAAGTAGTACTTACTACTAATCGTAAGTAAAGTAACTTAATTCTGTGTTGATATTTCAGTGTCTCACTCAGTGATATTTACTTCTATAAATAAAAAGGGGGAAGGAAAAAAATGGGGGAGAAAAGGCAAAAAAAGAAAAATAAATAGACAAATAAAAGAAAGAAGGAAAAAATAAATTTATATTATATACAGTAGGACCTCCATTATCCGGGACTCTATTATCCGGGATTCCAATTAACCGGGGTCTCGATGGGGGGATTTTTATTTTTATTTTTATCAACTAAAGCATTTGATTTCATAATTACGTATCAAATATTTGTATGTACGTAATGACGATTATGTAAATAAATATTAATTTAAATTAATTACATACATTGTAAACTAAAGAATGGAAAAACAGCGCTGTTTTCGGAAGAATGTGATGATTCCATATTTCTGGAAGCAGCTCAATTTATTTCATATTCTTTGAACTGAAACGTTTTCAATTCTTTCTATGAAACCCCTACTGGGCTGTTAGCCTACCAAGGAAATATTTCCCCAGTTGGGCATAAACTCTTCACTCGAGTACATACGAATCCCGATTTCAGCAGAATTATCTTGTTACGGGCGATCAGAAAAGATATAAGAAAATAATTATGTATCAAAAAACGACAAAACATTCCTGACTTTCTTGACAAAAAAATTTAATTTGAACTTGAGTTTATTTTTGCATTTATACAAATTATTAATTAATAAAACGTTTACATACACATTTTTCAATGCAAATAAGATGGTTTACCTGACATCTTAGTTTTTCTATATAACCTTATAATCCAGCACATTTAGTCAATAAAATATTGTGTGTCGATTATCTGGGGTTTTCGATTATTCGTGGACCACCCTCCCCGTCATTACCCCGGATAATGGAGGTCCTACTGTATAACAAAATAAACAATTAAAAGTCCATCACGCCGAAGCTGCATAACTAAGCACTTTCCTCAGAATTTGGGTAGTGTAGACTGCTTTCCAGAACAATTTGCTTAAAATATCCTACATAAATAAAATAAAAACATGAATAGTCCGCTTTTAATTTTGTAATGAGTAACTGATCAATTATTAATTTGCTTCCAGAGTTATGTTTACACATGGTACCTACTACACTACGTAATAAATACAAAAAACCTCATATTATCGTATTTTGGTCTAACGCAGGAACAGGATGCAGTCCCTCAAGTGGTAGAAAGCGCTCCTTTCGGCGGCATTGTGAACCTACGGCTGGCGGGCTTTTCTATTGAAATATATTACAAAATAAACCCCCTTTCCGATTGACCGATTCAGCTCATTTTTACATTTCTTTCTCATGAGTAACCCATGACTTATTCCGCGTTTCGTTTCAATACAGCAGAAATTACGACCGGTATGAGTATATTAGTAATTTGGGTCCGGAGTAACCCCCCCCCCCCCCTAATGAACCGATTTAGTTTATCTTTACAACACATATTTACCTGTAGATTACCACTATGAATACCGAGTTTCGTCTAAATATACATAAAATCACGGCTGGTAGTGGCGAATAGGTATTGTGGGTCCGGAGTAACCCCCCCCCCCCCTCCTAATGAACCGATTTAGTTTATTTTTACAACACATATTTACCTGTAGATTACCACTACGAATACCGAGTTTCGTCGAAATATACCAAAAATCACGGCTGGTAGTGGCGACTTGGTATTGTGGATCCGGAGTAACCCCCCCCCCCCCTCCTTATGAACCGATTTAGTTCATTTTTATATCCCACTTTTCTCTCTATATTACCACTACGAATACCAAGTTTAGTTGAAATATAACAAATATTATAGCTGACATTGTCAAATCAGTGTTTTGGGTTCGGGGTAAACCCCCCCCCCCCCCTTCCAGTGAACCGATTTTCGTGGTTAACGAACTCGTTCAATCGTTTGCTAATTGAATGCTATATACCAAGTTTCGTGACGAAAAAACAAAAACTCTGCCCGCTATCGTGTTAACAGACACATATATATACATATATATATATATATATATATATATATATATATATATATATATATATATATATATGCGTGAGCGGTTTCCATCATGGTCGCGAAGAACAAGGGGGGGAGGTTTTTAGTAGGTAGGAGTCCGACACTACCTGGTTATCCTCGCCAGGTGTCCATGAAGGATTTTCCTCCCACAAAATATATATATATATATATATATATACATATATATATATATATATATATATATATATATATATATAAATTTTAACGGGGGTCATTTTCGGTGTCTTTTAGGTAGGATCGATAAAGATTTGAAGACATTTTTTCAAAAATTCCGTCATGAGTGCAATCTCTATAGCCACTTTTCTTCGGAGGAAAGTGCTAAAACAGGTGGAGACAAGAAGAAAAAACGTTGCTAGATTTTATCCAGAATTTTGATGTTAGAAAGGAATTGGAATATGTCTGTAATATGTTTGCTGTCATCTGAAAGTAATTCATGCATGTTTGATGGTTAGTTAGTGTTCTGCCTGTGTCAGCGTTTGGTGGTTTAAAAAGTATTCGTTATAATCTAAGATTATTATTAGGATTCTTTATCCTCTGAAATTATGATAAAATTATGAAACATATTTACAAATAGTAACTAAAAAAATGGAATATCAAAGATTGAAGAGAGTATGATTTATGTTCCAACCAGAGGCTAAGTTTCTATGATACTACCTACAAATGAGGGGAAAACAGTCTGGGTTGATCAAGTACACCCCAATGGCTGTGAATAGGCCACATCGTGGGGTAGCCAACAGATGATCCAGTGGAGGGTCTAATACCTGATTAATGCAGACCTTCAAGACCATTGTCGGCTCGAATCAGTCACAAAGTTTACTTGTTAGCGCCGATCCGGTCCACAAAAGAAGGAGTTGGCTTATTAGGAAGTCGTTAACAAGCAAAGTTACCCGGACACGTAGTGTAAAACTTTACTTAACCTTCTCTTCGTCGATTGTACCGCAACCGGCTTTATCTGCCGCTGAATGGAGTAAGGAGACCGCAATGTCAAGACTTGCAAAGAGGGAACGTTTCTTATATCTGCCGCTGAATGGAGTAAGGAGACCGCAATGTCACGACTTGCAAAGAGGGAACGTTTCTTATATCTGCCGCTGAATGGAGTAAGGAGACCGCAATGTCACGACTTGCAAAGAGGGAACGTTTCTTATATCTGCCGCTGAATTGAGTAAGGAGACCGCAATGTCACGACTTGCAAAGAGGGAACGTTTCTTATATCTGCCGCTGAATGGAGTAAGGAGACCGCAATGTTACGACTTGCAAAGAGGAAACGTTTCTTATATCTGCCGCTGAATGGAGTAAGGAGACCGCAATGTCGCGACTTGCAAAGAGGAAACGTTTCTTATATCTGCCGCTGAATGGAGTAAGGAGACCGCAATGTCACGACTTGCAAAGAGGGAACGTTTCTTATATCTGCCGCTCGTAGAAAACATCCATTGTTGCCCACATCCAAAGTTGCTTCCAATATAAAACTAAACATTTTTACTAAAGTATGAAATTGACTTCCATCGATAGTTCCACTTATTTCCTTGAAATGTTTTATTTTTATTCTGAAACAACTGCTACAATACGACGTTTTGTCTTATCGTGTTATACCACGGACTCGGACTTTGAACGGACCAGACACGTGAACACTTCCCATGAAAGTCTGCTGATCTGTGTTAATAGACTTCCTGTAGAGAGCAGCCCGCCAGCGCACAGTGGGCCCAAACGACGTTTCGTGTATCAAAAAAGGCTACAGCCTCCAAATCTTAACCTATTTCAACGATTTTTTTTTTAAATGAAAGCTAATAAAATTTATAACAACTTTGTCTGGCCGGATTTTTGTCTCCCCTGTTTATTAAATTACGCGTAAATAAGCGTCAAACTTTTACAATTGAACATAAAATGATATTTTATTTTTCATGTAACTTAATATCAGCACTGATATCATTGAAATTAAACATTCAAAACCTGGTTATACTCGGAAAAAATGAGACTGACACCTTCAAAACGTAAATTTATCTTAATTCAACAATGAGATTAATAAATAATATGATTTTTGAATGATTTGAAGATACATTTTGATTTTTTCCACTTCTAATCAAGATTTGAATGTTTAATTTCAACGATATCAGTGCTGATATTAAGTTAAATGAAAAATAAAGAATTATTTTATGTTCAATTGTAAAAGTTTGTGGCTTATTTAAACGTGATTTTAAAAACAGGGGCAACAAAAATTTGGCCAGACAAAGTTTTTATAAATTTTATTAGCTTTCATTTAAAAAAAAAAAAATCATTGAAATCGGTTAATATTTGGGGCTGTAGCCTTTTTTGGAACACGAAAAGTCATTTGGCCCCACTGTGCAGCGCGTCCCGCCGGCTCTTATACAAATAGGACTATCTTCAACTTAAAAAATTATCATTATTCAAATTAACATAAACAATTTAACTTGGCAAAGATAAAATCAATTCCAGAACTTAGCAATACAAAACTCATAAATATCGCCCTCTTTACTGGGGTTAATGTCTAATAAGCTGGCACTCCAAAAACATTCAAAAATTCTATTCTAGCTAGGATAGGGTTTCTTATCAAAAACCACTCACCCTAGACCCCGTATGACCTTAGAAAAGAATCGTGGTCGAATCCATTGGGTACCATTAGGTTTTGTTATGGGTACCATGGTTTGTAAGATCAAATGTAGATCATATCGTCCCTACCATGTCAAACTATCGAATATGCAAAATCTCGTTTTTCAGATTAGAGACTCTGCTCTTGGATTGTGGACGATACTTCTTGGTTCAAATTGCCACAATTCTAACCCCCTTAAGAATAGCGTTTAATGCCTTAAATAAAGTATCGAATAAGACCATTTTTCAATATATTACTTCGTCAATAGATAGAATATGTTCGTTCTCTAGTTTGCTCCGATTTGCATATTCGATATTTTGACATGGTCGGAACGATATGTTATTGTCTTTTAGCGGCATATCTCTCAATATTTACCTCATGTTTTGAAACGAAAAAGATAACGATGTTTTTCTACAGAAGGATGCGCCAAGCCTCAAAAAGGAATTACATTTCTTTAAAAGATAGGCAATTTTGAGGGGTACCCACGTACTCCCACTTTCCTATAAGTATAAATTATCGTACGTGTATTTTCCATCGCTCCACTACATTCAGTTTTCTATAGGGCTAGTATTAATCAGCGACGATCTGGAATAAGAACACTCCACGTACGGTCGGAGTATACGTGAATTCTATGCCGGTCACGTTTGTAGCTCGATATCTAGTCTCATGTAGGGAAATACTAAAGGCAAAAGCTCTTATCTTCTCTTCTTCCTTCTCAAGCCAATATTCAAACTTAGTATTTATGCTGCCTTGGCGTTCTGCTATCTAAACTCCGTACAAACGATTAAAAGTAAGTTTCCAGCATTAAAATTGTTTGTGGTTGTACACTATTAATTGAACCACTGCGTGGAACGAGAGAGAAGTTAGCCTTGAACAGGGCATATCAATGAAAATAACATGTTTGTGGCCGAACATTCGCTAGCTATCCGCTATTTATTTAAACGAGTTCAAGTATGCCGTTTTTCACAAGCACGGATAGTCTCAATTTGAAAGGTATCTTTGTAAAACAGAGGCCATCATATTCGCGTCAAAATCAAAGCCCGCCTCATACCAAAACGCTTCTGCATCATGTGAATCGTATTGGGTCTCCATCAATCCTCAGCTTGTGCCAATCTTAGCACAACTCTAACAAACCACTCTTCTTTTGAAATGCATTTCCACCGGCTTAAATATTAAACCATCCTAATATTGAAGTACTTCATTCGGAAAGCATCTGCGTCATACCACAACCGTACCGCGTCCCATGCATACCATACTACAGACGCACCACATTATAACACAGAATCCACCACAAATGTATACAAAGAATCCTAAACCACAAAGTGCTTATTGATCATCCCTAAATAACACATGCCAAAATAGAATCCAAGCAGCTGTTCCAAGGGGAAATAATACCGGTTATTAGGGGTTTTGGGATATTTTCAGGAGACAAACCTCCTGATTACATATTAGGTTTGTTCCTCAAACCCCCCCCCCCCCAAATACCACACAACCTATTCACATGGACATTATCTATATTATGCATACGTTTATCCCTTAAATCCATGTAGCCATAGAAACCGCAATATGTTGTACGTCAAAAAATCAAAGTTTGGAGGAGTAACAAAAAACTGTTCCCACATGTCATTATGGTTCCCATTCATCTCATAAATGCTTAAACATTATTTATTTTAACTCAGAATGATAATGCCGTAATTTTTTCTCCAAAAATTATTGCCTTATATGATTTATGTTGAGATATGACCTTTTGTATACAACTGTTTTTCAATTTCCATTGACATGCGGCTTTTTCTCAGTTGTTCAAAAACTGGTATGTATGTATGAAAGAAACAACAACAAAACTTGGTAAAAGTTTCTTTATTATCTGTAAAAATTGATTTAAAAAGAAAAACTATTTATTCATTTAAATTTTAACGTCCATTTATTATTAACTACGAATTTTAGGACGGGTGGTTCTTTTTTTCTAAAAAAAAGCCACCACCCCTAGTGGGAATCGAACCCACGACCCTTGGCTGGGAGTATTAAGTGCATACGTCTTAACCCTCACGGCCACCGGGCCTCCAAAATTAATCAAAAATACTTAAAATAGCAATGTTAAAAAATATAAAAATATTACTTAGCCGTTCAGTATTTTACTATTCTTAAATTTTCTTAGCAGAAAGGAAACCTAATTAATACTCTAAACTAAGCTTTGCTAGGAACATCACTTAATTATTTCAAGGAAATAGTATGCAATTTTCTCTCTCAATAGATCTCAGGTGTTGTAATTTGTAGAATATTATTTATTTAAATTTTAACGTCCATTTATTATTAACTACGAATTTTAGGACGGGTTATCTATAGGTTACCACCCTTTTCTACCCAGGATAGGGGTGATGCCTTTTCTTTTTTCGAAAGAAAAGCCACCGCCCCTAGTGGGAATCGAACCCACGACCTTTGGCACGGAGTGTTAAGTGCTCACGCCTTAACCCTCACGGCTACCGGGTCTCCGAATGTAGAATATTATAAACTTCCGTTTTTATATTATCTGATTTTAACATTGTAATTAGCACTCCATTGTGTTTGACTGATTAAAGAGGAAAGGAATTAATTTGAAATTGAGGAGATTCTAAAAATGGACATCAATTTGTGATTATAATATGAGTGTGAAATGAAGATTATTATTACAATGGTGTAATAGTATAAACAAAAGGAAATCCATAGATGAATATAAATAATGAATACAACTGGTTAATTCATTCTACAGAAGAAATAGAATATAATGACCTTCCATTCAATCCTATTGAGGTCAAAATATATTTATTAAAACTAGATAATTTTCTACTACGCTAAATATTCTATTCGGACAGCTGTGAATAAATAAGCTCAAAATAATAAATAAAATAGGACTAATACTGAAACCAACGATGCATCAAATTCCCTAACGAAAAAGCACCTTTGCTTACTTCATTAAAAAATATAAAAACATTAAGGGAGCTAATTTCTCTACTACATTTTGTAAAATATTTGGACAGAAAATGTAGTAATTTTGGTAAGACGTTCTCAAGTTGAACTTGAAAAGCTGACAACTTTTCAGGTCTATTAATAATTTCATTTTATTTGTCTAATACTTCCTTATATATACACACACATATATATATATATATATATATACATTTTTTCATTAAAAATAACGGAAGATTAGAAGAAACCACGTTAAATAATCACTTATTTTTACAAAAAAGTCCGTCACGCAGGAGCTGCATAACTAAGCACTTTCCTCAGAATTTGGGTAGTGTAGACTGCTTTCTAGAACAATTTGCTTAAAATATCCTACATAAATAAAATAAAAACATGAATAGTTCTCTTTTAAATTTGTAATGAGTAACTGATCAATTATTAATTTGCTTCCAGAGTTATGTTTACACGTGGTACCTATTACACTACGTAATAAATACAAAAAACCTCATATTATCGTATTTTGATCTAACGCAGGAACAGGATACAGTCACTCTAGGGGTAGAAAGCGCTCCTTGCGGCGGCTTTGTGAACTTACGTCTGGCGGGCTTTTCTATTGAAATATATTACAAATTAAACCCCCGCTTTCAGCTCATTGACCGATTGACCGATTCAGCTCATTTACAACACTTCTTTCTCATGAGTTACCCACGACGTATACCGCGTTTCGTTACAATATAGCAGAAATTTCGACCGGTATGAGTATATTAGGAATTTTGGTCCGGAGTAAACCCCCCCCCCTTCTAATGAACCGATTTAGTTTACTATTACAACACATATTTACCTGTAGATTACTACTACGAATACCGAGTTTCGTCGAAATATACCAAAAATCACGGCTGGCGAATTGGTATTGTGGGTCCGGAGTAGACCCCCCCTTCTAATGAACCGATTTAGTTCATTTTTATATCTCACTTTTCTCTCTATATTACCACTACGAATACCAATTTTCGTCGAAATATAACAAATATTACGGCTTACATAGTCAAATTAGTGTTTTGGGTTCGGGGTAAACCCCCCCTTCCGGTGGACCGACTTTGGTGGTTAACGAACTCGTTCAATCGTTTGCTAATTGAATGCTATGTACCAAGTTTGGTGACGAAAAAACAAAAACTCTGGCCGCTATCGTGTTAACAGACACACCCACACACCCACACACACATATATATATATATATATATATATATATATATATATATATATATATATATATATATATATATATATATCGGAACCCGATTGGCCCAGAGCCTCCCCAGTTCATTGGCTCGCATAGTCTCCGACCAAGAAGGATAAGAAGCGCCCAAACCGCTGACGAGCTCATTCCCTTACCAACCCGCAAGGATGAATGATTGCCTGAAGAAGCCGGGTCATTTTCGGTGTCTACTAGGTAGGATCGATTAAGATTTGAAGAAATTTTTCAAAAATTCCGTCATGAGTCCAACCTCAATAGCTACTTTCCTTCGGAGGAAAGTGCTAAAAGGAAACAATTGGTTTTAAATTACAATATTGACAACGATGTAAATCCAATTAAGCAATGCTTTACTTTCGATTATCATCCTCTTATAGAAAACAAAATAAAAACAATATGTAAAGATGTTTGTAAAATTGGCTGGAAATATAAACATACAATAAACAATGTATTTAGTAATATTAAAGACAAGGTTAAAGCATCAAGCTCAAAATATAATATTTCTAAAATCAACTGCAATGACTGTAACAAATGTTATATTGGGGAATCTGCGCAAGTATTAGGTAAAAGAATTATACAACACGTAAAGAGCATTGACACACAAGAAAACGCTACAGCTTTGACGGATCATGCAATAACAACCAAATTTCCCATGGTATAATAGATTAATACCCAAAAATTTTAAAACATTTTTGACGAGTAGACTTAACTACGAAAACAACTAAGGACAGATAACGACAGGGCCATTTTGGCAATCCACTTACAGGGTTAGGAATAAGCCGGACTCCAGAGGGAGTACTTGGGAACGAGAGGACTTCCTTGCAAGGTAGGACTTAACACTTTTTATAAAAAATATGTAATTTAGTTATAATTATTTCAATATTTAGGGTAGGGGTAATATTTAAGTGAGCATGATAATTTTTTAATGCATTTTGTGGAACATTGATAGTTTTAATATAATGAAAAAAGGTTTCTGTGATGTTAAAAAAAAATGATATTTTGTTGTAGAAGTGCCCCTGAAGAGGTGCGAAAAGACGCACGAAACATGTCGGGCCCAATAAATAAAGTAGTATAAAAAAAGGGAAGACTGCTTTAATATATATATATATATATATATATATATATATATATATATATATATATATATATATATATCCTGTACAGGCTCACTTGATTTGTATCTTTATAGATATTATTATCTAATAGTAAGTTATATTTGAGGTCCATTCATTCAATCATTTTATTTGTCTAATACTTCCTTATTATAAATATATATATATATATATATATATATATATATATATATATATATATATCCTGTGCAGGCTCACTTGATTTGTATCTTTATAGATATTATTATCTAATAGTAAGTTATATTTGAGGTCCATTCATTCAATCATTTTATTTGTCTAATACTTCCTTATTATAAATATAAATATAATATATATATATATATATATATATATATATATATATATATATATATATATATCCTGTGCAGGCTCACTTGATTTGTATCTTTATAGATGTTATTATCTAATAGTAAGTTATATTTGAGGTCCATTCATTCAATCATTTTATTTGTCTAATACTTCCTTATTATATATATATATATATATATATATATATATATATATATATATATATATATATATCCTGTGCAGGCTCACTTGATTTGTATCTTTATAGATATTATTATCTAATAGTAAGTTATATTTGAGGTCCATTCATTCAATCATTTTATTTCCCGGCATTTTATATAAACTGTTATTTTTATCAAGGCAACAATTGAGACGACGGGATTACGACCATCGGAGCAGAAGATTGATTGAAACTTGTGTCTCAGTAAAAGGCGGTACAATCCGTTTCATATTAGCTACTTTCAGTAGTCCAAGGCAGAAATGGAGGCAACATATTACCTAGGAATACAAATTTGGATGCAATGTTACTATCCATTGGAGATAGGAAAAAAAAAAACCTTTTCCATTCTACTGGACAGGATCTCCAACTGGAGAGAGGCTATGCTTTATGAATACAAACTCTCCAAACCATTGGACTATTTGATAAACTTTCACGGAGGGGAGACCATTTGAATACTCAATCATATCTGGATAAGTGGGATAATATTTGGATATAAGTCAATCTCATGGATGTCGGAGATATAACATCTTGATAACAGGCATATCCGTCAACTAGGTGCAACATAAATAAGCACAATCCAATCATTTTTGGAGTTTCATTATAATCAAATACAATGTAATGAAAATTATATCTAATTATAAGTAAATATTTGACTGTTAGTTTTACACACCACTCCCACATAGTATAAGATAGGTTGGGTCCATTTATTGAATTACATCATTTGCCATTATTTTATATAAACTGTTATTTTTATTAGGAAAACAATCTTCAAACAAACCTAAAATCTCTATCAATAAGTGAGATGGTTTCGCCGACGGGATTCCGACCATCGGAGCATAAGATTTAATAAAACTTGTGCTTCAATATAAGGCGGTACAATCCGTTTAATATTTGCTACTTTCTCTCCGAGTCTGGAGGCAACCATTGAGAAGTGGATCTTAATTAAGATACTACCGCCAAGATATTGGCGGGGTTAGGACCAGCTGTGTTGCCTTATTGGTACAATCTCTCTTATATTCCCAGAAGATCACTTAAGAACAGTATCTTTCGCTTCGTAGTTCATGCTTTCTCTTTTCTTCTCAAAACAATATTTTTTAAGTATGTTTTTTCTAATATATTCCTGTAATATTTATAAAAATAATGGACTATATTAGGAAACATTTTATTTTAAGGTTATTTTATTTGTGAGCATCCGCAATTATTTTACTTATTGTTTTATATACTTATAGGAACTTATTTTTATTAGTGCATTAATTATGCATTCGTGTTTTGTCTTTTAGGTGACGAAGGCTACAAAAGATTAGCCGCATTGTCCTTACTACAGAATTTTACGAAAACCGTGTTTTTCTAGCCAAATCCCAAATGTTTCCTGACTGCTTATTTATTTTTTAGCTGAAATAGGTTGCGGAAAGGTCAAAATTATAGATTTTACCGAAAATCTTGTTTTTTTAGCCGAAACCCGAATATTTCTTGACTTCATATCTCCTGAAGACTAATTATTTTCATCTCATTACAAACGCCTTTAAGGATTCTTCTTGAAATATTGGAATTTTTAATGGTGGTACAAAACTTTAGTTTTCAGTTCGTTAGTACGTGTTTAGCTTGGAATCCACATGTTAGGCTGTAGGTGTCAGAAAAATAATGGTCATACGTGTCCAGATGATTCTCCAATGCGAGATGGGAAAAAATTACTCCCATTTGACCCCCACAAAATTGACCTTAAAATGTTATTCAAGGTCAAATTTTTTATTGCATATTTCGAATCTTCGAGTCACGAGGAAGAAAAAACTCAACGACAACAACGTCTAAATGGGCTATTCCATTTAAACTGAAATATGGTAGCCAATTTTTATGTATATATTTTTACATGTTCTACAAACATCCCGTTGTGGAAAAATATCTCGCTTGAATTTTTTTTTTTTTAAAAAAAAAGCATCTCCTAGTAAGAGTCATTTCTGAACGATGGTGTCGTTGAGTTCTTTTCTTCCTCATTACTCGTATATGCGAAATATGCAACAAGAACATTTGACCTTGAATAACATTTCAAGGTCAATTTTGCGGGGGTCAATATGGGGATTATTTTTCCCGATCTCCCATTGGAGAATCATCTGACCAACGGATGAAAATTATTTTTGTGACACCCTGTTCGTAGTGGCGGCCTTCCATAACTTTCTAACCAAAACTAATTTTTATGGATGGATATACAAAAACCCCTAATGGATTCTTATACGATTCTTTTAAACGGTGAAACCACAACTTTAGTTTTCCAGTTGGATGGTACGTGTTTAGCTTGGAACTCACGTTTTACCCCCAAGGCTGTATGTAGTGGCGGTGCTGTATAAAGTTAACAGACAAATATTTAATACAACCCTCCCAAGAGCCTGTTCATATTTAAAGCTCGCCCCATCCACGCTTTTGTTCCACCCCCACCCCCCGCAGATGTGAAACATGGGCCCCGTTATTAAATAAGAAAATTGAGGGCCCCGCAGAATCACCTGGCACACTCTTTCACCACGCCTCGTCCTGCGTTAAAAAACATTTTTTTCCTCAAGCGCCTTCATATTCTCAACCTTCAACCCCCGCATTTTTTTTTACCCCTCACTCCGCTGCCGGTTGTATATTAAATATTGTATCATGTATGAATTCATGAGAGCTAAATGGTTACCCGTTCCCGGTAGTATTTGGTATGCTACTTCTAATTTGTTAAGATGAAATTTCATTGTATAATATGAATTTCCTTCCCCTTCTGGGAATTCCATTACAGCTCCTTTCTGGGCGAATATTTGCTCAAGGAAGGCCTGGGGTCTTAAATTATAAATTATTATCACTGCATTGAATTTGTTTATAATCAGGCAACTTTAAACATTATTGGCGAATGAATTATATAACCCACGACACATGGAAGTTACTCAAAACATAAACAAGGTAACGCGAATCAATTCCGCAAATCAATTACAAATTTAGTGGATACAGCATGGAGCAAGAATAAAATGCGAAGTTTTAAACAAACAATATTAGAAAGGCCATCCAGCATAAAATGTAACCGGAGAGAAGAGCTGGGTTTAACCAAACACCTAATGACTAATGATTTAACAAGACGCACCAATGTGTAGACAATGCAAGGAACGTCTAGTCATAAGACATACACATATATTTGAGGTGTCTAGAATCAAAACAAGACACATTACTGAAACCAAATTGTTCAGAAAACACCAAAAACAGAACAAGTCTTAGGTTTAATTGTATACTTGTGTATAATTTTCTTAAAAGTTGTATCACAGTCAATTGTTTTTGAGGAATTTGAAAAGGTTATCTGTTATATTATCTATTTTTATTTTTGAAATGTCTTACTTTGTTTTAAACTTCACTTATGTAGGTCTTATATTGAAACCACCTTACCACTTCAACATTAAAAAACAGCATCATCTATGGTGTTTTGAAAATCGGTTTCTTTACCAGTATATAGAGGACATTTTGAACTCGTAAAATCAACAGTTATCTCAAAATCGTAAAAATAGTGATGTGTCTAATTTTGATTCTAGACGCCTCATTTGATCATTCCATACTACGGGTGTATTCAAAATTTCACAAAATTATTTAAGGAATGCCTTTTTAAATCAATGGAATATTCAAGTATTCAAATGACACCATTGTAAGAGAATAAGCATTGTAAGATGAGTTGTAGTCAAATAAAATTGTACAATGCAATATTTTGTAAGTAACGTAGTACTGGGTAAAATTAGTAAATGGTGCTAATGAGCGTAGCAGTAGATGCACCGGGAAAGAGAAAAATAAAATAAAAAAATCGAACGATATGTGCAAGTAACATCGTGAAAAGCACTCTGTAAGTATCACATATCGTCACTAAAATTTCACAACCGCGTAAGTCTATTTAGATGAGAGAGATACGTGGTTATGCTCGATCGTTTGAAATCAGTTTGTTTTACGCGGAAGTAATAGTCATTTTTAGTGCGTTATATTGTTGTTGTTTTTTGTTTTTGTTTTTTAAATCTATTACCAACATGTCCGGGAGATAATAAGGATTCTAAGCATACCAATAACTCAATTTCGCTAAAAATTGACTTACGCGGTTGTGAAATTTTAACGACCATATTTAGCCAGTGTATCTTCTGTAATTTGAATACATGGATTTTGCAAGAGTATTATTATATTGTATTGTTTTGTTTGTCCATTTTTGATGAGAATAGTTTGGAGTTTGAGCGTTTGATTAATGAAATGCCCTGTGATCGAAACGATTCTATTTCTGGTCGAAAGGATTCTATTTCTGGTCGCTGTAGATAAGATCGGGATGCGGGGGGTTCCAGCGAGTTTCTTTTGTAAAGTAAGTGAGGGAAAACTATATAGGCCTGATTTCTTCTCATTGTATAGGAACAAACCAGAAAACTCAAACAGAATGAGGGAAGTTCGTATGGAAAAGAATCCAAGTGGAATCGAATAAAAAAACAAGATATCGAAACATTTTTCCATTTAACTTGTGACACGAGATGAGATTTCACGCACTGGGCAGTGTCATTAAAACTTCTCAGGAGGCTAAAGAAAATAAATTTTCCTACATCCTATTCTGTTTCCCCTCCGGGGTTTCCCTGGCAAAGTTTATCTGATTTTTTTTTCTTCTCCCGGATCTTAGGTTTTTTTTTCAGTGGAAGGGGAATAGGGTGTTGGAAATTACCATTCCGAGGGCAATACGACTCTTTAATTCTTCTCCATTTATCATTAACAACAAGTCCCATTAGATCCGACACCCAAACAACCAAACTTTTTATTATGACCCCTTTCCGAGGCGCTAACTGGGAAATATTGTCGCTGTTCCTCTCTCCGACTAACCTCTATATAAGCCACGGGCTTTGCATTTTGTCCATTATGTTTCCCTTGGGTTATATAAAGACTTAATTATAAGACCTCATTTGCAAAGGAAATTATGAAGTATATTTGTTTCTGATGACA
Source organism: Gonocerus acuteangulatus (assembly GCA_946811695.1). Lineage (NCBI taxonomy): Eukaryota > Metazoa > Arthropoda > Insecta > Hemiptera > Coreidae > Gonocerus > Gonocerus acuteangulatus. Next base: position 24,495,709 of record OX328130.1, read on the forward strand.
TTATTATGAAGAAGAAACACCTCGTTTTTAAAAGGCTGAATGCCGTTAACTCAGTCCGAAATAAATTTAAATCCTACTCTTTTTTCTCCTGGGTTATTGTACTTTGGTTTTTTATTTTACATTTTAGTCCAAAATATTTGAAATCACTTTACTCTTGGAAGAACTGTCCTACTTTCCCAAACAGAAATCTCGATAAGAGTCACACATGAATCTTAGCAAGCTAGCACATGAGTGGTCTATCACGCTAGCACATGAGTGGTCTATCACGCTAGCACATGAGTGGGCCAGCAGGCTAGCACATGAGTGGTCTATCACGCTAGCACATGAGTGGTCTATCACGCTAGCCCATGAGTGTTCTAGCACGCTAGCACATGAGTGTTCTAGCACGCTAGCACATGAGTGTTCTAACACGCTAGCACACGAGTGGTCTAGCACGCTGTAATCTCATGCTAGGGATGAGGGTTCGAATCCCATTTATGACATGTTCACTTTTTTCGGTGACTAACTTGCTGAAATTATTAACTTCTTTGTCAATGGTGTTAATTAAGAGCGCAACCACCTGAGAGCAGTACTACTTAGATACATGGGGCAGTCCATGAACTGGAAAATATCAGTTAAAATTACTACTGGTGGTAATGAGTTAAAATCTGCTAATATTTGTCGTATGAAAAGATTTGTAATGCTAGTTTACAACATATTTTTAAATTTATTTGACGAAATTTAAGTTAGTATTTAATGTTTGTATTTTTTCTTTGATTTACTGTATAAAACAAATGAATTGGTGAAAGAATCATGTCAATATCATTTTCCAAACTCGAGATATAAAATACGCATTTTTAATCTATTTTATTTTATTTCTCAGCTTATTCCCTTTGTTTATTTCCCTTTAACCTGAAGTACTTGAGCTCTAGGTTCTTCCTTTTGCGAAATATTTGTGTTTCTCAGAAAAGCAACGAGAAATTCTAAATAAACAATAATATTCATTGCCAAATACGAAAACAGTTCCAGAATTATTGCTCGAATGGAATTCGTGAATAAGAAGAAACCCTCGACCAGAGAAAAGGAGAGAATTTCAGTCGCCCAAGGCAGAACAAGAGGGAAAATATTACCTAGGAATAAAAATATGGATGCAATGTTACGTTATCTATTGGAGATAGGAAAAAACCTTTCCATTCTACTGGACAGGATCTCCAACTCGAGAGAGGCTATGCTTTATGAATACAAACTCTCCAAACCATTGGACTATTGGATAAACTTTCACGGAGGGGAGACCATTTGAATAATCAATCATATCTGGATAAGTGGGATAATATCCAACAACCATCTTGATAACAGGCTTGTCCGTCAACTCAGAAGATGCCAATCCAATAATTTTTGAAGTATCATTATAAACAAATACAATGTAACGAAAATTATTTCTAATTAGAAGTAAATATTTGACTGTTAGTTTTACAAACCACTGCCATATAGTATAGGATTGGATATGGGGTTTGGCGCTCAAATACTAGATTACTTGCTCCTCGATGTGGACGTCAACGATTTGAATATGAAGATACAAGAGTTCTTGCCAGGGGACTTGATGTCATACAAATCTATGGATACAGTTTGCGATGCCAACGAAGCTGTAAATTATCCAACAAAGTTTTTGAACTCTGTCAGGGATGCCACCGCACCATTCACTACTGAAGGTTGGATCTCCGGTTATTTTACTTCGTAATTCAAATCCACCACGACTGTGCAATGGTACCCGATAAGTGATTATAAAAATTAATAAAAAACGTTATCGAAGCAGGAATTTTGAATGGCAAGTTCCAAGACGAAAATTTATTGCTACCAAGAATCCCTATTATTCCCTCAGACGTGCCAATTGCATTTAAACGCGTACAATTTCCAATTAGATTGGCATTCGAAATGACAATCAATAAGTCGCAAGGCCAAACGATGTCTTTTTCTGGCTTAGATTTGGGCACACCGTGTTTTTCACACGGACAATTATACGTGGCATGTTCTCGCTCGGCTAAACCTTCCAGTTTGTTTGTTTTGGCCAAAGATGGCGTAACCAAAAATATCGTGCACTCCATTGCACTATGAAATTGATTTTTTTTTTTTTTCTGTCTATTGTCATACTTCGTCATGGACATATAATTTTAAATATATTAATCAAGGTAATAAAGTAAAATAATACATAAAAATGTATGTTTGGTGTTTTGTTATTTTTATTGGCTGTCATCGTTTACAGCACTATATTCCTCTTTCAGTCATAGACCACATCCTCACACAGTTACAATAAGTTAGTTATTTTTTATTTTACTTCCAAAATATTTGAAATAATTTATATGGAACATTTTTTTTTATTGTCATAATTAGTGATAGAGATATAATTTTAAATATATTAGTTAAGATATTAATATAGAATGAATTAAAGAAATGGATGTTCGGTGTTTTGCTATTTTTATAGGCCGTCGTTCACTGCGCTCTATTCTCCTTATAGTCATAGACCACATCCCTACATACTTTCAATAAGATAGTTAATTTTTATTTGACTACCAAAATGAGCACTAGAAATAATTTAAAGGCAAAACAATTTTTGCCGGGTCAGCTAGTATATGTATACTTATATTATAGTATATGAGTAAAAAAAAGGTCAGGTTCTGTCTTACAAATTTATTAGATTGTATATTGTAACGCAGGCCATTTTTAGTATCAAGCATTAAGGATTGATGAAAATTTGAAGAATTTTCCAAAACATCTTTCAAGAGTGCCTCTACAGCTACATTCCTTCGAAAAGTGCTACTAAAATAAATGCGTGGAAATCGTTTCGTAGAAGTGGAGCTCCAATTTGCATTTTCCTGTAAGGGAATAAGGGTCCGATTTATTTCTTTTAAGGAATAAATTGGACAAGAAAATGGCGCTGAGTCAGTACAGTCCACACAGGAAAATTCCATCCAGTTCAGCATATAACAACCGTGCATACTACAACAATTAGTATATAAAATTTAAAAGTAGATCAATTTTACAAACTTTTGGCGCTAAGACAAACTATATAGGTAGAACAACATCCGAGATGCAGCTCTTCAAAGTTTGCTATTTTTCCCAATAAGTAAAAAATTGAACTACATAAATTTGAATTTGAAAAAGTATCATAAAAAGTGTCCGCTAGCGTTCGCGCATGCGCGGTGGCCATGTAAGAAAAGCGAGAATGTATGTTTTACAACACATTAACTACATACGTTTTTCGGGTGGACCAAAAGCATATTTATGTTCTTGAATTTGAGTAGAAGGCTCTAAACGAAATTAATTTTATTAGGCTGTAATAATGAGCCAATGTCATGAAACGTATGACTTTTGGGTCATAAAATTGATCGTGGTCAGTAATAATATCAAAATCTTACTAAAACAATTGAAATAAACTTCATGAGATATTGAAGACAAAATACGCAACAAATATTTCAAAATTGTTATAAATGTTTTAATCGTTAACACCATAATTTTGTTTTCATTTTTTAAATAAAATTTACCATTTCCCGCCTTTTTTAAATTTACTTGTTTCCCTTTCCTGTTGTTTATTAACAAAATTATATTGTTGTTTAAGTTCATCTGTTTTTCAACATTTCATGAATTGCACATGATTGAATTTGTATACGGAATAAAAGTTGGGAATTGAATTGAAAATGCCCGTTTTATTGCTGAATACCACCATTAAAATTTATTTGATAAGAACATTCCCGTTGGAAGCAATTCGCAATGTAAACAGAACTTCGCGATGCTTTTATTAATTGAAATATGGCAAACCTCAAGCTTGTTGGGTTCTCACGGAACTCAGGGCGTTCCAATTAGTGACGACCTCTTCCGCATTTATTTTTCCCGGTTTCCTTTTCCTTTTTTTTTTTTTTTTTTTTTTTTTTTTTTTTTTTTTTTTTTTTTTTTTTTTTTTTTTTTTTTTTTAGCACTTTCCTCCGAAGGAAAGTAGCTATTGAGGTTGCACTTTCCTTCGGAAGAGAGTTTTTGTTTTTTCTTCACGAAACTTGGTATATAGGGTTCAATAAGCAAGCGATTGAACGAGTTCGTTAACCACCAAAATCGGTCAATCGGGAGGGGGGGAGGTTTACCCCGGACCCAAAACACTAATTTGACCATGCCAGCCGTAGTTTTCGTTATATTTCAACGAAACTCGGTATTCGTTGCGTTGATCTAAAGACAGGAATACGTTGTAAAAATAAACTAAATCGGTTCATTAGGAGGGGGGTTTACTCAGGACCCACATTACTAATTTGCCACTATCAGCCGTAATTTTTGTTACATTTCAACGAAACTCGGTATTCCTGGTGGTCAGACAAAGAAAAATGGGCTGTAAAAAGAAACTAAATCGGGCTATTTGGAGGGGGGGGGGGTTACTCCGGACCTAAAGTACTAATATACTCGTACCGGTCGTAATTTCTGCTGTATTGTAACTAAACGCGGTATGCGTCGTGGCTATCTCATGAGAAAGAAGTGTTGTAAAAATGTAGTAAATCGGTCAATTGGAAAGGTGGGTTTACTTTAAACTCTGTTTCATTAGAAATGTGAACCGCCAGACGTAGGTTCACAAAGCCGCCGCGAGGAGCGCTATCTCCCACTAGGGCGACTGTTTCTGTTCCTGCGTCAGATCGAAAGACGGAAAATGAAGTTTTTGTGTGTTTATTAAGTAGTACAATATCATTTATTAACATAACGCTGGAAGCAAATTATTTACAAAATTAATAATTGAACAGTTCTCATAAGAAATGTAAATGAGCAGAACTATTCACGTTTTTATTTTATTTATATAGGCTATTTACGGCAAATTATTCAGTAATGTCTACACTAGAAAAAATCTGAGGAAAGTGCTTAGTTATGCAGTCACTGCGTGACGGACTTTTATTTATTTTTTTAAGCAAGAGGAAAGGCTAAATGATTTCCTCTTCTAATAAGGCTAATAAATAATGTATCTAATAATTTTAGGCCCTAAGGAACTTGGCCTAAAATTATTGAACGCTGAAAGCCAGCTGAATTTGAAAGCATTGGTAGAAAGGATCAGTTACTTTGTCGTAGACTTCTGGACGCGTGTAAATTCTTGAGAAAGAGCTAGCCCAAATGTTTCCTAAGCTTCGGGGTTGTTACTTCATCAATAAAGTATCGGCAATTGAAGTCGCGGATATTATCACCAAACGGCCATAGCCACGTTGAATACACCGGTTCCCATAGATCACCGAAGTTAAGCAAGGTCGGGCGTGGTTAGTACCTGAATGGGTGACCGACCACGTGCTGTTGGCATTATAAAAGGGCGGCAACCTGTAGACAGCCCGGCGCTAATGGCCAAGATGTAGATGCGCCGTAAAAAAAAAAAAAAAAAAAAAAAAAAAAAAAAAAAAATTATCACCAAATGGAAGAACCTACAAGAGAACTCAACCAGATCAGACGGAAAATGTTGTTCTTAGAGTAAACATCCTCTCGATATCGGAAATAAACTAAGCAGGAACATGCCAAAGGCGAGTAAGCGCAATAATCGCTTGTATTTTATGAAAATGGTAAGGTCAACGAGATTTCATTCAGACAAGCAGAAGAAAACCAAATGCATTCTTTTGGGGTTTTTTTTGTTTTTGTTGGAAATGTTTGGCACGAAAAAACACATAGGGGGCATCACCCTACTACCTAACTTAATATGTGAAAAATCATCCCTACTTGTACGTTAACATGAACTTACACTACCCATACACATTAATTATGCGTATATATATATATATATATATATATATATATATATATATATATATATATAAAACAGAAGGCTCAGTGGTAGCGCACTTCGCTCTTTTTCTGGAGAACTGTTATTGTTCGGGGTTGGGCATTTTGGTCACAAATCGCCCCTAGAACTACATTTGACCATGGGCCTATATAAGGGAGAGGGCTGCAGCTAGTGTTGTAAAAGAGCGCGCCTTTAAGGCTAGAAGGCGCGGCTCCTAAAAGCTGGAGCTCTCAGAGTTTGGACAGGGCTCGATAGAAGAGAGCCTTGAAGGCTCGCCTCGGGAGAAGGCGCATGCTTTGAAGCCTTTTACTTTTCATTTCCAAAATGGTGGATGGCGGGCAAACAGCTATTTCATGAAATATACTTTAGTAGATTCGTCCTAAATTCTTTCCGCTACATTGAAATTATTCGCTGGCAATTAAATTTACCATTCCATTGATAAACTAATTATATGGATCACTAATGGGTAAAAATAGTAACTTTTCCTAAAAAATAAACTCTTCTGTGAGCAACACTGTCGTACTTGTTCACAATTGCCATCCTCAACTTTCAAAATATCACCGTTTGTACGTAGTGTGAAAAAATAGTATTACATTAAAATAAAAAGTCATCATAATACATACATAAATTGTCTCTGAAAAACCATTAGTATCTAATCCAAACACACCAACACAATTAAAACCAAAATGTTCTATATCTCGCCTAAATAATACAAGTCCGTATTTTTCGTGACGATTTGAATCTATAAGAATATAGAATTTAAGAAATCAACTGAATGAGTCACTTTATTTAGATTAATCTTTAATTTAATAAACTGAACTTTTTGGAATTTTATTAACCCTTAGTTACACGCTAGGCGGGATTTCCCCGTATTCTCAGAAAGACAGAAATGTAAGTCAAACCCTTCTTTGTAGACATCCCAGGGTTCCAGGTATCTTTCCTCCGATACATACAAAAATACGGACTTGTACTCATTCTAAGAATTTAAGACGATATGTTCTGTTATAAGTTAAATTGTATCTATAGTTCTGTTACCTATCACAATTATAAATTTTTCTTGTTTGTTTCTGTATTAATTTCTTTTTTGTCATTTTAGCTGACGAAGGCTACCAATGAGTAGCCGAAACGTCCGAAATATAGATTTTTTTAAAACAAAAATCATATTGAGGTTTATTTAGCCGAATCCCAACCATTCCATCTTTACTTATCACCTCGACGGCTAACTATCTAATCATCATGACCTTTTTTTTGAGTAAACAATACCCCTACTAACAGTCATTCACCTACCCTTAGTATGCAGTCAGACCGTGAAGTGTTAGCATTGCGAAGTGCGGTTGTTTAGACGCTAGTGTGTTCTCCATTAGGAACCCCGCAGTTGAGATTGATCTCAACTGCGGGGGATTAACTGGCTAACTAGACCACCACTAGACGAACGCAGAGATGGCCTATGGCTTTGTTTTTTCGATTCTTGGACATGTCTGGAGTCAATGGATACGTGATATACGTGGCAAATAATAGGGGAACTGATAATCGGCGAAAAACACGCATGGACTTTTTTGAAGCATTAGGATTCAGCCTCTTAGAACACCTGAAGAGCAGAGCGAAAATTCAAAACCTTCCTCTGGACGTAAAAGCTTTTCTCTCATCCAAGTACAGAACGACAGCCGTTCCAGGACCAAGCGATGTGCCTCTTAGTCGAACAGGACCTTGTTTTTTTGTGGAAAACACTGGAATAACAAAGTCACGGGAAAATGTAATAGGTGTGTAAGATTCGTGTGCAAAAATCACAGTGCCTGCGAGATAACGTGCCAAGAATGTAAAGACAGGTTACCAGATGCAGAAGAAGTGTGGACACTCGTTCTTGGAATGTTTTGATATAGGCACTACTTTTTATATTTTGATGACCTGTTGAATAAATAAATTTATTGTATTGAAGCGTACCTTATGCCCATGATCCTTTTGCAACCAATTAGTACATTTTAGTTCATTATTAATTGGAAGTCTGCATGAAATAGAGAATAATATAAATGTGCGGGGATTTCCCCGCTAGCGTGTACTAACGTAACTTCCCGTCTAGCGATTAACCTTCAGGGCTTGATAAGGTTAGGATGGAGCCTCACTCCCGAGCCTTCATGGAGCCCTCAGAGCTCGGGTTGTAGAGGCTAGGTTCAAGGTTCAGGCCTGAAGCCTCTAGTAGGGCTCGCTTTTAACAACACTAGCTGCAGCCCTCCCCGAAATTTTGTTTTGTTGATAAAAGTTCATGTAAAAAAAGCCTATAAAAACGAAAAATGTCTTCTACATTTACCTTGGTCTACTAGGTGTCCAGAGGTCCTTAAACCCACCATTTTACACTAAAATGATTAGAATTTTCCCTAGGAAATGCCTAGGTGCTCTCAGCGCCCCCTCAATTTTTTGTTATATACGTTAGTGCATTCTTCAAAGTGAAAAACACATCAATAGCAGATTACGGTGCCCACAATATCTTGAGTAAACGTTTTGTTTTTATATAAAAAATCTCCAGCATTGAAAAGTGAAAAACCTTAATCATTTTGATAAAATAATGACTAATATTTTCTAAAATACGTAGATAAATACCTTAGGTTTGTGACCTATTCAACTAATAATTGAATTTTTAAATTTATTCATTTCTTATATTACATTTAATTTTTTGTTATTATTTATTTTATTTATTTTTTTTATTGAACAATAAATTCCTCTTTTCGGAAAAAAAGAATCACAAGCGAGAGGAGCCAACAGAAGTGTTTTGCCGGGAATAAAAAAAATTGAAAAAAAAAACAAAAAAATTAACCTACATCCTCATATCAGTGTATACATTTTCCCTCTATTATTTCGTAATTTTATGGCCAGAACTAAGGGTAGGAAGAGTCCCCCCCCTCCTGAGCTTCTTAGGTTTAACTCGAAATGTACTTAAAGTTCTGAAACGGTTTTTGATAAAAGTATGCTGAAAGAATCCCCACTCTCGTATTTAAACCCTAGTAAAAAAAATAAAAATGAATTTATAAAAAGTTAAAACGTCTCACTTGAAGTCATATATTTCAGACCTTTGTTATTCAGTGAAACATTTCCCTGAAATACGTGGGCCATTTTTCTGAAAAAAAGAAGAAAATAAAGAACAGAGTACAAATTTATGAATAGGAGAAATATTATAAATCTCAAGAGCGCAGGAGAGCACGAGATAAACCAGGGCCATATTGCCCCGCACGGTTTATGAATTGAGTGCCCGGCGGTCGTGAAGGACCGTCCTGCGGCTGGCATGTTTATGGCCCTGTAGTGGAGGCGATTATCGGGGGTACCTTGTGAAAAATCATCGTTTTGGACCCTCGTCGTCCGGGAACATACCTGTGTCTGAAGGTGTACAGGTTTCGGGCTTGGAGTCCGGCCAGGGTCCACAAATCACGCCCAAGGTCTGGACCAGCCCCTTATAGGTAGGGCATCTAAATTATAGCTCATCTATATACATCTAAGGTGAGTGGAAGTTTGTCATTTAGTAACCTGCCTTCACCTGCCGAAAGCTATAGATAATAGCTAATGAATCCAGAGGCAAAGGTCGAACTGATACCACTACATTTTCTATATCTTTGCTACTGAATATTATACGTCAAGTAGCTTTTACCCAGCTTGCTACACCTACTTTCTGCATCTAGAAAAGCCAAAATAAATTAGAAACCAAATAAGTAATATTCAAATCTAATAACACAAATCTGTAAGTTTGGGTTCAGAGTTTCGAACCCGTGACCTCCAAACTTTGAGTCCTAGACGATTTTAACCCAGCCTATAATACCCCCCGGATCAAGACATACATGTGTGCCAAGTTTGGGGAAAATCGGTCAAACGGTGTGGATTTGTATATGGAAAAAACAGATAAACGGTCACGAAATTTTGATATATATATAGATTTAACCTAAATAACTCTGATAAGATTTATATCTTCACTCACGGATCCAAATCAGATAATGGTGTAGGAACTTCAGGTGTAATTGATAAAAAAATCATTGCCAAGAGACTTACAGCTAATCGTAGCATATTAGTACAGCAGAGCTCTACTAAATTCTTATTGCACTGAAAAACATTCCCAGGACTGACAGACGAGACGTGATTCTATTCACTGACTCATTGAGCACACTCCTAGCATCCAGTAATAATAGACATTTTCAAAACTATTAACTCAGATAACACAAGCACATTAAAATATTACGGGCATTTCCATACCTCTGTTTATAGCAATAAGTGAATGAAAATTTTGTGCATTGCTGGGTCATTATTCAATTTATATATATATATATATATATATATATATATATATTGAATAATGACCCAGCAATGCACAAAATTTTCATTAAATTAATTAAAGGCTGGGTTGGCCTAGGGACGGTCAGGGAGGCCCAACTCAACCCATGAACGAAGAAACTAGAAGAAAAAATCTTTAGTGCTTGCTCGGGATTTATATATATATATATATATATATATATATATATATATATATATATATATGTATATATATATATATATACATGGGAGGGCATACATGGATAAACACTTCACCTTCAGTTTAGGGAAACCTAGTGTTTTTATATTTTGAGTAGAATCTTTTTTTTTATTTTCAAAAAATCAGAACAAACAAATAGATGTATCGTTTCATGATTAAAAATAAATAAAGATGTTTTTTTTTGGGGGGGTGGAGAGTATTTCTCTGTATTTGATATAAAATATTATGAAACCATAAATCCATTTCGACAAATCCAGAAAAATAATTTGGGGGCTTGTTTTAGCGCGGTTCCTCCCTCCCCCATAGGGAGGAACCCCGCTTATAAGGTTGATACAATGAAACAATCCGGAAGTGCCGACTAGAAAATTTCGCGTTTCAGAACGCCTAGAGACCGAAAATAACGGTGGTTCAAATTTGTATATATATATATATATATATATATATATATATATATATATATATATATATATGTATATATTTATTTATATATATATATATATTTGTCTGTTCGCTCTCTAGATAGAAGACGGATGGTCCGATTCTGATGAAATTTCGTACAAAAATCCGTCGTCCAATTTGAAAGGTCAAGTTCGTTAACCAGCAAAATCCGCCCACTGGAAGATGGCATTTGGGGCGAAATTCGCGCAAAAAAAATCGTAACGCTTACGTTTTTGAGTTCATAAGCTTGTAAGTACTCTTTTTATAGGCTTCTTGGGCTAGGAAAACGAATGGAACCATTTTCAAGGCGATAGCTTTAACCGTTTTCGAGAAAATTGGAAAAATAGTTTTTGAATACCGTTTTTGGTTTGGGTACTTAGAATTACGGGATTCAGTTGAAACATTATCTGCATGTTCTACTTTCATTAAAACTAATATGTTGAAAGTTTTGTTACGTTTGGAGTTAAGGAAGGGTTAGAATAAAATATTTTATGAACAGACATGAAAAGTTTTGGGAACTTCGTATACTTTCATTAATATCTCGAACACGGCTGGGATATCGTGGTAAGTGGATAGAAACTATTTGAAAGCTTACTAAATTCTCTACAAAAAAGATTCTAAAACTATTTTTGATTAGGTTATGTCAATCGGAGAAATAAGTGCTTAAAACTTCAAATACGTCTGTTTTGTTCTTATGAACGGGTTTTTGTCGTTCTTTTTGTAATTTTTGTCTCCTTCCCTTCGTTTTTTATTGCTTTTTATTTTTGTAATTTCTTATGTTGGGAAAATTTTGTGTGTAAAACAGGATATGAAAAATGAGACCAATTTTCTGTTGCTAGAAATAATGTAAATTTTGGGAACTTTCATTAATATCTCGAAAACGGTTGAAAATCTTGGTAAACGGAAGAATACCATTAGAAAGCTTATAAAATGCTCTACATAAAAGGTTCTAATGAAAGTTTTGATTAGGCGATGACAATCGGAGAAATAAGAGCTTAAAGCTTTAAAGTAATTGATTTCGCTTATTCGAACTGTTCTTTTTGTCTGTTTTTAATTCCTTGTTATTTTTTAATTGCTTATAGTTGGATAATGTATTCGAAAATAAAACAGGTTCCAAGATTCCAAGACCTTGTAACTAGCGGGACGGTTTCTAGTGTTGCCGACCCTTCCAGGTAAGATTGTAAATCCTACCTTTCAAGACTGGTGGAACCAAAATAATAACTGTCGGTCACTGCTACTTAATAAAACTACATTTTATCCTAAAAATGGTTTTATTGTGCCGACGTTTCGGCTTGAACTTCAAGCCTTCATCAGGGCTGTAAATACAAGTAGGACATATTTAACACTAATATATGCACATATCTATGTAAATATACCTAACATATATATATATATATATATATATATATATATATATATATATATATATTTATATATATATATACATATATTTATATATTTATATATAAGCATATACACATACACATATACAAGCACACATATGTACATATATATGCCCACATACATACACATATGGGGTATATATTATTAAGTAGCAGTGACCGAACCCCGACAATCCCTACCTTGCATCATCAACGGTCAACGATCTCCTCTCAACAAAATAATAACTGCTTCTATTTTAATCTTTCGAAATTAGACTAGGGATAAGAACGGAACCGCGCTAAGATGAGGCAGTTCCTGCGAGTCGGACTTTTTTTTCTTATTAGTAAGGACAACTATCGAGGGGAGTAATGAAAAAGAAAAGACCGAAACAAAAAAATAAAACATGAAATTGAACTTTTCCGATTAAAAATGATGAAACGCTATGCCCTCCAGGGAAAAGGAAATACCCCACGCATGATCTCATATCCATTAAAAGCTTTTCTTTGTTTAGTTTTAAGTCCGAAGCCTGTCGATCTGTGAAATTTTCAGGGAACCCTTAAACTAAGGCTTTATTATTTATTTCGGCTTTTATTCATTTTTTTTTTTTTTTTGGTTCTCTATATGTTCTTCTTGTATGTTTTTCTCCCTTCAAGCCCAATAAATCTTATGGAGATAAACTAAATGATGATTCAATGTGTGGTCCCTAGATAGATAGATCGAATCAAGTTCCCCTCAAGCAGTGGCACTCAACTCTTACATAGGTGCCACAAACACGTGTTAATATAGAAAAGGAGGCCCGGAGGCCGTGAGTGTTAAGGCGTGAGCACTTATCACTCCGTGCCAAGGGTCGTGGGTTCCATTCCCCCCCCCTTCCGGTGGACCGATTTTGGGACGAAAAAACAAAAACTCTGGCCGCTATCGAGTTAACAGACACACACACACACACACACACACATATATATATATATATATATATATATATATATATATATATATAGATATATATCAATTTTAACGGGGGTCATTTTCGGTGTCTACTAGGTAGGATCGATAAAGATTTGAAGAAATTTTTCAAAAATTCCGTCAGGAGTGCTAAAAGGCATCAGCCCTAACCTGAATGTAAAGGGTGGTTACCTATAGATAACCCGTCCTAAAATTCTAAGTTAATTATAATGTACGTTAAAATTTAAATAAATAAATAATATACAAAAGAAAAAAATTAATGATTTACCATGTTTTCGCGATTTTGAAAACTTATTTTTTTTTCTTTTTTTTTTTTTTTTTAATATTAACTCATGTTTAAAATTTTATGTTTACAAAAAAAAATATAAAATTGCAGTGTTCATTAACTCAATATTTTGTTAAAATTGGGAAATTAAATATCATTTATTCGTTGAATATTCGACAGTTTACGAACAGATGAAATTTAATTAAATACGTATGTTTTTTGTACACCGTGAAATAGTTACCAATGTAACTCCGAATTAATCTAGTTTCTTTTTCTTTCCTGTTCTTCCACAATGATATAATTTGCATAAAAGTGTTATAGCAACACATGAACAGATTATATGTTTATTCTTCTTTATTGTAAAATTATTATTGAAATTATATGTGAACACATAAATTATTGCGATCAACAAGTACACAAATAATGTGCCACATTAATTGGGACAAAATAATTATTCTTGTTAATTTCACAGGATGCCATGTTACAGGACACACTTCTATAACAGATCTAAAAGATTCAATAAAATATCATTACAGAAATATTCCTGATTAAATTTAAGCATATTTTAAGTACAATTTAATATCGGAATTTTAAAATAAAATAAAATAATTAAATAAAATAATATTGGCGGCACTTATAGCCAAGATTTGTTGATGCGCCGTTAAAAGAAAAAAAAAAAAAAAAGAAAAAAAAAAAGAAAAAAAAAAAAGACTAGCGAGTTGGCGGTTAGTGGTACGGATAAATAATCAATATTCGCTGACAGAAAAAATAAATGGTAAAAATATGATAGAAACCTATTCACCTAGAAGTAATAAAAACACATTTTAATTAATAATAATAATAATATTTTTTGAAAATTCTCGATAAACAATATGAAGCTTATAAGAAACTCTTAAAATATTATAAGTGATTAATAGATTGGTATAATTAGGCAGATCGATTTTTTTCATATATAATGTATTTGTATATGTAATTGACTTAAGTGTATTCTTCATATGTATTCTTCAGTGAATTCAAAAACATTATATTCGCTTAAACAAGATTAAGTATTTCATTATATATGGAACCTTGAACTATATATATATATATATATATATATATATATATATATATATATATATATTGCAATGAAATCTCATACATATAATTTTAAATTCTGGCGCGATGTTAAATTAGATCCCAGAAAATAAAAATTCGTATTTAATGTTTTAAGCCGTGTAAAAAAAAAAAAAAAAAAAAAAAAAAAAACATACAGTGTTAGACCCAGTAAAACTTTAAAATTTCGTTTGTTTTAGGTTCAACAACCACTGGAAGTAGTAAGAAGGCATTCTTGATTTTTTTCCTTATATGGTTAAAAATAGCATAATGTATTGTGTGTTTTTTTTTTTTTTACTTAGTTAGACACGTTTGTAATTATTTTGCCGATTTGAAATATGGTTCTGCATTAATTTCAGGTTAAAATATCCATATAAATGCTGCATCGGAAGGCATAGGTAGGATAGGCATCGGGGGGCTAAGGACATCCACATCATATATATATATATATATATACGTGTGTGTGTATTTCAAAATATCGAGGCTTTTTAATATTCATTACCTTAAACTTATTTAATTTGATATGAAGCCTAGTAATCTATTTAGCAACATAGTCCTTACAGGGTTCATTATAACTTTATTCGGGCGCCATCAAAGGAAGATAAATTAAAAAAAAATAGCATAAAAAAAAACAAAAAAAAAACGTTCTCTTCATATGTGTATATTTGAGGCCCCCTCGGAAAGAAATATTAAAAGACGTTCTTTTGTATTATCCAATACAATCTGGTATATTTATATTTTTGCCTGGAAAAAGATCAGGTTACAGGAATTGGGTACTTTTCACCGTTCCAATATGATATTGCTTCACACATATTGCTTTTCACAACACAACGGTGAAAAAAATGAGGAAAAAAATAAAAGAAATATATTCAGACAAATTGTAGATTCACAGTGAACATTCCTTCGGATTTCTATAGAGAAAATTTATTCTTCTAAAAATGATATTTTCTCGGAATATCGAAAAAAATGAGGAATCGCATTCGTCGCGCTTTATTGGAACTCTCAGTGAATGGAGAAATATTTTTGCAGTCATCAATATTTTATATTTTTCATCAATTTATACGGCAGAAACAACATTTACTTTGAATTATGAACATTGAAATCCCTGTATATTTCATCAAATGACTGCTATTTCTGCATCAAATTTGAATTTATTATTTACCGCGTGGTATATCGGTGTTTTGAAAAAATAATAATTGTATGAGCCTTCCTCGCGGAGATTGTGCATTTTTTATGATTTGAAAAGTGTAAAAATAACTCAAACAAACAGTCACACGCTGAATGAAATGTAACTTTAAATAAAGGTTGAACATCAAAAGAAATTAGACTCTTATTTTATTTTACTTTTTTTTTTACATCAGCTTTAACTCAATTTAAACGGTCAAAAGTACCTCTTGATGGTTAACTAACGAAATGGCCTACAATTTTCCAAAGTTCGACTTTTTATTTTTTTTAAAAAGTAATGAGTAAATAGGACTGAATGAGGAATCTGACTGTGTTTAAGGTGACACTAGAATGAAGTAACAATCGCCATTTTGATTTCAGATATATATAACAAAAAATGTTCTGTACATATAGACACAATATTTTTTCACGCATGACATTTGAAAGTAACAAAACTCCATTCCACATTTTTTGACAAAAGGGAGCCAATCGTTTAACCCATCCCTCAATAAACTCATTTACTTCATTTATCAAACTTATACTTCATATTTGCAGTGATTTATTTCTTACTAAATGTAGAAGTTTTCCTGTAAGTAGTGAATCTGCAGGATGTTAGGGGGCTGAGGAAACAATTTGCGAGAAACATTTGATATATTAAAAAAAAAAAAAAAAAAAAAAAAAAAAAAAAAAACAGAAATGCGTTATTAAATGTCCTCAATCTTCTATCAGTGGGTTTCGTGAATTAAATCACTATTTTCCTAAAGGACATTTTATCTATTCTATGATGGTATAATTAGAATTTAATTATTTTAAACAATCCGTCCCTATTCAATAAAAGTCCGTCACGCAGGAGCTGCATAACTAAGCACTTTCCTCAGAATTTGGGTAGTGTAGATTGCTTTCCAGAACAATTTGCTTAAAATATCCTACATAAATAAAATAAAAACATGAATAGTTCTCTTTTAAATTTGTAATGAGTAACTGATCAATTAATAATTTGCTTCCAGAGTTATGTTTACTCATGGTACCTATTACACTACGTAATAAATACAAAAAACCTCATATTATCGTATTTTGATCTAACGCAGGAACAGGATACAGTCACTCTAGTGGTAGAAAGCGCTCCTTGCGGCGGCTTTGTGAACCTACGTCTGACGGGCTTTTCTATTGAAATATATTACAAATTAAACCCCCGCTTTCCGATTGACCGATTCAGCTCATTTTTACAACACCTCTTTCTCATGAGTTACCCACGACGTATACCGCGTTTCGTTACAATACAGCAGAAATTACGACCGGTATGAGTATATTAAGAATTTGGGTCAAGAGTAAACCCCCCCTTCTAATGAACCGATTTAGTTTATTTTTAGAACACATATTTACCTGTAGATTACCACTAAGAATACCGAGTTTCGTCGAAATATACCAAAAATCACGGCTGGTAGTGGCGAATTGGTATTGTGGGTCTATATTACCACTACGAATACCAAGTTTCGTTGAAATATAACAAATATTACGGCTGACATAGTCAAATTAGTGTTTTGGGTTCGGGGTAAACCCCCCCTTCCGGTGGACCGACTTTGGTGGTTAACGAACTCGTTCAATCGTTTGCTAATTGAATGCTATATACCAAGTTTCGTGACGAAAAAACAAAAACTCTGGCCGCTATCGTGTTAACAGACATATGTATATATATATATATATATATATATATATATATATATATATATAAATTTTAACGGGGGTCATTTTCGGTGTCTACTAGGTAGGATCGATAAAGATTTGAAGAAATTTTTCAAAAATTCCGTCATGAGTCCAACCTCAATAGCTACTTTCCTTCGGAGGAAAGTGCTAAAAAGTATGTCTACATTAAAAAAAAAAAAAAAAAAAAAAAATTGGACATAACTGCTTTTCCCTTCGGAATGGGACCAGACTTCAAATGAACTTTTCATTGGAAATTATGTCTAGAATCACTTCCCTGAGTTTGGCTACTTACAATTAGACCTAAATCACCCCGTATATTTGATATATGTTCAAGTAAATTAAAAGGGAATTAGAACAACAAATAAGTTATGAATCCTTCCAATAATTACCATTGGCTTATAAAAGGTTGTAATTTTTAATATATATATATATATATATATATATATATATATATATATATATATATATATATATATATTAAAAATTACAACCTTTTATAAGCCAATGGTAATTATTGGAAGGATTCATAACTTATTTGTTGTTCTATATATATATATATATATATATATATATAATCCTGTGTACCTTTTTCAAATAAATCTTTACAACTTAAAACATTAACACTAGATTTACCAGACCTACTACTGGTATAAATGTCAATAACAAAAAAATATATTTATTGCTAATATATATAAAGTAATATTAAGTTCATTAAATGTATTCTCTACTTATAGCTACAAAAGTCATAACATCATTTAGTAAAGCAAATGTTATATGTAGTAGGAATTTTGAATTGAGTTTGCACGAACAGTCAAAATGACTGGTCTGGTAAATCTAAAGTTAAACATAACATTAGGGAGCGATTTTCTCATGTTATAGACCTTGAAAACAGCAATTAAAATAGCGTGGGTTTAGTTTTGTACTGAACCCAGGCTTTGGCAGTTTTGACCTTGTAATATGCTAACAAATACATCTGTTTTTAAAAACAAATTGAATGCAGCGTTCATATATAACACAGTCCTTACGAATCTCTGATAAATGGTCAACATTTTATTTAAAAAAAAAACAGTCCCGTAACATGCCTCGAGGGCCCTGAGGGGCAGATACTATAGAGGTATCTGATTCATGACCATACGGCACACTAGGGAGATAGAGTGGTCAGTACTATGCTCCGGCCGCCTGATTTTCCCCTTGGCTGTTTCGACTGCTAGAGTCATTAGCACCCAAGGTACCCATTATTAAATTAATTAAAGGCTGGGTTGGCCTAGGGACAGTCAGGGAGGCCGAATTCAACCCATGAACGAAGAAACTTGAAGAAAAAATCTTTTTTTTTAGTCCAGTCACCTAACACAAAAAAAGGGGCAAATTTTATTAAAAAATGCGAAACGCTGATTTTTTTGGGGTGTTGTTCGGAGCCACCCTAGTAGTGTGCACCCAGTTTGTCAGCTTTAAAAGACCTGTGCTAACTGCGCACCAGTCGAAAAACCTTAAATTTTTTTTTTTGCTTTTCGCTTATAACTCCTAAACCGTGAACAATTTTTACTGTAAGCGTGGTAGGGGCTTTCCTTGGCATACCTGAGGTTTGTGGGCCGTAGGGTTTCCCGGATATTTCTTACAAGACAAAATGTTGGTAATGGCTCACTCAGTGCGCCAGCGCAACAACTGGAGGGTTAAGAAAAATCCGAAAGACTTTCCGAACGCCCCATATATTTACTTACAGTATTTATAGTGATTTCGTAATTTATGTAATAAAATAAATTATTGTGTAGATCATTATCAACCAATGTGCACAATATGTAAGTATTGTTACCTTCATGAATTCCTCGATCTCCTTAGAGTGATTTATCGGAGGCCGTTTGTGCATAAACTGTGGTGGCTAATACATCTCCACAGACAGCAATAACACTTCCTGAAGGGAAATGTAGGCCAGGAGTAAGGTAATGTACACCCGACCGCATAGACCACACACCCATAAAGTGCAGAACTCGCTATAAAACACAGGGAGCACCACCCGGCCCCGTCTTAATTACTGGGAGTCGTCTTACCACCGACTCGCTAATAATCAACAAAACCTCCCCCTTATACCTCTTTGGAATGGCTGTTCTACCACAAGCCATCTCTTTATACCTCCTTGGAATGGGTCTTATACCACCACCGGTGGCTCTTATGTTCCCACCGCCTCTTGGCTGAGTAATGGATATTGCTTCTTTGTAGTCATTTTTCACTCCTCTGAAGTCATTTTCCTTGTTTCGACCTTTATTAGACATCAGAACTAATTTTGCTTTTGTATACATCTTATTATTGTTTAACTGTTGATTTTATAATCATCTATTTGATTGGATATTAATCCAACCAAACAAACATAAACTCACACATTTTTTGAGCTACTAAAGCTCATTGATTTAAAGATTACAGCTAAGCTCTACTGCATTCTTATTGGACTGAACAAGACTCCCAGGACAGACAGACGAGATGTGATTCTGTGCACTAACTCATTGAGCTAACTACAGGCACTAGCAGACAGATACTCCACGCATCTAACAATAATAGACATTTTGAAAGGTATTCACTCACATATCAAGCCTATTATTATGTACTGGCTGCCAGGTCATGAGGATTTAGGAAAAATGCCCCTAGCAGATTCATATGCAAAACTTGCCATAAGACTACAAGTGACTACACTGATCAGTCATAGAACAAGACTTGACCAATGCAACTAAACAAAACATGATAAATTATTGGCAAGACAGCTGGACACGACTAACAAACAATAATTGATGTACAATCAACTCAGGACTAGACATCCAGCTATCGAGATATGTAACAGACGAGCCACAGAAGACTAACATACGAATATCTCATTACAGGACTTAACAAACAAATTTTTATATAATCTATACAGACTTTACTGGAAAACACTTGCTTAAGGAGTGCAAAAGGCGACAAAATCTAAATAATCCACATGACAGGAACGAATGGTTGAGGGACAGCAGTAGAAGTACGAGAGTTCGTGAACCGAGTTTCTTTATAAAAACTTCGAGACAGGAAGGACCTCGAGGGGCCTGAATGGTCTATTGGTGACAAACGACAATATGTACGTTTTTGGCTTACTTGTGATCTAAATAGGGATAAATATTTCTATCAAGTTATCTGAAGAATGAGATTCAGGATCTTTATTTCGTTTGTAGATAAAAACAACGTCATAAGGAGACAAAAAATATGCCGAAAATAAGCCTGAACGTCCATCCCCGCAGCCCTTCAAATAGAAATGTTTCTATATGAATATTAAAATATTCTAATGGATAAACGTGTGGATTAAATACATATTCATGACCCTGCGAGGAATACTTTAAACCCCTCGGAGGAATACTTCTAAGGTTCCCTAGGAACTGGTGGGACTACTTTTTGCTCCCCATTGGGACCTCTGCTCTGTAACTATGCTTATTTATTCATCCCCGATCGACTTTTCACTTGGCCCGGAATTAATAGTCTTTTCCCAAGTGTTAAATAACCGATAAGGGTCGCTTGTTGTAATTTTTTTATCAGCCCTTTCCTACGTAATCCTCGGCTCTAATTTCCAAGTTTTGACTTTTGTGTAGAGTGCCAATTTGTAGCCGCTCTGTGCTGAATCGTTTAATTTTCTCCCCTTTTGTCGTTCCCTTTGTTCTTGCAAAATTGATACGGACTTTTACCGATAGTTCACTTGGCGAACCAAACTCCCTCCGTTGGGGCATAAATTTTTTATTTGGTTCGGGTTCGATTACAGCTATTTTCAAGGAGGATTATTATAGTTCCCGGTTTTACTCCTTTATGCCTAGCAATTCTCAAATCTAACAGTTATGCGGTTAATAGCGATTACAAGTAACGAGGTGACAGGATCACTTCGGCTGCTGACGTTCATTCCAATCGTGTTTTCAGCTTAAATGAATTTTAACCAATTTATAGTGGTTTTCGAGAAACATTTTTACTGTCAAGCAGATCCTCTAGGAATAGTAGGGTATGGAAGTTAAGCCACAATGTCTTCAACATCAATATCATACAAATTTTCATCTTCTCTGGTAAACTTGTCACTAAAGTTTGTTTTTTCAAATATTGGATCATATATTGGACATTCAATACCACAGATCTCTTCGACTAAATATGTAATAGTCTTTTTACTTTTATTTTTAAAAAGTATAAAATTTTCTTTTTTCAAATCATATTTTTCAAATTGTTGCTGGTCATCGACCTAACGACATTTATCAGACAGATCAACGTCACTTTCTCATGAAGAAATTTCGGTGTCAGTAGCAGAATCTGAATTGTCATTAGAATAATTTTCTTTTTATTTACGACTTTTTTAGGAAGGAATTTTATTTGTATGTGGTGTCTTACGTTTAGGGTGGTGTTTTCGTTTTTTTTTTCACCTTCAATAAGTAGCTTTCCAGGAATATCTGTCAGGATACGAGGTTTCCCTTTAGGCCGGCCCCTCGTTCACATTTTCCCTCCCTCCACTTTTCGATGAGGTTCTTTTTTTTTTCTTTTCTTTTTTTTTACGGCGCATCTACATCTAGGTAATTAGCGCCGACATCCAGGGTGTAGCGAGGAATTTTACCAGCGAGCCGTGGGATGATAAAATTCCTGCTTCGCTTATGAATCCAAGGCGCTAGCCATTAGACCACGGGAGACCCCTTTTCGTTGAGGTCTTACAACTTCCAGTGGAACGATAGGTTCGAACTGCTACACTGAGGATTAATAATGCCAGTTTGAACTTATTTAATTTATTATTTTTTAAATTCTTTGAACAATTGAGGCAACCAATATTAATTTAAAAAAAAAATTGTAGCAGAAGAACAAAAAATTTGAATTATGTAAAAATCACTCAGGTGTGTTGTACCTTTGACCTGGTCACCCTGGCAACCCAGGTAGTGCAAATTAAAAATCATGCTAAAAATTTTAGGGTTAAGATAAATCAATTTCAGAAGCTACACTATGTTTCTTATTGTAATAGCTACTTTGTCAAATGATTTCCATCGAAAAAGACTTAATACAAAAAATATTATGAACTTAGATTTTTATGATAGAAATGGATAAGTATTTTTTGCAAGAATCCTCTTTGACTTGAATAATCCAAAGTAGGTTACACTAGCCCTCTAGTGAAGGAGCTAAACACTAATTACACCAAAATTTATAAAATGTTGCTACGTGCCGCGACAGTCTCGGTGGTCAAAGGTACAAGACGGTCAGAGGTACAACACCTTCCCCTATATATATACATACATACATACATATATATATATATATTTATATATATATATATACATATATGTATATATGTGTGTGTATATATTCGTTTATATGCTTGATCACAGTATTCATGAGTGAAAATTGGGCATTCTAAACAGAGGAAGTAAAGAGCCCTAGAATATATATATATATAATTATAATAATTAAAGAAACACGACTAAATATATTGAGTAATTTAATATATGAATTATTTAGCGTAGAATTGTTAAATGATAAAGTAAAAATGAATAAAGAGGACTAGTTATAGAATAAAAAAGAGCACTCTTCCTAATTAATTATATACACCTAAAGGTTGAATAGTTAGTTGAAACACTTTGCTGATTTCATTCATGGTTAATTAGTTACTATTTTAGGGTGGAGTAGAAGGTCTTTCCACAGTCATTCTATTGAATTAATGATTCAACTGCTTCATGGAAACACTGTTTATGTAAATGGCCTTTGACTCGGATTTTTATTATTTTAATTAATTAATTACGTATTTTGAGCTCGTTTCCTTCTTCCCTTTGTACGGAAGAATCCCGCCCTTGATGTTCACCTCATGACGCAATTAAGAAGTGCCGATTAAAATATTTTACGTTTCGGAACCCATCGAAATGTAATTCGAACGCATCGAAATACCATACAACAAAAATGGCAACTAGATTGGAGTCTGGATCTGACAGAAAACAAACTAAGACAAATAAAAAATATGCTTATTGACAGACAAAACGCATACAGAAATTCCCGGAGAGAGAAAATAGTGCTTGCAAGACTGCTAATAGGCCACACACGCATCACTCACGAATACATAATGACTAAAACTGAAAGACCAACATTTCGGATCTCTAATTCAGAACTAACAGTCAAACAGATGTTAACCGATTGCCTTTTAGCACTTTCCTCCGAAGGAAAGTAGCAATGGAGGTTGCACTCATGACAGAATTTTTGAAAAAATTCTTCGAATCTTTATCGATCCTACCTACATGTGTCCTTTAACACAAACAATTGAACGAGTTCGTTAACCAAAAAAATCGGTCCATGTGGAGGGGGGTTTACTCGGCAGCCAAAGTAGTTATTTGCCAATACCAGCCACAAATTTTTTTTATATTTTAATGAAACTCGGTATTCGTTGTGGTCAACTGAAGATAAAAATTTGTTATAAAAATAAACTAAATCGGTTGACTAGAGGGGGGGGGGGGTTTACTCCGGACAGAAATTACTAATTTCTTTATACGGTCCGTAATTTCTGTTGTATTGTAACGAAACTCTTTATACTTCCTGGGTATCTAATAAGAAAGAAGTGATATGAAAATGAACTAAATCGGTCAATGCGGAAGGGGGGGGGGGGGGTGTTACTTTGTACTATGTTTGAATTGAATTCTTCCGCCAAACGTAGGTTTACAAAACTCATCAAGATCAAAAGATCAAAATGTGAAGCTTTGTGTATTTAGTACGTAGTGTAGTACCCCGCATACACAAAACTCTGGAAGGAAATTAATTAGAAAATTAATAATTGAAACAGCTGCTCATAAAAAATGCAAAAGAGTAGAACAATTTATGTTTTTATTTTATTTATCTATATAGGTTATTTTAATTAAATTATTCAGGAATGCACTCGACACTACCCAACTCTGAGGAAAGTGCTTAGTTATGCAGCTCCTGCGTGACGGACTTTTTATAACGAACAGCAGCGACAATATTATGACACACGTAAAAAATGTAAACATAGATATAGCAAAATATGAGTGCATCCGCAACTTATTGTATTACAAAATTTAACGAATACTAAGCAAGTTTATTCAATGTTTAATTTCAATTTATTTGTTGTGTTTTCTATAGATTCTTTTATTTTATCCTTTTTTTTTTTTTTTTTTTTTTAATTTATTTTATTTTAGAATATCACAATCTACAATTCAATTGTATTATGTAATTTGATACATGTTACTTGCTCACGCCTCAGGTGTCTCCAGTTGTCAACCGAATACTTTCCTAGTTAGGAAGGATTCTAGGATGACCTGGAGTTACCTTACGCCATCCAACCACAGCCTGCGACTAGCAGGGAGGATTGGAGGCGAAGGAGAAGTGGGCTGTGATATCATGAGGAGAGAAAATATCCACAGATATCACTCTCAATTTATACAATTATAATTTCATTGATCACTCCACGGATAGTTGTTTTTGTTCCCTCCACGACACTTCACTGCCTAAGTAATTCTCGGGGCCACTTCCTGTTAAGGCGTCTTGGTGGATAGGAAGGATGATTTGTGCTGGATAAGGATTGGGCTATAGGATTAGGATGATTGATTAATTTGCTATGGAAGGATGAGAAGCGGCTAGGGATTATATCTTGGACAAAAGGGATATTTAGGTCATTATGGAGGTTTCGATTTGTAACATAATAAGTAGCATTGACTATGGTACGTAGGACTTTAGATTGGAATGGTTTTTTTTTTTATCCTTAATTTCATTTATTTATTAATATGTTTTACTTAAATTGGTAATTTACTGACTTAGCATTAGAAATATCACTATGGTTAGCAATTCAGTGCAAAAGAGTGATTCAATGCGATTCTCTAATGTGAATGGTTTGTGGAGTATCGCAAAAATAAAATATATATACACACTTATATCTGTGCGCTCTCTACTTGGTTCGAAAATGGACCGTGATATTTTTTTTTTTTTTATTAAATTTTGTGGGAATTTTCAGATATATTCTATTATATCTGAAAACTGGTTGGGAGATCGTAAATGTAAAGCGCATTAATTTTCCTGCAAATACTGTTCTTATACGATTTTTGATAGTGCGATGTAAACCGAAGTCATACAAAAAATTAAATGGTGGGCAATAATACCACCCAGAATTTTACATTCTCAAAATTCGTCGACAGTTTCTTTTATAATGCCGTTTATTACGTTGATATCATACACGTTTTCTGCCTTTAAGCCCCGTTCTTATGACTCATTGTATCCCTATACCTCATGCGAGGTATCTCGTATGTATGAATGTATGCGGTGAAGTTGTCGGAGGTGGAGCAGTCCTTCCTAAACACACGTTAAACTTCATTAGGACCATCTCGAGCTTCGACGTTCCGCTTCAACTTCGTCGAGCCTTCTCGTTATCGAGTTACCTATTATAGGAAGCGCACTCACGTAGGTTAATTACATTTCCAAATCCTCGGGCGCGTTCAACTTCCTTTATTGCTTTACGTTTAAATGCATTACATATACGTATGTAGGGAGAAAATATATTTATTAACATTTACAATTTATATCTATATATATATAAAAATCACGTATGTCTGTTTGTTCCTTATACAAATCTACACTGTTCGACCAATTTTGGCCAAACTTGGCACACAGGTAGGTCTAGGCTAGGTCAAAATATTCAAATTTCAAAATTGGTTGAAAAGGTCAAAAGTTTTGTTCAAGAAAACTTGGCTACACTGAATACCATTCAGATTGTGACGGCCATTTTGAATAATGTCTCAAATTTATTTGTTGATGTTCCTGATAATTAGAATAACTCGAACTAATTGATGACTTTACATTATTATATAATCATGTAATGCAGTATATTTCAATTTTATATCAACAGTCCCTGTCGAACTAAAGAGCGCTGGCCTTTCTTTGATAAGAGCTATCTACTCGCAGGCTGTGGTGCTGGCCTCTGTCGGCTGTTTCATGAATTGCTGTGGTGCTGGCCTCTGATTGCTTCTTCACGTATACAGGTAGATCTTGATACGGGGAGAGTCATAGGCAGAAAGTAGGTGCAGCATGGCACACTGTGCAACAGCTAGTAAACAATAACATTATATAGTAGAGCCCTCGTGCGAGGCTTTCGTACAGTATCCTCCTCAAATCCTATTTAATTGAAGTACATACCGTGTAGTTACTGGGCCATTGATGTAGGCGTGGGTTTAACTAAGGAATAGAAGTGTTTTTAATACATCTATAATAATCGCCGGGTTTGTTAATCGTCGAGAGCATAGAGGAAGAAAGTTGGTCTTCACGGATTAAATAAAAACACATTACTGCAAGTGGATTGGGGAAGTAAGTATAAATTCAAGTTTTGATTAATTGAGATTCAACTTATAAAAAAATCAGCAGATCGATTACCTTAAATCGATATTCTTTCCAGAATAAGGCTGATTCATTTTCTTCTTTCTAAAGAAAAGCCACCACCCCTAGTGGTATTCGAACCCACGACTCTAACTGCGCTATCCAAATCTTGAGATATTCCTAAACGTGTATGAGCATGCCTATGTTTACAGCAGCGCTGTTATACTACACTGGACACAATCCTTATTTTTGAACATAGAAATGTTATTATTCATTGTATATAAATCAATGTTATTATTTTACCCAAATTAACATTTTTCTCCCCTTAACGCAGGCTTTCCCAACCTTTATTTTGCCGAGCCTGAAAATTACATTTCCATGTCCCGTTTAAGTTAATCCATATATATAAAAATCACGCGCCTGTCTGTTTGTCCGTATGTCTATCTGTCTATTGTTCCTTATAAAAATCTACACCGTTTGACCGATTTTGACCAAACTTGGAAAACAGGAAGGTCTTGATAAGGGAAATCTCCTAGGCTAGTTCAAAAATAGTCTAATTTCAAAATTTGGTCAAAAGGTCAAAAGTTTTGTTAAAGAAAAATTGGCTACACTGAACCATTCAGATTCTGAATAATGTCTCAAATTTATTTGTTGATGTTCTTAATAATTAGAATAACTGAATATTTTAAATTCATGTAATGCAGTCTCCCTCCCCCCTCTGATAATTCTCGACGCCCCACTAGGGGGCATGCCCCCCAGTAGGGAAGCCCTGCCATAGAGGGATGATGTTCCCTTGGTGTAGCCGGTATCAAATTATCCCCGAGAAGGAATTTACGAAAATAAACCAAAGGGTAAAGAAGGGAAAATAAATGTAAAATTAAGCTGGAACTTCTCAAAGTCGTGAAAGGATCTTCTCATGTTTTAGTTATGGGGTAAGGATGGGACTTAAGCCTCTTTGTGGTGTGTTTTGAGGCGAGGAAGAGGGAAAACAGCGCGATACACACTCCGATTAAAGTGCCAGTCCAGCTTTTAGCTCTCTGGAAAGAGGGCAGTGAGAGATAGAGGAGGAGTGAGAGAAAGAGGAAAGGAGTGAGAGAGAGAGAGAGGGCGATGGAGGGGTGGAGACCCCTTCCAGTTTTCGCCATGAAAAATAACTTGTATCCTGGGAAAATACTGGACCACTTCCTCTCCTGTTCCTGTATTGACTTCTATTCCTTCGCGGAAAATCTCCTCAGAAGATCATTTCTTATATATTTTCTCTATAATGCATTTTATTATTAAGTTCCTGTAAAGATGTTCTTATCTTTGATGTAACAGCAAATTTTTATGGCATTCTGTTCCTGTACATGGCTCATTTTTTTTTTTGTTTTACTAAAATAAAAAAAAAGGAGGTAATCGATCTGCTGATATCTTTATAAGTTCAGTCTCAATTAATCAAAACTCGAATTTATAATTCCCCAATCCACTTGCAGTAATGTGTTTTTACATAGTCCATGAAGACCAACTTTCTTCCTCTTTGCTCTCGACGATTAACAAACCCGACGATTTTATATATGTATTAAACACAACAAGTCAACTAAACCTTCAAAAGTAACCTCATGCAACATAACTAAGACCTACCAAGTTTCATTTCGAAATTCCAACAACTCTAGGAGAAAAAGGGGGTGGACACATATACTGGGACAATATATATACACATATATATATATATATATATATATATATATATATATATATATATATATAGTTATACATGTGTCCGTTTACACGATACAGGCCAGAGTTTTTGTTTTATCGCCACGAAACTTGGTATGTAGTATTCCCTCATTAAACGATTTAACGAGTTCGTTAACCAACAAAATCGGCCCATCCGGAGGGTGGGTTACTACGGAGCCAAAGTAGTTATTTGTCAATACCAGCCATAATTTTTGTTATATTTCAACGAAACTCGGTATTTGTTGGGGTCAACCAAAGAGAAAAATTTGTTGTAAAAATAAACTAAATCGGTTGACTAGAAGGGAGGGTTTAATCAGGGCAGAAATTACTAATTTCCTTATACCGGTCGTAATTTCTGTTGTATTGTTACGAAACTCTGTGTACGTTCTGGCTATCTAATAAGAAAGAAGTTTTTTAATAAGAAGGAAATAAACTAAATCGGTCTATTGGAAGGAGGGGGGGGGATGTTACTTTGTACTATGGTTGAATTGAATTCTCCCGCCAAACGTAGATTGGCGAAACTCATCAAGATCAATAGATGAATATGTGAAGCTTTGTTTATTTATTACGTAGTGTAGTACCACGCATACACAAAACTCCGGAAAGAAATTAATTACAAAATTAATAATTGAAACTGCTGCTCATAAAAGTAAAAGAGCAGAAAAATTTATGTTTTTATTTTATTTAGCTATATAGTTTATTTTAAGCAAATTACTCTGAATTCTGAGGAAAGTGCTTAGTTATGCAGCTCCTGCGTGTAGTGTTGTTAAAAGCGAGCCCTTACTAGGGGCTGCAGGCCTGAACCTTGAACCTAACCTCTACAGCCCGAGCTCTGAAGGCTCGGGAGTGAGGCTCCATCCTAACCTTATCAAGGCCCTGAAGACTCGGCAAGGTTCTCCCTCCCAGAGATGGGCATAATTTTATTTATAAATAAAAATACGAATTTATTCGTACTTCATATATTTGTGAATGCGAATATAAATAAATTCGTACTTCATATATTTGTGAATACGAATATAAATAAATTCGTATTCATAAGTGTGAATACGAATTTATTTTTATTCACATATATTAAATATAAAAATACAAATAAAATTTTATTCGCAAATTTTTCTGCGAATAAAAATAAATTCACAGAAAAAATTGTAAATAATCACAAAAAATGTGAATATTTACAAGAAAACGAGTGATTACAAAAAAAAATCACATTAAAATATACGAATAAAAATTTATTCACATTATAATTTGTGAATAAAAATTTATTCACAATAAAATTCGCAAATAAATCATGAATTTATTCATATTACGGAAGTTATTGGTGATTTTTTTTTTTTTAAGGCGTTTAACGTCTAGGTTATTAGCGCCTAGATTTTTTGTTTACCCCGAGTCCGCAACGGGACCACCAGCCATACTGCAGGGACACAGTCATCTGTACCTCCATTAAAAAAAAAAAAAAAAAAAAAAAAAAAAAAAATCATCTTCAATAACTTTCGTAATATCATCTTAATACGAATAAATTCATAATGTATTTGCGAATTTTATTGTGAATAAATTTTTATTCACAAATTATAATGTGAATAATTTTTTATTCGTATATTTAAATGTGATTTTTTTTGTAATCACTTGTTTTTTTTTTAAATATTCACATTTTTTGTGATTATTTACAATTTTTTCTGTGAATTTATTTTTATTCGCAGAAAAATTTGCGAATAAAATTTTATTTCTATTTTTATATTTAATATATGTGAATACAAATAAATTCGTATTCACACTTATGAATACGAATTTATTTATATTCGTATTCACAAATATATGAAGTACGAATTTATTTATATTCGTATTCACAAATATATGAAGTACGAATAAATTCGTATTTTTATTTATAAATAAAATTATGCCCAACTCTGCTCCCTCCAGCCTTGAAGGCTCGGCCTTGGGGCCCTGGGAAGGTAGAGCTTCGGCAAGCACGGTTATAGTCAGCCCCTTTCTAGTGCTTCACTAGATTATCTATATACAGTAATTACTTACTCTATAATCATTACATTTTATTCATTTCGATTTTTTTGTGACATTTTTCACCATCTATTTCACAATAATAAATATAAATTTTTAGCGGCATCTTTATTTACAGAGGGAGGTAATTTAGCTGTTATCTCTGATAATTCTTATTTTGCTTCAGTTGTAGTTTATTAAAATTCGACAAAGTTCAGTTTATTAAATTAATTATTAAGCTAAATAAAGTGACTCATTCAGTTTATTTCTTAAATTCTATATTCTTATAGATTAAAATCTTCACGAAAAATACGGACTTGTATTATTTAGAGGAGATAAAAAACATTTTGGTTTTAATTTTGTTGGTGTGTGTGGATTACATACTACTGGATTTTTCAGAGACAATTTATGTATGTATTATGATGACTTTTATTTTAATGTAATACTATTTTTTCACACTACGTACAAAAGGTAATATTTTGAAAGTTGAGAATGGCAATTGTGAACAAGTACGACAGTGTTGCCATCACCGTCTCACAGAAGAGTTTATTTTTTAAAAAAAGTTAGTATTTTTACCCAATTAGTGGCTTAGTTTATCAATGGAATGGTAAATTTAATTGCCAGCGAATAATTTCAACGTGGCGGAAAGAATTTAAGACGAATCTACTAAAGTATATTTCATGAAACAGCTGTTTGCTCGCCATCCGCCATTTTGGAAATGAAAAGTAAAAGGCTTCAAAGCATGGGCCTTCTCCCGAGCCGAGCCTTCATAGCTCGCGCCTTCTACCAAGCCGAGCCTTCAAGGCTCGCGCCTTCTATCGAGCCTTGTCCAAGCTCTGAGAGCTCGAGCTTTTAGGAGCCGCGCCTTCTAACCTTAAAGGCGCGCTCTTTTACAACACTTCTTGCGTGACGGACTTTTTCATATTGAAAATTGCTTATCGGACGCATTTTATTTTTTAAGCGTTCAGTTTAAATAAAATTTGTAATCATACAACTTACTTCAAGTCAATTGGCATTTTCATAATGCTGAGAATAAATACTGAGTAGCGTAAGGTAATAAGGAACTTTATTTCATAGCTTAATATGGGGATAACATTACTGTTTTCAAGTAAGATATACGTTATCGGGAAACAACAATTAGAATTGATTGTCGAAATTTAATAAAGAAGCATATAAAAAGAATAAGACGCCAGTTGAAGTGTCAATGAAAAATTCTGTGCAGTTTATTCCAGTGAAGCGAATTAATATCAGGACCTTTGAAAAGAAAGGGCGAATCTGTAAAATCTGAATTTCAAAACTCTATTTTATTTTAGGAAGCGTTGATCGTCGGGGTTTCGGTCAGTGTTCTTATTCAATAAAACACATTTTATTTGCTAAAATGTATATTTATTGCCGCCAACGTTTCGGCTTGCTATACAAGCCATCTTCAGGGCTGTATCCAGGGCTGTACAAGCCATCTTCAGGGCAATCCCGTCAATGACAAAATTGACAAAGAAGTCATCTCCTCAACCTATTCCAACATTTTCCATATCCTCAAAACCTCCCGTTAGGTAATCCCACCCGGTTCGTTGCCCTATTCCCACACACCGTCTGATCCTTCCCTGTACCTGCAATACCCATCGGCAAGTCCTTTATCTTTACCGCCGTCCCTCTGTCCTTACTCCCAGGTCGACTTCTCCCCACCCCCTCACCCCCATCCTCTCCTGTCTAGCCCTGGCCCAATCCTTCCCTGTACCTGCAATATCCATCGACAAGTCCTTTATCTTTACCGCGGTCTTTACCCTCCGTCCTTACTCCCAGTTCCACTTCTCTCCACCCCCTCCCCCCCATCCACTCCTGTCTAGCCCTGCACCATCCTTCCAGTCTTCAGAAATGTTCTCTTCTTGAAACGGGACAGTTCTCAATCTTCTCAATAGGTATGTTACTATGACACTTGTACTGTATTCTCTTGGATACCATATACATGTATATTTATTTATATTGCTATTATTATACTATATATATATATATATATATATATATATATATATATATTTATATTTATATTTTCAAGCATATAGGTACTCATATTTATGTTAATGTTTCTAGCCTTTTTTTTTTTTTTTTTTTTTTTTTTTTTTGTCCTTACCATTATTATGCCATGTATGTTTTTACAGCCCTGAAGATGGCTTGTATAGCAAGCCGAAACGTTGGCGGCAATAAATATACATTTTAGCAAATAAAATTTGTTTTATTGAATAAGAACACTGACCGAAACCCCGACGATCAACGCTTCCTACTTCCGAACGGTCGACCATATCTTCTCAATTATTTTATTTTAGTGTAGATAAAATGATTTGATGTTGCTTATGGATTGTATCTAAGCTTAAGTAAATTTATTGTCGGTACATCAAGTACCTATTGTTTCTTTTTATGCATTATACATACAATTTATTGTCGGTACATCAAGTACCTATTGTTTCTTTTTATGCATACTACTACTATATTAATAAATTGGTTTGGAAATGTAGGTAACACGTAAACCCTACCCCTAATTAACGGACTATACCAGTCGACGAACTCCTTTTTTTTTTTCTTTTAACAGCGCATCGACAAATCTGGGCCATTAGCGCCGACATCCAGGGTGCAGCGTGGAATTTTCTCAAGGAGCCCATAGGTTTGTACCAATTTCAGCACGCTGTATTAGTAAGACCCCATTTTACGGTTACATTTATTAAAGAGTGTCCTTTTTGTCCATGAAGAATCTATGAAGGTTTAAAGACATATTTCTTTTGAAATTTAATTAAAAATATAAAAAGCTCATGAAAATGAAGTAGTTGCTCGAGCAAGTTAATAGACACGAAAATATGTGTCTATTAGTCTGCATTTAATTAATAAATATAGAACTCAGATAATTAATATTACATATTTTCTGGTTTTAGAGTTTCGGAGTTTAATCACATTGTTTTGTTGTTTATCACAGTTTTCCGTGAAGTTTCGGCACGTGTATAGCATTGGCGGTGTGTTAGTAAAAAGTCCAACCGAGAGAAGTTGACATCGGTGGTTCGGCCTTGTACCACAGTTCTAGGAGGAAAAGACACATGGGCACTAACTAATATTACTCACTCAGAAGAAATTTAACTGGGCAACATTAAAAGTTGTTAAAATAATTTTAATTTTTACACTTTAACATTTCTTGTTTTATTTTAAAATGGCTGTACTTATAGTGCCTTTCCTCCCTCCCTCTGTAGGGAGGAAACCCGCTTGTGACAGGAACTTTGCCACATTAGTGCGTTTCCATAACTTCTTATCACTGGTGCCATTTGGAAAGCTTTCAATACGGCTACTTAATATTTTGTAAAAACTTTAAAATCCTACTCCCATGAAATCTGTATAAAAAAATTAAGATTTAGGGACTCCTTTCCTATGTAGAGAAAACACGCTGGAAAAAAAAGCTCTAGCCCAAAGAAGCAGATACTGTAGGGGTATCTGAAACATGAGAGTACGGCACACTAGGGAGATAGTGTGGTTAGTACTGTGCTGCGACCACGTGGTTTTTCTAGCAGGTATCCATTGTAACATTAATTATAGACTCAGCGGGCCTAGGTGTGGCCTGTGACCCCGATAATGAAATCCTGGAACGACAAAACTAGAAAACATATTTAATGCATGCCCGGGGAACTCAGTTTATATATATATATATATATATATATATATATATATATATATATATATATATATATATATATATATTGATTATAGTGAATTTATCAGAGAGGCGTATCAATAAAGGGAAATAGTCTGGGTTAGAAAGAGAAGAGAGGGTCTATAGGTTTGGTTGAATTGATGAATTTTTTATTTGGGGTCTGTGAAATATTGACTACTTCCTAACGGAGGTGTGGTCTGGCTCTAATTGTTTCACCATTCGGTCATCAAACATTGATATCCAGGAGCAATCTATCACCCACTCCCGTCTCTTCCAGTTCCCGGTCTCGGACATCGGTAGGGGTCAGGAATCCCCATCAACTCGTTCGCATATATGTTAGGCCCGTTTTGGTTTTATTAAATCCTTAATGAATTCATTATAATGGAGATGGAGATAGTTAGCCGTTACAGTGATACGAAGGCAAGGTATGTTGGGATTCGGCTAGGAGAAAAAAACGTCAGACCTTCAGGAAGAAATCGTAAAAGTTTTCGACGTTTCGGCTGCACGTTGGCAGCCTTCTTCAACTTATATAAATATATACAAATTATAAGTAAAAAAAAAAAAAAAAAAAAAATCAGTAATGAGCGCAGTTTATACATCATGACAATAAATTTTGAACCAATCATATTTTTAAAAAAAGGAACATTCGGTAGATAGGTAGTTATTATATAAGATGTGGTTTTCAGTAAGAAATACAATTAACAAAGTTGTAAAAGTAAACAAAATGCAGAATGACATAAGCGAAAAGTACAAAAATAACATCATTAAAATTTTATATTATGAGACAAAACAATATATTCTATATGTGAAAATAATTTATAATAATCAATACATAGATAGGTTCTACTATAAATGCCATAATATACAATTTTATTTCTCATAATATTTATTTATTTGTTTTCAGAGACCCGTAACGTTTGGCGATGGTCTCCTTACAGTTTGGCGATGGTCTCCTTACAGTTTGGCGATGGTCTCCTTACAGTTTCGCGATGGTCTCCTTACAGTTTGGCGATGGTCTCCTTACAGTTTATCACTATGAAAATCTGTCTCAGTCCAAAAGAAAATGAGAAATAAATAAATAAAATGAAATAAATAATTATAAAGTATAACAAAATAAATGAAACTGAAAACAACAAAATAATAGTAAATAAAGGAATAGAAAATAAATAAATATATATAGGTTATATACATGTATAAGTACTTTAAATTAAAATTATCTAAATTTGATTGTGTACTTTTAATGTAGATGGAGGGCAATTGGAAATTTCATTTAAAAAAAAAAAAAAAAAAAAAAAAAAAAAAAAAAAAAAAAAAAAAAAAAAAAAAAAAAAAAAACTAAAGCTCAACTATACTATAAATTTTACATATTTATTAAATTTTTGAGTATATGTTGAGTGTTTTTAAATGTTTGAGTATTGTGTTGATGTGAGGGCTACTTGGTAATAGTATGTCAACTAAGTCATGTGGTATTTGAGAGTTGTCTTTCTGTCTTCTCTTGTATTTCTCATAATATAAAATTTTAATAATGTTATTTTTGACCTGTCAATATAATGTCTTTCTGCATTTTGTTTACTTTTACACATTTGTTAATTGTTTTTCTTACTGAAAGCCACATCTTCTATAATAACTACCTATCTACAGAATGTTCATTTTTTTTAAATAAGATTGGTTCAAAATTTATTGTCATGATGGACAAACTACGCTCATTACTCACTGTTATTTACTTATAATTTGTAAAAATTTATTTTTTGTTTAAATAACTAAAGCTTTTCAATGATATTTTTGGAGGAATTTTATGTAAGAAATTTCTGTAATACAATTTCGGAATACATTAATTGTTTGAATGAGTACGTGTAAGTATGTACTTTTGATTTAATTTAGATAAACTGATTCGATATATTTTTAAATAATTACAAACAAGCTGCATTCTGCTTTCGTTTCAAACAGAAACAATAGATTTTGCAGAAACAATACGAAACCATAATACAATAGAAGAACCCGAAAAAAAAGTCTGACTCGCAGGAACTGCGTCATCCTAGCGCGTTTCCGCTTATATTCCAAGTGATCTTTTGTTAAAAATGTACAATAAAGTCTCCGACAGAAGTACCTAATATAAGATTTTAAGCACCACGCAGGAAACTGATTACATCTTGAACAGAAATTACTACCCTATAACACTGTTTATAATTTTCTTACCTTGATTTACTAAAATTACTGTTACATAAAAAAAAGGACAACCGGTTAAAACATTAGGTGAATAGAGACAAAAACCTGTTGAAAAGAACAAAACTAAAAATTTTGAATTCTATGGGAGTGATCTATGGGATCGGTTTCCTCCCTTTAGGGAAAGGGAGGAGCCGCGCTAAAAATAAAACAAAAAAATACAATTAAAAAAATAAAACTGGGAACGGGATTATATTATATCCCTTCTTGTGGGGAATTTTCAAATGACTTTTTTTACAAAATAAGTGAGCAAAGCCTACCAGGAGGCGAATGGATAAAAAGAAACAAGGAATTGGCTTCTGAATCTGAGGTCTCCTTTTCTTTATTAGCTATTCTCATTATGCCTGCTTCCCCTTGTTCGTCTCGTGGAAAAAATAAGGCTCTCCTGAAGGCTCATTATTTTTAAATGGCTTTCAAAGGTCTATAGCGTCACGGGGAAATTGCGTTAAGAGAAAGAAAAAGTATGATAATTTAAGGCTAATGACTTTCCTCTTATTTAGAATAAACTCGCTCAGGAAAACCGGAGAATGAGTATTCGCTCAAGTGAAAAATCGAAATCTTTTTTCGTTTAGACAAAAAAAAAAAAAAAAATGTAATGGAATTAAGGAACGTTTTTTTCAGAATCTATAAAATGGTTTGAATCATTTTATATAATTATATAATTCTTCTTTTTGTATGCAGAAGGTCAATAAATAAAATCAAATTAACATAAAAGTCAATTTATTAGTAACACTTTCGCATCTTTGGATGCATCTTCAGGAGCCTAAAACAGTCAAATAAAGTCCAAACATAATCGGTAATCAGTTTGTAATTCTTAGACTAAGCCCTGAGAAAGCTAACAGTGTTACTAGCGAAACGTTGGAAAAAAAGTTTGTGACGCGATCAATACCAAAAGACAGGTCGAAGTCTAAAAGTTAAATTGATATTTTTAAATTCTAGATCTATACCATTTTTCTTGATTTTCTTTCGGATCCAATAACATAATCAAATTAATCCAACAATTCAATTGTATATTAATGATCCTTTCTTCTTCTCGTTTTCTACATCCACCCCATCATAACATAAAGTTATAAAGGGTATCCGGTTTCTTCAAAAGGCAGACATCATAAAGAGATACTATGATTTCTGAGAAGAAATTAAATGTGCTGAAGTAGCAAATTAATCACTCAATATGTTAAACACATTTTTAGGGTCTTCCCCCCTGGTGGTTCAGTGGCTAAAGCCTTAGATTCTCGTGCGGGAAATGGTGGGGTTGCGTCCCACCAGCGACAGGAAATTTTCTCATCCCACGGCTCGTTGAGAGAATTCCTCGCTGCACCACATGGATGTTGGCGCTAATGGTCCAGATATCGGTGGACTCCATTTCTTCCACATTTTCTAAATATGATTTCTTCGGTCATCATACAATGTAATAAACAATAAGCTGTAAATAATAATAAAAAAAAATGTTATAGCATTCCATGAATAAATAGCAAAAAGCGAGACTTAGATGAATTGAAGCAAAAGAAGACAAGCCTATGGATTGAGGCCTCTCTCCTCCCCGCACACGTATCAGTTTTATTGCTGACAAAAAGGAATTACTGCCGCGATAAAAGGCTTTACCAGCGAGCCGAACCAATCGTAAAGCCGAGGAAAAAACAGCAACCTCCTAGGTACACAGTGGAACCTCTCAAGTTGCTTACTTTTCTTCCATAGGTCTGGTAACTATTTGGGGTTGAAATACCCACTGGCAGGTTGTAGGCATGTAATGTCTGTGTGTCAATTTGATTCAAAATTATTTTCTTGCACAGAAAAGTAAAGTTTAGCTTGCTGACTGCAAGTGCAGCACTTCTTCACTCACTTCTTTATAGAATACAAAAAAAATAAATAAATGGAAAAAATAGAGACGTTATTTTCAAGACAACTCAGGTAATTAACACATTTATCTCCAAATCAATATTTTATTGGTTAAAATAAAGTAATTAGACTTACTCCCAAGTAGTTTAAAGAGAGTATAAACAAGAAACAATGATTCATGTAGGAAAAAACATCGAATCTGAGAACGTTATTAGTCTTCGGTATTCTGACTTTTTGGTAACGAAATAACAACAAGGAACTACGACTCTAAGAATAAGATTTATGAACTAGAAGTAACAGCATCAAAAATTGAAGAAAACATTTCATCCAGGCATCCATTGT
Source organism: Gonocerus acuteangulatus (assembly GCA_946811695.1). Taxonomy (NCBI): domain Eukaryota; kingdom Metazoa; phylum Arthropoda; class Insecta; order Hemiptera; family Coreidae; genus Gonocerus; species Gonocerus acuteangulatus. The sequence continues at coordinate 24,534,110 of OX328130.1, forward strand.
GAGCAAATGGTTCTTCATCATCAGAATCTCGCTGCTCACCATCAGATACGTTCAACATCAAAGTTAGTGTTCGTTCAGCGAAGTCTAGGTCATCAGGATGAAAAATATACTCATCCCGATTCATAGATTGACCAGCCATAACTCAATAAAATTTACAATATTCACAAACAAAAAGATAATGTAAACGGAAATAGATTAAATCTATTGAACTTGGTTTGCTGAGTATAATGAATCTGAGGGACACGGAGGTTTGCTCAACTGCCAGAGTATAAAGAGTCTGAGGTACACGGAGGTTTCCCCAACTGCCAGTGTATAAAGTATCTGAGGGACACGGAGGTTTCCCCAACTGCCAGAGTATAAAGTGTCTGAGGGATACGGAGGTTTGCTCAACTGCCAGTGTATAAAATGTGTGAGGGATACGGAGGTTTGCTCAACTGAAAGTGTATAAATTGTCTGAGGGACTCGGAGGTTTGCTCAACTGCCAGTGTATAAAATGCGTGAGGGATACGGAGGTTTGCTCAACTGAAAGTGTATAAATTGTCTGAGGGACTCGGAGGTTTGCTCAACTGCCAGTGTATAAAATGCGTGAGGGATACGGAGGTTTGCTCAACTGAAAGTGTATAAATTGTCTGAGGGACTCGGAGGTTTGCTCAACTGTCAGTGCATGAAGTGTCTGAGGGACACGGAGGTTTGCTGAACTGAAAGTGCATGAAGTGTCTGAGGGACACGGAGGTTTGCTGAACTGAAAGTGTATAAAGTTTCTGAGAGACACGGAGCTTTGCTCAACTAAAAGTGTATAAAGTTTCTGCGAGACACGGAGGTTTGCTCAACTGACAGTGTATGAAGTGTCTGAGGGAAACGGAGATTTGCTGAACTGAAAGTGTATAATGTTTCTGAGAGACACGGAGGTTTGCTCAACTGAAAGTGTATAAAGTGTCTGAGGGACACGGAGGTTTGCTCAACTGAAACTGCACGAAGTGTCTGAGGGACACGGAGGGTTTCACCAACTCGGGAAGAGAGTACTTCTCGTGGCTGTTAGATCACAACTGAAGGTTTGAATGGAACCTTCTATAGAGTAGGGACAGCTACTGAGCATGTGGGATATCCTAGATGCTCACTGCTACCAAAATAATTCAATGAAAATTTCCTAGTGTCTTTCAGACACTTTATACCCTGTCAGTTAAGTAATCCTTTAACCAAGGGTCAAATATATTAATCATTTTTATTTTTTTTTTTTTTTTAGGAAAACGTTGTCTGCAAAATCACAATTCACAATAAGAAAATGAATTCCAATTGTGTTATATTGTCATTTGAATCTAACAGAAACAACTTGCAACTCAGAACCCAAATTCAAAATAAACGCAAAATTCATTTAAAAAAATCCGTCCGCCCATTCCTGATTCTATAATAAGGTTTATTATAGTGCCAATTTTTGGAACATACCCCAGAAAATAGAATACAATAAGACTCACAAAAAAGTAATTAAAAATTATAAATATCCAAAGATGTTTAAAAAAATGTCTATCTTAAAAAAAAAAAAATATATATATATATATATATATATATATATATATATATATGAGGAAACCAGACACTTTATCCGTAATTGAGGTGCTGAAATATTTCATTCAAACCAGATTGAGATTTATGTTTCTAATTTCTAAGTAAATTGGGTTCTTTACTTCAAACGGATATTGAAGAAGTCTCGGAAAAAGGGATGTCATTTATGTACTTTGAGAATAAGGGACATTAAGAAGGAGAAAATACAGGAGGTTTAAGGAGCTTATCCCGAAGATTAGATGGCTTTAAATGTCTTCTTTAAGAAGAATTCCTTCATCTTACCGCTCATTATGTCAGCATTTACTATGTCATTAATAAAATCTTGTAATAGAAAGTTTCTTTCATAAACATAAAACAAACTCCTACACAAACAAATCAATATGCATTTGTAGCCTCATGAAATGTCTTAAGATCTGCTTTTTTAATCCACTAAAGGAGTTATATCTAATTTTCTGTTTTTTAAGGTAGATATATTTTTTATAGAATAAGAAAGGAGCGCTCAAAAACTGTAGATGATAATTAAATTCTAATTATGCCATCATAAAATGTCACAGGAAACCTTCTGAGTTTATTAAGCATTAAATTTCTGCAAATGAAGTGAAAGCTTATTGAGGGATCACTCAAAGCACTTAGAGAAAACGAGAATGAAAAATAAAAAATCTATTTTTGCCAAAAAAAAAATCTTTTTCTTGCTCTACTTTTCACGTCACAAAACTGCTCACGACTGTTAATATATATATTTTTCTAATACATCCATATTGCCTTATTTTTGAATAACTACATTAGCATATCTCTTCAGAGGAATCTCATGTGGCAAAAAGAATACGCGGTATATACAAAGAAATTTAAAACAATTTGTCGTTACCAATCTGAATTGTAAATTCATTTTAGTTTGAACCTGAAACCTGAATCTGGAAACAAGCCTGGGTGTCTGTCAGAAATCAGAACTTCAGAATAATTTGACGTCGTCGATTATACTGAACATTTATTTAGGAAGAAACCTGGATATGTTTGAGGAAATCAGCTGTTTACTCAAGGATAAAGAATGGCAGAAATGTTAGTCATAAATCTTCGAACATCTTTCTAAATTATCTTTTTTTTTTTTTTTTTTTTTTTTTTTTTTTACGGCGCATCTACATCTTGACCATTTAAAGTTTTAAAAAAATATACAAAGAAAATATTGCACTTTATTAAAAGTTTGTATTCCTATACGGATCAAAATAGGGAGGCGATCGAGCTTCTATTTAGAAGAACGCGATCCACGCCTCCATTTACTCAAAATTTTTTTTACAAGATTACAACATAAAATATGACATCCAATCACTCGCACGATCAATTGTAAAGGACTCAATAAGAATCTCCAAGAACCATCTCTACAGGTGGAGCAAGAAACAAAAAAAAATATTTAATTTTAATCAAGACTGCAATATTCTTACAACCACATGAAATATAGCGAAATATAAACATAAAAAATGAAAGGAAATGAAACCAACTGATGGCTTCATAGGCGAGAATAATATTATCATTCCTTGAAGATTAAATTGGCTAAGAAAAACTGTAGCGAAATATGGTCAGCCATCAGTTGGACAAGACTGTTTACGAATGAATGTTTTATTCCTCTTCAAAATATAAAATTTTATAGTAATTGATATTTTATGACTGTTTACTTTACAAGTAATACATTTTTACTGACCCTCAATATTACATATTTGCAGGAAGGCCGGAATAGGCCATTTCCCATAACCACCGTAATTTCTGTTATATTTCAACGGAAATCTATAAATTTCGTGAGTATTTTAAGAGGAAGATGTCCCGAAAATATAACCTAAATTTTTCCATCTATAATGAGGGGAGGGGGTTAACTCACGACGTAAATTATTTAACGAAACTCTGTATACGTCGATAGTAACCTTAAGAGAATTAAATGTGCTTTAAATGTTCAATCAATCGGGCAAATGGAAGTTGGAGTTTACTCTGTAACGCCGTTACAGAAGAACAATGACATAACTGCAAAAATGTTTCAAATGCCAATAAATCCGTGAACAACATCAGGGGAACATGGACGTAACTGTTGTTGCACTCAGGACCACTACAGAAAATTAGACAGAACAACAGAGTGAAAATTTGTATTCTAGAACAACGAACAATTTTTAGAGAAAGAATGACCTAACTCCACTTAAAGGTTGAAATTAGTGTGATCCTAATCCCTGGTACAGGAAAGTAAAGTATATATTATACATACACTCAATATATCATTATTTGTATTCTAGAACAACGAACAATTTTTAGAGAAAGAATGACCTAACTCCACTTAAAGGTTGAAATTAGTGTGATCCTAATCCCTGGTAAATGAAAGTAAAGTATATATTATACATACACTCAATGTACAATTATTTTCTTTCACTCATAACCTTTTCAATTACACGTTTTATACAACAACAAATCGTTTTTTTACTCTCGTGTAAAATTGAAATTTTTGCATTTACATCACTGTTCTTCCGGAAAGGTGGTTTTATGTTCAAATTGAATTGCCTCCAAACAGGGGCGCTGAACAAGGAAATTTGATTGCTATGTTGTTCTAGTGGGATGCTCACATTTTACATGCGGACGCTTTTATTATTCATCAAGATTCAAAATGTGAAGTTTTTGTGTTTTCTATTAAGTAGTGTAGGTCTCACATAAACAAAACATTGGGAATCAAATTAATTAAAATATTTTCTATTAATTTCTCGTTTATTATTTAAAATCAATGATTAAGAAAAATTATTAATCATGTTTATTAATAATAAAAAAAGTGTGAGGAATATTTGGCATTGCAAATACTCCAATTGTATACGTTGCGATCAAGGACAAAACAAGCAATGCCTTATCGTAAGGAACTGATAAAGAAAACCTTGAAACGAAGAAAACCCTTCAACAGGTAGAATATCTTGAGGCGAAGAATTACCTTCAGCATACAGAAGAAACCTTGGTTCAAGATCGAACCTCTAGGATTCTTCAACGTGACAGAAGCAAGAGGAGCAAGCAACAGGAACTACGTTACAATTGGTTTAATATTCGATTTATTTGCAGCATCCAAACGGAACAATAAATACAAATAAAATAAAATATAATAAAAAAGATAAATAATATGATACTATAAGCACCCTTTATTTTAGCGTTCTCCATAGAAACGAAAACAATACTTTGTCTTTAATGTCTTTCATTCTCGTGAGAATTGTAGTGCGGTCAAGGGAATTTCCGAAATGACAAATATAACAATCAAACATATCCTTTAGCTGTGCTTGGTGGTGACAATGTCTACATAACTTTGTATTTTAGTAGTTTATAACATAATGAATATTTTGTTTCCGGTTGTATTCCTTCGTATTTTATATTGATAACAGGCGAAGACAAGAAAAAAATTCCGTCCCGCAGGAGCTGCATAACTAAGCACTTTCCTCAGAATTTTAGTAGTGTAGAATACATTACTGAATAATTTGCTGTAAATAACCTTTATAAATAAAATAAAAACTTGAATAGTTCTGCTCATTGACATTTTTAATGAGAACTGTTCAATTATTAATTTTGTAAATAATTTGATTCCATAGTTATGTTAATACACGATACTGTACTACTTAATAAATATACAAACACTTCATTTTCCGTCTTTTGATCTGACGCAGGAACAGGATACAGTCCCCCTAGGGGTAGATAGCGCTCCTCGCGGCGGCTTTGTGAACCTACGTCTGGCAATTCTAATGAAACAGAGTTTAAAGTAAACCCTCCTTTCCAATAGACCGATTTACTTCATTTTTACAACACTTCTTTCTCATGAGATACCCACGACGTATACCGCGTTTAGTTACAATACATCAGAAATATGAGTATATTAGTACTTTAGGTCCGGAGTAAACCCCCCCTCCAAATAACCCAATTTAGTTTATTTTTACAACCCATTTTTCTTTGTTAATTAACACTACGAATAACGAGTTTCGTTGAAATGTAACAAAAATTACAGCTGGTATTGGCAAATTGGTAATGTGGGTCCGGAGTAACCCCCCCCCCCCCAATGAACCGATTTATTTTATTTTTACAACGTATTTCTCTCTTTAGATCAACATAACGAATACCGAGTCTCGTTGAAATATAACAAAAACTACGGCCGGCATGGTCAAATTAGTGTTTTGGGTCCGGGGTAACCCCCCCCCCCCCCTCCCGGTGGACCGATTTTGGTGGTTAACGAACTCGTTCAATCGTTTACTAATTGAACGCTATATACCACGTTTCGTGAAGACAAAACGAAAACTCTGACCGCTATCGTGTTAACGGACACACACACACACACATATATATATATATATATATATATATATATATATATATATATATATATATATATATATAAATTTTAACAGGGCTCATTTTCGGTGTCTACTAGGTAGGATCGATAAAGATTTGAAGACATTTTTCAAAAATTCCGTCATGAGTGCAACCTCAATAGCTACTTTCCTTCGGAGGAAAGTGCTAAAATAGATAGAAAAAAACAAAGGTGGAGGCTGGACAAAATGACCACTGCTGAAGCCCTAAATAAATAAATCTATAAATGTTTGTTTAATTTATATAGGTTAGTTTAAGCAAATTATTCCGTAATGCAGTACACAGTAACCACCTTCTGAGGAATGTGTATAGTTATGCAGCTCCTGCGTAACAGAATATTTTCATACGTTCTTTAAAACATATCAATCTACAGAGGTAATTTCAAGCTATCCGGTACTAAATTCTTGTTACATTATTTATAAGTTATTAGAAGGGTAAACTAACAGGAGAAATTGAAAAAAAAGAGTATAATAAAAAGTGACCACGTATTTCTTACATGAACTAGACATTTTTACAGCCCAGTAGTTACTAGCGATCCTTCAAAAGATAACAAACATGAAGGGGCTATAAAAAATGCAATTAGCTTTATTACTCCATCCAGAATACTCTTTAGCAATACTGGTTCCAATGTTAAACATAAATAGTAGGGGAAGGAGATAAAACAAAACTTATTATACTAAAACCAACATAAAATATGAGGGTTAATACATTAATTATACAGCACTAAAGGTTTTAATTGCTCATACTGTTGATTTTAGGTAAGCATTTCATGTTCAGTGATCCGTGTTTTATTTAAAATGTTTATCACTATTTAGAGGAAAATTATCGACCTTTAAAACTTCTGAATAATTTGAAAATTTATATTCATAACAAATTTCTTTGAGGCGTAATCACGCTGCTGCGCCATAATGAATTTATGAATGAATATACATGTTTATTTTACAACTAACTAGAATACGGAACAATACAAAAGATATCAATATTATTCAAATTATAATTCTAAACATGAGTATATAATAATTGAACCATAAAATGAAAAAACCATCAAAACATTTTTTTGTTAGCACTTTCCTCCGAAGGAAAGTAGCTATTGAGGTTGGACTCATGACGGAATTTTTGAAAAATTTCTTCAAATCTTTATCGATCCTACCTAGTAGACACCGAAAATGACCCCCGTTAAAATTTATATATATATATATATATATATATATATATATATATATATATATATATATATATATTTATATGTGTCTGTTAACACGATAGCGGCCAGAGTTTTTGTTTTTTCGTCACGAAACTTGGTATATAGCATTCAATTAGCAAACGATTGAACGAGTTCGTTAACCACCAAAGTCGGTCCACCGGAAGGGGGGGTTTACCCCAAGCCCAAAACACTTATTTGACTATGTCAGCCGTAATATTTGTTAAATTTCACGAAACTTGCTATTCGTAGTGGTAATATAGAGAGAAAAGTGAAATATAAAAATGAACTAAATCGGTTCATTAGAAGGGGGGGTTTACTCCGGACCCACAATACCAATTCGCCACTACCAGCCGTGATTTTTGGTATATTTCGACGAAACTCGGTATTCGTAGTGCTAATCCACAGGTAAATATGTGTTGTAAAAATAAACGAAATCGGTTCATTAGAAGGGGGGGGGGGTTACTCCGGACCCAAATTCCTAATATACTCATACCGGTCGTAATTTCTGCTGTATTGTAACGAAACGCGGTATACGTCGTGGGTAACTCATGAGAAAGAAGTGTTGTAAAAATGAGCTGAATCGGTCAATCGGAAAGCGGGGGTTTAATTTGTAATATATTTGAATAGAAAAGCCGGCAGACGTAGGTTCACAAAGCCGCCGCAAGGAGCGCTTTCTACCACTAGAGTGACTGTATCCTGTTCCTGCGTTAGATCAAAATACGATAATATGAGGATTTTTGTATTTATTACGTAGTGTAGTAGGTACCTTGTGTAAACATAACTCTGGATGCAAATTAATAATTGATCAGTTACTCATTACAAAATGAGAACTATTCACGTTTTTATTTTATTTATGTAGGATATTTTAAGCAAATTGTTCTGGAAAGCAGTCTACACTACCCAAATTCTGAGGAAAGTGCTTAGTTATGCAGCTCCTGCGTGACGGACTTTTTTCTAAATTGAGTTATGGATTAAAATGTATTCCTTGAACATAGATCTGTCAAACGGTCTTTCCAGTATAGGAGATATTCAAAGTCACACATTTTGTAGTTTAATTCCTACTGTAATCCGATATAATCCTTCGTGGGAGGGATGGTACATTTTTATCATCAGCCGGCATGATCTTTTTGTTTTCTAATCAGTATTAGATCAGGATTGAAACGTTTTCAATGTGTTTTTTGATAGCTACCAACAAAAAGTATTTATTAATACTTGTTTGTTAGTTTCTATACTGTTTTATAATTAGTCATTTTAAAATTTATTAGTTAATGTTGTAAGTCGAACAGTGCAAAAACCATCTATCTGCAAAAAATTTAATCCGCCCTGACTGCCCAAGAAGTGTTTCTGGATTTATTTTTAAATGTAAGACAATCATATAAGATTTTTTTTCGTATTTACAACTCTTTTTTTTTTTTTTTTTTTTTTTTTTTTTTTTTTTTAATTCTAAACCAGCTAGTAGTTGGAAAATTTTAAGTGTCTCCTAAAAAGTTTGAATAAATGGAATAAGATGGCTTTTGCAATATTGGAATTATTCTAAACACGATATTTTCTCCTCTGCGTCTATTCATCACAGATATGAGAACAAATAAAAAAAAAAGGAGACAATAAAAAAAAAACTAAATATAAATCTTCTTTGCTGATTAGTAGAACATATTTAGGCAAAGGTCTAGAATGTTTGAGTATTCAGTCTTGACTATATACAATTTATAAAATTCGTTTTTATGTATATTTATTAGGTCTGTCTGTGTGTTTGTGATCTGTCCGTATGGTTCCGTTTTCGTTGGTTGTTTCAGTAGTTGACTTCGCTCGTATGTACATTTGTTTCCATCTTGTAGTGTATTTTGTTCCGTATATTTAGTACGAAAGTGCATTTGGTTGCGTTTCATGCGTACCTAGTGTTGTTAAAAGCGAGCCCTGACTAGAGGCTTCAGGCCTGAACCTTGAACCTAACCTCTACAGCCCGAGCTCTGAGGGCTCCATGAAGGCTCGGGAGTGAGGCTTCATCCTAACCTTATCAAGCTCTGAAGGTTCGGCAAGGTTCTCCCTCGAGCCTTGAAGGCTCGGCCTTGGAGCCTTGGGAAGGTAGAGCTTTGCCAAGCACGGTTATAGTCTAACCCTTTCTAGTGCTTTACTAGATTATCTGTATACAATAATTACTTACTCTATAATCATTACATTTTATTCATTTAGATTTTTTTGCGACATTTCTCACCATCTATTTCACAATAATAAACATAAATTTTTAGCGGCATCTTTATTTACAAAGGGAGGTAATTTAGCTGTTATCTCCGATAATTCTTATTTTGCTCCAATTGTAGTTTAATAAAATTTGACAAAGTTCAGTTTATTAAATTAAAGATTAATCTAAATAAAGTGACTCATTCAGTTGATTTCTTAAATTCTATATTCTTATAGATTCAAATCTTCATGAAAAATACGGACTTGTATTATTTAGACGAGATATAAAACATTTTGGTTTTAATTGTGTTGGTGTGTTTGGATTAGATACTAATGGTTTTTCAGAGACAATTTATGTATGTATTATGATGACTTTTTATTTTAATGTAATACTATTTTTTCACACTACGTATAAACGGTAATATTTTGAAAGTTGAGAATGGCAATTGTGAACAAGTACGACAGTGTTGCTCACAGAAGAGGTTATTTTTTAGGAACAGTTACTATTTTTACCCATTAGTGATCCATATAATTAGTTTATCAATGGAATGGTAAATTTAATTGCCAGCGAATAATTTCAATGTAGAGGAAAGAATTTAGGACGAATCTACTAAAGTATATTTCATGAAACAGCTTTTTGCCCGCCATCCACCATTTTGGAAATGGTAAAAGGCTACAAAGCATGCGCCTTCTCCCGAGGCGAGCCTTCAAGGCTCCTGCTATCGAGCCCTGTCCAAGCTCTGAAAGCTCCAGCTTTTAGGAGCCGCGCCTTCTAGCCTTAAAGGCGCGCTCTTTTACAACACTATGCGTACCCCACCACATTCTTTAAGCCCTTTTTCGAAAATATGATTTCTACGTCAATTAAATAAATAATTTCATAAACAGGAGAACCAGAAAACAAAAAGACAAAGTTGTTCTAAATTTTATTACCTTTAATTAAAAAAAAAAAGTAATCATTGAAATCGGTTAAGATTTAGAGGCTGTAGCCTTTTTTGAAAGACGAAATGTCGTTTGGTCCCACTGTGCAGCGCGAAGAACAATTAACTCTTTTCGGAGAAATTAGATTTTTTTTTATACATACCTATATATGTTTCATTCTTTCTGATTGCCCTGTTCTAGCGCGTTTAGATCTATCCCACGTTTTGTTAACATACTTTGATTTATCAGGGTTCTTTAATTAAATATTTGAAAAATGAATCTGAATGAATTATGAATAATTTTATTGAGTGAATCACCAAAGTTGTGGGAAGCTTATGAATAAATATATAAATAAAATAATTGATTTATTAGTAACCATAATAATTCTATTCCCTTTGAATGGATAAAAACTGAGAATAGCCATTTGGTAAAAGTGTTGCCAGACGAGTTCTTCAACCCCGTATCCAGGTACTAATGTTGTGGTAATCATTTTATCACTTATTTCTCTAAACTACGCTATCAGACCTACAGAATGTATTTTTTCCTTCCAAGATGGCCGTATCGTGAGAAATGCTTCTCTACAAACGATCTCTCCACCATTAGGTAAGCTTCATTTACTTTTATAGCTCTTCCTTGCTGGTTCCTTCCTTTCAGTCTTCTTTCTCTTCCACATCCGCCGAGGGCAGCGAGCTTTGGACGTTTTTTCTTGTGACTCTTAGCGAACACCGTTAAATGTACGAGTATAATGTTCTATCTTTCCGTTATTATTTTTGATGCTATGGATATATTTTTTTCCGAAGAAAAAAAAAAAAAAAAAAAACCCGCCCTTTAGGTGGTGCGTAACGTAAGTAGATCGTAGAAAAGCTCGTTAGATTATAAACAACACAAAAAAATTTCAACACTTTTTTCTTCTTTCGACCAGAGACATGTTTCGCCTCTTCAGAGGCCTCCTCAGCATTCTAAAAGTAAGGACAGTCCAATAAAGCGTACGTGAAACTTCCGCTGCAGCGTAAGTTCTCTTCCTAAGCCCTCAGTTATGACGAGGCCCTCGTAGCAAAAGATTCACCACACTTTCCATTAGGCTGTCATTAGGTTTTGGGTCCTGAAGTGGTATTTAGAGCCATTTTAATGCTAAGGGCTCATGGTTGGTCACCAATTGATATACTGGCCTCGCCCAACGTTCCTTAAGTTCGTTTTTAAAGTAACGGCTAAATAATTTTGGTTCATTGACGTTTTGTATTTTTTGGCATTCCGCCTTGTAAGTGAATAAAAAAAAATATAACCACCCAAAATACATTAAAAATCAGAAGGCACTTATTCCAAAAATGTAACTCTTCCACTGACAGTTAGGTATATGTTCTTTACTTGATCTATCACTTTTTTTCACCTCTCGATTTCCATTTAGCTGAAAACAGATGATTTTGTTTTTTTATCCCTGATAACTCTGTTTTTTTCCCTTCTATTTCCTTTGTTTCTAAGTCCTGAAATTAGTTTTTTTTTTCTTTTTTGTTTAGCTTTTAACATTTTCATTGTTTATTATTATTTTACGTCAAATCTCTGACATTTCATAGGGTCGGGGAGCTTCTCAAATAAATAAATTAATTTAAAAAATAAAAAAAAATCCATAGACATTTAAAATCAACAGATATATATTCAAAATATTTAACCACTTCACAGACATTTCAGTTGGTCAGACATATACTCTAAAATATAAATCCTCACAAACCTTCAAAATCAACAGAAATATATTCGGATAATATAACCACTTCACAGAAATTTAAAATCAATAGAAATATGTTCGGAAAATATAACCACTTCACAGAAATTTAAAATCAACGGACATACATTAGAAAAATATAACCACCTCACGGACCTTTAATATCAACAGAAATATGTTCGGATAATGTAACCACTTCACAGACATTTAAAATCAACAGACATATATTAGAGAAATATAAATCCTCGCAGATGATAAAATCAAAAAAAAAAAAAAAAATATCAGTCCCGTAACAGGCCACGTGGGCCCTGAGGGGCAGATACTATAGAGGTATCTGATTCATGACCATACGACACACTACAGAGATAGTGTGGTCAGTACTATGCTCCGGCCGCCTGATTTTCCCCTTGGCTGCATCGACTGCCTAGTGTCATTAGCACCCAAGGTACCCATTATTAAATTAATTAAAGGCTGGGTTGGCCTAGGGACGGTCAGGGAGGCCGAATTCAACCCATGAACGAAGACACTAGTAGAAAAAATCTTTAGTGCTTGCTCGGGATTTGAACTCAGGTCCTCCAGCTTATTAGTCCAGTGCTCTACCACTGAGCTAACCTCGCCCGATGATAAAATCAACAGAAATATATTCGGAAAATATAACTTTTTCAGAGTAACCTCACTTCATTTTAAGCTATGCCCTATGTCAAAAATCTTTATAAAGTTTGCATCAAGAAAACCACACAAAAAATGAGATTCACAAACACAATTTCACCAACTTCAGCCAATTAGTTCTTCAGCAGTTTCTCAACCCAATCCATATTTATAACTCGAGTAATAAGGATTTTGAGCTGCCCTCAATCTTGTTCCATTCATTTTTATATAAAAACGTAGCAATATTCTTTGAAGGACGGACATTTTCTAATTAATCTTTACAGGGGAAAGAGAAAAGAAAGAAGGCTGCTTCGTGGAGATAATTACTTTCTTTTGATCCTTCGATTAGCATCCAGAATGAGTCCTCGTCCCTAATTCCACTGTCATACATCTTTCTTGCTTCTTTTTTTTTATTATTTTTTATCTTTCATTTCTTTTCACAAGATAATTCGTTAAATACACAGCTTCATGCAAATATAAATTTTTATATTGATGTAATCAATTTTTAAATATTTGAGTAGTGTATGGATGTGTGCGCTACATTCTGTCAGCAAGTCGTGGGGCATATTTAGGTTAATGAGTTGTCTGCAGTTTGTAAGTATATGTTTAACTGTCAGAGTCTCATTGCAGTATTTACAAGTTGGTCTGTCCTTTCGTTCTAGTAAGTACGAATGGGTAAGTAGAGAGTGTCCTATTCGAAGCCTGGTTAAAATAACATCATCTCTTCGAGAGAAGTGTTCATTTGACCAGGCTTTCGTTGTACTGTAGAACCTCTAATATCCGACCACGACGGGACCGGGCCATGGTCGGAACGGCTAAAAGGTCGGTTATCGGGAGAAACAAAAAAAAAAAAAAACTTTCAAAGTTATAAAAATAGCTATAATGTACAGTGCAGACTGTAATACAAATTTATTGTAATTGTGAAACTGTTGATATATACATTTCAAACATTTACTCTTTTGAAAAGATGACAAGGGCGTATATAAGGGGGGAGGCTGAGGGGGCTTCAGCCCCCTCGAAATTTTGATTTGATCGGTAAAAATTTCATAAAATCCTTAAAAATAAATTAAATAAGATCATTTAGTTCATAAAAAATATTCTATTTTGGGTGTAATGGCGTTTAAGTTGGCTAAAACTCTTCCAAAATCTAAATTGTTAGTATTCCATAGACCGGAAATGGTCTCAGCCCCCCCCCCCCCGAAATTTTCCCAGTCCCCTCCGAAATTATTTTCTATATACGCCCAAAAAAGATGAACAAAATTTAAGCCAACTTTATTTAAAGAATTCTGTTATGGATTTTTGTTTTAATTTTGTTAATCTTGACTTTGCGGAAGTGTCCCTCCACTTTTTGGCCCACATTGGGGTTGCATTTGGATGTTGCTCGATGTATTTCACCGCTACGTCGAAGGCGTCCTTAGCAGCAGAATGACTCACTACGTCGTCACTAGTGGTTTCTTCTTCATCCGAGTCGATTTCTTCTCACCTGTTGTTGAGTACGGTGATTCAAAGACGGTCGGATATCGGGAGGAGTCGGTTATGGGAAGGTTGGATATGAGAGGTTCTACTGCATTTCTAATTTCTCGCAACCTTGTTTCTGCTTTAAACCACTCACTTTCCCATTCTTACTGAATGTGAGTCAGTAATGTTTTGTAAGTCCGATGAAGTCACAATATGTAAGTCAAGGGTTGGTCTTTTAGTGGCTAGTTTTGCTTGCAAATCGACGGTAGTACTAAGTTTGTTGTATTCGTGTCCGGGTAACCATAGCAATGTAATGTGTGTGTTATTTTTTTGTAGTTTATAGATTTGTGAGAATATCTTATTGATAATAAGATGTGTACTGTAAATCTTTTGTATGGAGAGTAACGAACTTAAGGAGTCAGTACAAAGAGTTATGTTGTGATTTATTCTGTTAGATTTAATGTAAGGACCACTTGTAAATAAATATATTTAGGTGTAAGTGTGTGTTTACAGTATGAGTGTGTGTGTGTGTGTATGAGTATGCGTGTTTATAAATGTGTATATGTGCATATATACATATGTGTGTGTGTGTGTGTGTGTGTGTGTGTGTGTGTGTGTGTGTATGTAGATATATATGGATGCGTATGTGTGTGTATGTACGTGTATATGAATATGTAGAAGTAGCTATAAGTGAAAAAAAGAAAGGAATATACCATCCAGTGTTTAAGTGCTTTAATTTAATGAGAAAAAAATAAATAAGTTGTGTCCATTTATATTTAATTCTATTGAAAAAAAATAATAAAAAAAAAAATAAAAAAATAAATAAATAAACAAAAAAAAAAAAAATAAAAAAAAATAAAAAAAAAAAAAATTAGATATATTTTGTACGGTTAGATTTAATGTAAGGAATACTTGTAAATAAATATATTTAGGTGTAAGAGTATAAGTATATATATGCATATATGTTTGTGTGTGTGTGTGTATGTGTATGAGTGTGCGTGTTTATAAATATGCATATATGTATGTATGGATATGTGTGTATATGTATGTATGTATATGTGAGTGTATGTGTGTATATGTGCATGCGTGTATGTGTATGTATATATATATATATATATATATATATATATATATATATACATAGAAGTAGCTATAAGTGAAACAGAAAGGAATATACCATCTATTGTTAGCTTTAAATTAATGAGAATAAATAAATAAGTTGTGTACAGTTATATGTTATTCTAATAAAAAAAAAAAAAAAAAAAAAAAAAAAAAAAAAAGGAACAGAATGTGCTTACATATTTCATGAGATAAAATCCTAAGTTTAATTAAAAAAAAAAAAAAAAAAAAAGGTTCATAGGACGATTAAAACAGTATGTTGTTCGTCCTTTAATTCATTCCATTCCATTGAACATCTGTTAGTGCTAACAGTATTCCGTGCAGTTCAGCTGTATATACAGTCGTTTCGTCGGGTAGTTTCAGTAAGTAAGCCTTGTCGTCAACAATTCCGGCTGCTCCTGTTCCGAATTTAGTCTCGGATCCGTCACTGCAACTGTACAACGTTTCAGTATCTCGTCGCATCATTAAGTCGAATCAATTTTTAAAAATGTTATAACTTATCGTGTAACCAATGCAGTTTCCCAAATATAATTCATGTAGTATTCTCAAATATTTAACGATAATTATTTCCGTTGTTCCTGTATAAATCCATATATGAAAAATATGCTTGCAAAAACTATCATAATTTTGTTATTTAATAATTTAATAGAATTATAAGCCCGGATTAAAGCAATTCGCTCGTTTTATAGTGGCTTATTACTATTTATTTATTAAATTAAAATGCTCTACAGTAATGTTGAATTGCCAACAAATATTTACATTTATTTGATATTATGTTTATAAATTATATTATAATTTAAAATATATATGGCTCATAACATTATTGATTTCGAATAAATATCTATCTGATGTAAAATGTGTGTGGTCTTAATTTTTGCTTCCTCGTAATAAAAATGACATGAATAAAAATTAAATGCTTATTACATTCAATAGCAGATACTGTAGAGGTACATGTTTCTTGATCATATACCTCCGTCCATCCGGATGAGGGAGGGTTTACGCTGGACACAAACCTCGGTATACGTAGTGAATTCTAACGAGAAAAATGTCTTGTAAAAATAATTTACATTGGTCCATTAGGAGGGTGGTTTACTCCGTAATTTGCCAAAATTTCACATTTTTAGGATTTATTTTATGTATCATTATTATACTTTTTTTTTTAAAACTCAGTAGTTACAGTGTTTTTATTTTGGAACATAAAAACATTGTGTTTTATTAGGGTGTGAATAAATTAACATCTTCCGGCTGCACAATGACTCCAATGCTACAGAAAAATAGTACCTCAAAAAAAAAAAAAATGACATGATGGGCAACAACAGTAACAACGGGCATCGTGCATTTCGATTTGCTCTACATTTAATGAGGTTGCCTGTCAAAAACTGCCGGTTGTTAAAGTCCAGAGTATTGATTGTCAGATCCTAGAGATAGCCAGAAACGTGCTAAGCAAAGATCAGCAATACCTACTGCAATAAAATCAGGATCCTGTAAAGAAGATTTGGCTGTACGAGATGCTGAGCTTTTATCGCTTAATTAAAAAAAAAAATAAAAAATAAAAAATAATCGGAAAAAGGAAGTTTTGACATATTCTGTCAAATTTCAAAGCTTATGCGCAAACGGAAGATGTCAAACGATTTCCATTAATTTTATCTTGTCTATATAATTCGCAACATTTCCGCACTATTACAACTTAGAAATAAAAAGTGTGAGTTTTTTCGGCCCACCCTATTGTACATCGCAGACACAGCACTCCAAAAGAAAATTTATTAATAAAATAATAATTCTATAAGTTGTTCATTACAAATATTTAAGCTCGAGCCCACTCATGTATTTTTGAAGCCAAAAAAATTAACCAGGAATGCTAGATACATTTTATAACGTGCATAGTTATGTTGCTCCTGCGTGAGGACGTTACTAATAAGTCTTGTTTAAGAAATTGTTTATTAAGATAGAGTAATGTGGTTGAACATTGAAAGGAAATCATTAGGAAAATACAGAGTCCAATTCAGGTAACACACCATTGTGTGGAGCTAATTGGAAGGACATTCCCGGAAAGGTTGTTACATAATCTGGATAATATATATTAATCGTTTGAATTGGGTAACCGATGGAAGTGACGCAACTCTTTCTAATTATTTTATTGAAATTATTTATTTGGATATCAAAATCAAAGTTAATTTAAAAGTTAATTTATTTTATTAGCCAAAACCCGCTCTCGGCTAATAAGTCATTTTGATGGACTAAACACGAATCCGTTAAAAAACAACCGGCTTTCCTAGGAAAAATCTTAAAAAAACAATTGCCCAACTAGGAAAGAACTTATGAAGCACTAACGTTCACTATTATGTGGGTTATGAAAGCTGACGTAAACAACGTATTTGTAAACATGCGCATGCGCAGGGATGTAAGGTTGGCAAACAAAGAAATCTTACTTAAAATGTTAACTATTTATTTTCAAATCATTTTAAATTTGAAGGGCGTCCTCACCCGTCGTAACATGTCACTTATGGGCATACATGCGTATCCGCTCGCTCAAGAAGATATCAAAAAACTAGTCAATCCAACTCGCTAAAATTTATAGAATTCTATTAATTTGAGCGAGCGTAGCAAGCGGAATCCCATAAGCTTCCTCCGTTCCGAAAAATATCTTTTCTGAATAAATAACTGGAGATAAATTTAAATAATTGATGGTAAATTTCAATTAGACTTCTTTATTATGGACTTTTCCATACCCGTGCATGTGCATGTTGACAAATTACATTAGTGCTTATTTACTTCTTTCCTAGTTGAGAGCTTTTTTTTTTTTTAACAAGTTCGTGTTTAGTGCATCAAAATAAGTTATAGTGCAACATTTCAAAATAATTGGTGCCCACGACCCTCGTCTTCACATTTACCTCAAATTTGCAACGCCGCAAAGTGGTTTCAAACGCCTGAGTCAAATGAGATCACTGCCAATTCGATAGAATAATTATTTTGCAAGATAAACGGTTCTTATATTATGATAAACTGAATTAACAGCAAGTACTGAATATAAAAAAAAAGAGTCATATTTTACTCAATGGGAGGTGTATAATTCTAAGATGTATAATTCTAAATGTATTTCTGAGAGCAGAGTCGAATAAATTAACAACCAATGTAATACTTCTCGACGTAGTTCTTGACGAATTTTCTTTATGAAAATTTGCACTTATAACAAATAAATTAAACAGTTTCACATGGGATGGTTTTACACGTAATACGCAGATTTCAACTGACTTGCGAAAGTAGTTTAAATTTACTAGTCTACACTCAAGAAGGTGTAATAAATATATTTGAATTAAAATATTTCGTTATTCGGAAAGAGTAAAGAGATTGTAATAATATGATTTAAGTTAATTTTATAATAAATGCTAAAGCTATTATTGATTATTTACGTTTAATCCTAAATTTAATAAATGTATTAAAGATACATAAGCAAAAATGGTATTTTTATATATTATAAGATGAAAAAATTAAGATAAACCTCCTTTTCAAAATCTCTAGAAACTATACGAATATAGAAGACATGATTCTACTAAGGGTGGTGGCATTCAGTACGATAACACAAGGATACAACCCTATCCTGTACAGTAAAGTCTGGATAAATTGACGGTAATATTGATTTAAATAAAATAAAATGAAATTCACCATTTTTACTTGGTTGATATTATAATGTTCTTATCATTTCATGTGATTGTCATGCTGATGGGCGCTCATGGCCTCAAGTGTCTGAGGTAATAACCCAGAAGTCGGGGTCAGGTCCTCAGGGGAAGGAAGATGACGATTCGACGTGCCCAGGAAGGGCACACCGTGTTCATGATTAAGGGAAAGGTCTTCCTCGGGGAATAGCGGTCGAGCGGATCATTGCTGATTCATTAATATCGCCGTGACAATTTCACACCATCACCGAGTCTCCTGGGACTTAGTGGGACCTAGTTCAAACTAGGAAGAAATAATTATATACTACCGCAGACAGCTCTCAGTCTCCGCTGATATCAATGACAGATTGAACTGCGATGGAACCGATACAAAACATGAACACAAGAAAGCAAATTGATGATCTGACTCCCATCTAATCAACAAGAAATAGACTCAAAAAATCAATTTGATGATCTTATTCACATCTAATCAACAAGAAACAGACCCTAGAAATCAAGTTGATGATTTGGCATCTGATCCAAGAGCAACAGACTAAAGAAATCAAGTTGATGATCTCACATAAATCTAATCAACAAGAAGTAGATACCAGAATTCAATTCGATGATTTGACTTACTAAGAAAAAGACTCCAGAAATCAACTTGATGATCTTACTCACATCTAATATACAAGAAATAGACTCCACAAATCAACTTGATGATCTTACTCACATCTAATATACAAGAAATAGAGTCCAGAAATCAACTTCATGATCTTACTCACATCTAATATACAAGAAATAGGCTCAAGAAATCAATTCCATGATTTGACTCCCATCTAATCAACAAGAAATAGACTCCACACATCAACTTGATGATCTTACTTACATCTAACATACAAGAAATAGACTCCACAAATCAACTTAATGATCTTACTCACATCTAATATACAAGAAACAGACTCAAGAAATGAATTTAATGCTCTGACTCACAACTGAACAACAAGAAACAGATATACGAGATCACTTCGACTATCCGACTCACATTTAATATACAATAAATAGACTCCAGAAATCAATTTAATGCACTGACTCACAACTGAGCAACAAGAAATAGATATACGAAATCATTTTTATTATCCTACTCACATCTCATCTACAAGAAATAATCTCCAGAAATCCATTTATTGATCTGACTCACATTTTATCCCTCGGGCAAGGATAACCTTGCAGTTTTTTTACACTTAAACTCAAGTATGCAAATAAACTTTTTATCGACAAGAAAATATTTTCGAAACTCCAAATCCATTCTAATCAATAAAACGTTCAAATAAAAGCAAGGCGGAAGATCAATAAAAATACAATTATTTCTATCAATTCATTTATTTAAACTAGCTCAACAAACGTCATTAGTCTTAAAGTTCAGAGGCTAAAATATTTACCAAGAATATTATACATCTCAATCGTAAGGGCAAACCATCTCCCCCTAATCAGCGCTAATCATCTGTGAGTAGTCAGCTGTGTCCAAGTATTAAACGAATTGCATAAATTATTACACAATTGTACGAATAACACATTGCTTCTAATGCCAAAATATCGCAAATATAAAAAGTCCGTCACGCAGGAGCTGCATAACTAAGCGCTTTCCTCAGAATTTGGGTAGTGTAGACTGCTTTCCAGAACAATTTGCTTAAAATATCCTGCATAAATAAAATAAAAACATGAATAGTTCCCTTATAAATTTGTAATGAGTAACTGATCAATTATTAATTTGCTTCCAGAGTTATGTTTACACATGGTACCTACTACACTACGTAATAAATACAAAAAACCTCATATTATCGTATTTTCATCTAACGCAGGAACAGGATACAGTCACTCTAGTGGTAGAAAGCGCTCCTTGCGGAGGCTTTGTGAGCATACGTCTGGCGGGCTTTTCTATTGAAATATATTACAAATTAAACCCCCGCTTTCCGATTGTCCGATTCAGCTCATTTTTACAACACTTCTTTCTCATGAGTTACCCACGACGTATACCGCGTTTCGTTACAATACAGCAGAAATTACGACCGGTATGAGTATATTAGGAATTTGGGACCGGAGTAACCCCCCCCCCCCCCAACTTAATGAACCGATTTAGTTTATTTTTACAACACATATTTGCCTGTGGATTACCACTACGAATACCGAGTTTCGTCGAAATATACCAAAAATCACGGCTGGTAGTGGCGAATTGGTATCGTGGGTCCGGAGTAACCCCCCCCCCCCCTTCTAATGAACCGATTTAGTTCATTTTTATATCTCACTTTTCTCTCTATATTAGCACTACGAATACCAAGTTTCGTTGAAATATAACAAATATTACGGCTGACATAGTCAAATTAGTGTTTTGGGTTCGAGGTAAACCCCCCCTTCCGGTGGACCGACTTTGGTGGTTAACGAACTCGTTCAATCGTTTGCTAATTGAATGCTATATACCAAGTTTCGTGGCGAAAAAACAAAAACTCTGGGCGCTATCGTGTTAACAGACACACACATATGCATATATATATATATATATATATATATATATATATATATATATATATATATATATATATAAATTTCAACGGGGGTCATTTTCGGTGTCTACTAGGTAGGATCGATAAAGATTTGAAGAAATTTTTCAAAAATTCCGTCATGAGTCCAACCTCAATAGCTACTTTCCTTCGGAGGAAAGTGCTAAAAGAAAATATACGAGGAATAAACTGGGCAAAAAAAGCAATATTAAAAGAAATTGGACTGAGGCTGCTACAATTAATTGGTTTGCTAACCCCACAGCTGAAAGATAAATGTCTTGATCAAATTTGTTGCTGTGCTTCTAGGGATTTAGAAGATGTATGTTATCCTTCATTACCGTATTATGACTGATCTAACCCGTAAGTTACTGCCCTGTAGCCCCCTTGCAAGTTAATTTTTAAAAAGTTAAAAATTTTAAAACAAAATGTTTTGTTTTATAAATTGTTTTTCCTACCTGTAAATAAACGTAAGTTTAAACGGGACTAATTTATAAATATAAACTTGACAGGACCTCTGACAAGTAATTCCTGGAGCCCACGGGGAACGTGTGGAATTTCTACTTGACAAAAGTTTCTTAATTAAGCATTTCCTAACTTTAATTTATGAAGCAGAATTCAAAGTTTTTGACAGCGAAACTTTGGATAAGGGCTTCAGTTCGTGTATAAGTTCATGAGTTGACACATAAAACTTTCATTATTACAATACAAAAACTATTATTTTTTGGAATTACACAATAAATAGTGATATTCTTCTTGTAGATTATTTTCAATATGGGAATATTAGTACAGATTTTTTATACATTTTACATAGAAATGGTTATACATTCTGGTTAATGAAGCTGTTTTATGAGCTATCAAATGTTACATATTTTTTTTTTTCGTGTTTCCCGGTTTTGTAGCTATTGGGCTATTAACGCCGTACTATCTACAGGTTGCCACTCGACTAATCAGAGCATCTAATACCAACAGCAGGTTGTCGGTCACCCATTCAGGTATTCGGTGATCTACGCGCATTCCATGTGGCTATGACCGTTGGTCTGTTACCTATTGTTTTAAATAATTATTTTTTAACATATTATTGGGCTGGCGGAACGTAAAACATACAAAAAAGTCAGCCTTGCGGGAAATATGTCATTTTATCTCCTAGTGTCATTTGACAAGCTTATAACTGAAAGGGTTATTTATTTTGTCTTAATCTTTCGTAAAAAAATGTAAAATGTCAAAGTGAAGGAAGATCTTGGGCGCCGCAACAGCCGGAGAGAATACCGAGTCCCGATTAAATGCAACAAAAAATACTGCCGGTATGGCCAAATTACTGTTTTTGGTCGGAAGTAAACCCCATTTCAAGGTGGATCGATATTAGTGGTTAACTAAGTTGTTCAATCGTTTGCTAAGGGATTGCTTTATACCAAGTTTCGTGGCGAGAAAACCTATAACTCTGGTGGGTATCGTGTTTATATATGAGTGCAAACTCAATAGCTTTGTTATGGTTGATAGTTTTTTGTTTTTTTGATGTCTCCCAAACTAGTTCCTATCCATGAAAGGTCCCTTCATGTATTTAACGTGCTTTTAATATCATGCATAAAAGTCAAGTATAAAGGTGCTACAAGTCTGATGTATATAAGTCTAATGAAGTTAGCATTATTATATCAAAAGCGCCATGTTTGGTTGCTTGTTTCTCTTTCATCTCTATTCAGCTGTGTGATGTCTTTAACCAGATATCGGAAAATCCTACAACATTATACAGCAATAAAAACATTTTCAACAAAATTATTGTTTCTGATCATGAAAACATGCATTGGATTCCTTCGAAAAACTCAAGTCCCCTTCGACTTGACTATTGGGCTTGGGTTAGTTCTATGGACCCAAGGTCTACCATGCCCGCCTGAATAGAGGAGTATTGTGAAGGCAGCACAATAGGTGGTGCTTTCTGATTGTGTTAGGACACCACAACTCCTGTTCTAAGCTATCTCATCAATTGACGTTCCAACTAATGATAACAGCTCCAAAATAGAACAGCTCTTACAAGGCAGTCAAATCCCTTCCATATATGTGGTTCATTCAGGCCAAAATTCATTGTAGAGCTAAAATATTCTTATAAAAAACGTCTTAGGGTTAATAAATGCTCAATATTCGCAAAGAATATTTATTTTAAATTTAACAGAGATTTTTTTAGCGAGTCTCTTGATGTTGATAAAATTTTCGAGTACAGTATATAAGGGCCGTCATTATTTTGGCAACTACGCACACAGGTCCGTAAGCTCCAAAAATTTCCAATTCCGACGTCTGTGGTCGGTCGAGAGTTTGCAAGGCGTTCGGTCACTGTGGAAGCTTCGTTCGTTTGGTTTTTGACTTGAGTGTGGATAGTGAAAATGTCATAATACTTCCTTGCTTGGTGGCAGAAGAAGATGAGAAAATGCGTAAACTGTAAAGAAAATCAACAATTTGGGTTCAACAAATCAATTAGCAGATTTAGTATTGCGAATACTACCCAATTTTCCCTGATATGATTGATTATGACACCAGTTTTTTCATTACCTAATTACACTATCTCATTAGTGTGCCGTATTGTCTCTATAGTATCTGCCCCTCGTGGCCTGTTACGGCCATATATATATATATATATATATATATATATATATATATATATATATATGGGGACGAGGTTAGCTCAGTGGTAGAGCACTCGACTAATGAACTGGAGGACCAGGTTCAAAACCCGAGTGCGCACTAAAGATTTTTTCTTCTAGTGCTGCCGTTCGAGGGTTGGATTTGGGGTCCCAGATCGTCCCTAGGCTCACCCAGCCTTTAATTAATTTAATTAATAATGGGTACCTTGGGTGCTAATGACTCTAGCAGTCGAAGCAACCAAGGGGAAAATCAGGCGGCCGGAGCATAGTGTTGACCACACCATCTCCCTAATGTGCCGTATGGTCAAGAATCAGATACCTCTACAGTATCTGCCCCTCTGGGCCCTTGTGGCCTGTTACGGGACTGATTTTATATATATATATATATATATATATATATATATAATATTCTTTCCTAATTGCTCATTATATACATAGGTATGTAGTTAAAACACAACTTCACCAAATATTCGAGTGAACAATCATTCACAGACACTCAAAATTGTCCACAATCCTTAAATTTTCCATTCTACCTGTCGCATCAAATTTAAGCTCCCCCAATACCTATTTTGTCAAATGTTTCAATAGTAACAGTAATCTCATACACGTTTTCAATAGACATAGATTATATCGAATTGAATACACCAGATCAATCGCACGAATTAATATGCAAAGCCGCACCCTCTCAGGATTTAACAGTCTGTGAATTTAAATATTATTGATTCAATGTTTTTCAGAGTGTTTGGTTCCTATTGGGGTAAAACTTGTATTGTATTTAAAAGGGTGTTTGAAGTTTAAAGAGTGATGGTTTCGTTAAATTTCAAGCATAACAAAACATACCAGAACTATGTATTGAGACGCGATATGATGAGGAATTTATATATATATATATATATATTATTTATTAAGAGTTTCGCAACTTTTGGCGTCTTGCTCTATAACAGTATATCATGATATTACAAAAATACCTTTTACACATTGTGTACATAAATACATTATATGAATGATACATTATAGTGATATTACAAGTCAGTACATTTTATAAGTATGTGAGCTAATTAATAATAACAATAATATTTTATAAATCATGAAATAATAAAATAATATAGCAATAAATTTTACAAACGGCAATATAATAGATATTAAATAAAGTGTGAGGGGAAAAAAAACAAGTAGCTGAATAAATTTAAAAAATACTTTGGTCTAATGTCATTCATTCTCATAGAAGTTAGTGTGTGGTCAAAAGAATTTCCGGAATGGCCAATGCATTACCCAATATATCCTTTAGTTGTGCAGGCGGCGACACAGTGTACCTAATAGTTTTTTGGTAGTTTTGATAATAACCATTTTTTTCCGGCAGAATTTTTTCTTATTGATTGCAGGTCAGAAAATATAGATAAAAAAACAAGGTGGAGGAATGGGAATGACAAGTGGTGAAGCCCTAAAGAAATAAATAATCTACCACAGAAGCACATGGCCTGTCTATAATTTTTACTGATTCGATCAGAAATATGTTTACTCATGAGCTCCTGAAAAGACGCCAGAAGGGCGTGAAACGTGTAAAGCATTGAATAAAAAATGTTTACCAAAATTAATGGTGTTTTTAGTATTAAATTATTTAAGTGAATGAATATATATATATATATATATATATATATATATATATATATATATACACATATATATACAAAGGGTGTCCCAGTATATGTGTCCACCCCCTGTTCCTCCTAGAGTTGTTGGAATTTCGAAATGAAACTTGGTAGGTCTTAGGTATGTTGCATGAGGTTTCTTTTAAAGGTTTAGTTGACTTTGTAACATTCTCCAGTTTTTCTCCAGCGCATCTAACTCTTGATTTTCCATTAGCAGCAGGTATTTTTATGACGAATTCTGATAGAAAATTTAATTTTAAGACTAATTTATTCCAAAACATCTTTTGATCCGACGCACCTTTTGCGCGTAAAACGCAAAAAACTGAAAAATATCGCCCTTTTGTAGACAAATTCCTATTTATCACTGAAACCAAGCCTTGTACGTAAAAAGACCACAATATAAACGTTGTAGCCTATTAATTTTCCTTTCAGGTGATACCAAGATCAAAGTTGTAGATTAAATATTTAACGGGGTATTACGAATGAAAACAAAGGCAAATTTTTTTTTTTAGTTTTATGATATAATAATTTCATATGGAAAAATAAATTTATTCTGTTCTGTTTTATAATAATTTTTATATCCTTTTTTTTCATAAAGTAAATAAGGACTTTTTTTATTGTTTATGTCAGCTACTTTTTTTTCTATTCATATCGATTTTCTGAATTGTTACTTTTTAAAACTTTTAAGGTATATTTTTCATTCATAATATCCCGTTAAATATTAAACCTACAACTTTGATCTTGGTATCACCTGAAAGGAAAATTAATAGGCTACAACGTTTTTATCGAGGTGTTTATACGTAAAAGGCTTGGTTTCAATGATAAATAGGAATTTGTCTACAAAAGGGCGATATTTTTGCGTTTTACGCGCAAACGGTGCGTCGGATCAAAAGATGTCTCGGAATAAATTAGTCTTAAAATTAAATTTTCTATCAGAATTCGTCATAAAAATACCTGCCGCCATTATAAAATCAAGAGTTAGATGCGCTGGAGAAAAACTGGAGAATGTTACAAAGTCAACTCAACCTTTAAAAGAAACCTCATGCAACATAACTAAGACCTACCAAGTTTCATTTCGATATATATATATATATATATATATATATATATATATATATATATATATATATATTAGTCGAATTTCATGTTATTCAATGTACATTAGTAGTTAATTACACCCGACTAGGATTTGAGCCGAGAGCTAGTAGGAACAACTAGTTAAAGTGGAAAGCGAAGTCCTGGTGAATTGTGACGAGACGAACCAGAAGTCTTGAACATAGTGAGGTTCAACAGTTCGGTAAACTCTAGAACGGGGTTTGTCCTGTCAGAATATTGGTTTTAATCAGTAGCCTGTATAAATGCTCTCAGCAGTAAGGAATAAAATACATTTTCTTTGAAGTAATATATATATATATATATATATATATATATATATATATATATATATATATATATATATATATATATGGTAAATCTGAAGGAGAGCGTCCTCAGCTATGATTTTCTTCAAAGTTTGCACTATAACGTATTTTGATGCACTAAACACGAATCCGTTGAAAAAAAAACCGCTCTCAACTAGGAAAGAAGTTATTTTTAAAAAAAAGTTCACTGTTATGAAGGTTAGGGAAGAATGCCTTGGACGATTTTTGGGCATAGAATTCTTTTCATTTCTGCGAGTTGGATTGACTAGGGGTTTTGATGTTTTCTTGAGCGAGCGGAGCGAGCGGAAACGCACAGCACGTATGCCCAAAAGCGACAGTTTACGACCAAGTCAGCTACCACAGGTGAGTCTAAATTTCAATTACACTTCGTCATTAAGGACTATTGCGCATGCGCGTGTTTACATATAAGCTGTTTACCCCGTCTTTTATAACCTCCATAACAGTGAACTTTAGTGCTTAATAACTTCTTTCCTAGTTGAGAGCGGGGTTTTTTTTCAACAGATTCATGTTTAGTGCATCAAAATACGTTATAGTGCAAACTTTGAAGTTTTACCATATATATATATATATATATATATATATATATATATATATATATATATATATATATATACATATATATTACTTGAAAGGTCAAGTTCATTAACCAGCTGAATCCGTTTACGGGAACATGGTTTTGTCACCAAAATTTGTGCGAAAAAATCGGAACGCTTACATTTTCGAGTCCATTTGCTTGCAGGTACTCGTTATATAGGTTCCTTAACGTAGGAAAACGAATAAAACCATTTTTAAAGCGGTTTCTGTAACCGTTTATGAGAAAAATTGATAGAAATACTTTTCCAAACTAATTTTCTGTTTGGGTATTCAGAAACGATGATTGGTTCACTTGAAACCAGGTATTTGACATTCATCTAATCTAAGATATTTAAACTTTGGTACCGTTTCGAGTTAGGAAGTATATGGGAAAAAATGTATTAATGGTGATACAAAGTTTTCGGATCTCAGTATATTTTCTAAAATATCTTGAAAACGGTTGGGAAATCGTAGTACGTGGAAGGTGGCTATTCGAAAGGTTACTAAAGTCGCTACAAAAAAGATTCTGTCGTAATGTTTGGTGGGGCGATGTCAATGGAAGAGATAAGTGCTTAAAACTTCAAAGTTGTAAGTTGTATTCATTTCAACGTGTTTTTGTCTCTGTTTCCGAACTTTTTAAGTGGTTGTATTTTTATTTTTTTACTCCCAACGGAAACAAGCACGGTTACCTCCTGTACAAAATTATGTAGTAGCTTTAATTCTGATCATACCTTATTTACCGCAATATAAAAACTACTTATCGGCGGTGGTGAAGCAAGGGTAGTCAGCTAGTTGATTCATATTTCTTAATTGTGTCTAAGTCTCAACGAAATCTCTGTTTTTTTTTTTTTTGTTTTTTTTTTAACATTAACTGCTATAGCTTAAAGGACAGTAGCCAAGTACACGAGAAAAAAAAAATCAGTGCCGTAACAGGCTCTGAGGGGCAGATACCATAGAGGTATCTGACTCTTGACCATACGGCATACTAGGGAGATAGTGTGGTCAGTACTATGCTCCGGCCGCCTGTTTTTCCCGTTGGCTCCTTAACTGCTAGAGTCATTAGCACCAACGTGCCCATTATTAAATTAATTAAAGGCAGGGTTGGCCTAGGGACGGTCAGGGAGGCTGGATCCAACCCATGGACGAAGAGACTAGAAGAAAAAATCTTTAGTGCTTCCTCGGGTTTTGAACTCAGGTCCTCCAACTTATTAGTCCAGTCCTCTAGAACTGAGCTAACCTCGCACCCAGCCGCGTACATACTCGGACAAATTATAGCAAACATTTAGTGCATGGGTCTAAACTATGATCACTATGATGAGTTGGAGGATAAACAAAACATGATTTTAGCGCGCATTTCTTGTCCTTAAAGAATGGACCCTGTATGACGGGAAATAGTGTTGGACTGAATACAGAACCTTGTAGAATTCCATCCTATGGAACAACAATCCATTAGTATTATAATTAGAAACGGCCCGAGATGTCGGGCTGTTATACCACCTGGTCCGTATCAATCGTGAACCTTAAGATAGTATTAAGGTGCAATCCAGGTAACCTGCTAGGATCATCGATGAAGTCAGCACCGAAATGCAGATATACAACCAATTAAAAAGTGAGATAAACAAAGAGAAAAACCCTTTCAAAACAACAAAACAAACACTTTTTAAGTTTTAAGCGCTTATATCTCTGATTGACGTTGCCCCATCGAATATTGCTTCAGAACTTTTTTTGTAGAGAATTTAGTAAGCATTTCTATATCGAGATATTTACGAAAAATGTATGAAGATCCGAAAACTTTTATGTCTATTAATAAAATAATTTTTTTCGCATACTTCCTTTACTCCAAATATAACCAAAATTTAAACTTCTGAGTTGGCATTAATTTCCAAGATGTAGAAAATATTTCAATTGAATCCCGCGATTCTATGTACTCACAAAAAAATAATGACTGACAAAAACATTGATTCCACTTTTCTCAGAAACGGTTACAGATATGCATTAAAAATGGTTTCATTCGTTTTCTTATGTTAATAAACCTATAAAACAAGTAACTGCAAGCATATAAACTCAAAAACGTAAGAATTACGATTTTTTTGCGCGAATTTCGCCCCAAACACTATCTTCTAGTGGGCGGATTCTGTTGGTTAACGAACTCGACCTTTCAAGTAAGACGACAGATTTTTGTACCAAATTTCTTTAAAATCGGACCATTTTTGAGCTTGCTAGAGAGCGAACAGACCAGCATATATATATATATATATATATATATATATATATATATATATATATATATATACAAATTTGGGCCACCTATATTTTCGTGATCTATAGGGTCTGAAACGTGAAAGT
The DNA here is from genome assembly GCA_946811695.1 of Gonocerus acuteangulatus. Lineage (NCBI taxonomy): Eukaryota > Metazoa > Arthropoda > Insecta > Hemiptera > Coreidae > Gonocerus > Gonocerus acuteangulatus. The sequence continues at coordinate 24,564,119 of OX328130.1, forward strand.
TTCTAGTCGGCACTTCCGGATTGCGTCGTGAGGTCAACCTCATAAGCGGGTTCTCCCTATGGAGATAGGGAGTAACCGCGCTAAAAATTGCGACATAATTTACTGATTTTTCAGGGGATATTTTATTTATTGCCCAAGTAATCTACACCGCTTCCCCAAGTATACGTTACCCTTGAACGCTGAGTGGAATAAATGAAGAACCTCAAAAAGGCATGAAGTGGAGGAGTTTAAAAATTAAAGCCGACAGCTCCTGTGTGTACATCTTGCTTCTAGAAACAGACAAGAGCTCTGAGGGAGATAAACAGAGATAAAAGTCTGACAGGGGATCTGAAAAAATGATGAATGATAAAAAGCAAAGTATAATCCTAGCGATAAGCTCTACAGCACGTTCACCCAGAACTCGCCCCCCCCCACCGAAATATTCTCTTTCTTCCAGTACTAAATGTCTGTTTGCTTTTATTAAATCTCCTCGTTCCCATATTACCTGCCAGTCTTTCCTTTATTTTGGCTTAGAACTAATTAAGTCTTGGTTAAAAGTTAATTATTTACTATTCTTGTTAGCTTCCTTTAATTTTTATTTTGCAGTCATTTTTATAATATTAAATCGTTCTCAAAGGTGGCGCAGCAATTTACTATTCATATTTTCGCCACAATTTGAACGTAGAGTGATTTGTTTATTTTTTTTATTTCGAACCCACCATCTCCCGCTTATGAGTCCAAGGCGCTAGCCACTAGACCACGGGAGACCCCGTAGAGTGATATTATCGCTAAATCATTTATCAACCAATCTTGAACCTAGCGTTTTAAATTGCCACATTCTGAGGTTTAAATCACTCCAGATTGATGGTAAAGAAACAACATTTATGTGATGCCAGACAATTTTATCATTCTTAAAGGTTCAAAGTAGGTATTATTATTGGAATCTAAATTTAAAACATTACTATATAATTATTCAAGAAGGTTTAGTGCCTCCCTGACTCTTCTTCTTTTTTTTTTTATTAAATCACCTTGGTATGATTTTAGCTAGCCCCAATGCCCACTGCCATTTGTTGGATTGCCAGTACATAACAAAGTACTAAATAAAAAAAAAAAAAAAATTAAAAATCTTGATTGAGTTAGCATGTAAGCACTCGCTAAGAAAGGATTTATGGTATTCGAATTTTTAAGTATTTTTAGAGGGGTTTGAATTTTCAGTTTTAAAGAGAGCACGCTCGATTAGGCAGGATGCGTTGCTGGGACGATAACAGAACGACTGTCACCGTACTGGACCTATTTCATAATATAATTTTTATTGTAGGTTATGATGCCAGACCTTAAATTATTATAAATAAACTGTGATTTAGTCTCTCATAGAGTTTACGCTTTACCTGGAGATGGTCCATCCAAGGTATAGCGTAAATATCCCGAACCCTTGCAAAGCCTTCTCACCCATCAGCATCCCCAGTCAGAGCACTTTTAGCGCGGTTCCTCCCTCCCCCATAGGGAGGAACCCCGCTTATAAGGTTGATCTCATGACGCAATCCAGAATTTTGCGTTTCAGAACCCATAGAGACCGAAAATGGTGGTGGTTCAAATTTGTATATATATATATATATATATATATATATTTGTCTGTTCGCTCTCTAGTTAGAAGACGAATGGTCCGATTTTGATGAAATTTGGTACAAAAATCCGTCGTACAATTTAAAAGGTCAAGTTCGTTAACCAGCAAAATCCGTCCACTGGAAGATGGCGTTTGGGGCGAAATTCGCGCAAAAAAAATCGTAACGCTTACGTTTTTGAGTTCATAAGCTTTTAAGCACTCTTTTTATAGACGTATTGGGTTAGGAAAACGAATGAAACCATTTTGAAGGCGATAGCTTTAACCGTTTTCGAGAAAATTGGAAAAATAGTTTTTGAATACCGTTTTTGGTTTGGGTACTTAGAATCATGGGATTCAGTTGAAACATTTTCTGCATGTTCTACTTTCATCAAAACTATTATGTTGAAATTTTGGTTACGTTTGGAGTTAAGGAAGGGTTAGAATAAAATATTTTATTAACAGACATAAAAAGTTTTAGTAACTTTGTTTACTTTCCTTAATATCTCGAAAAAGGTTGAGAATCTTCGTAAACGGAAGAATACCATTAGAAAGCTTATTAAATGCTCTAAAAAAAAGGTTCTAATAAAAGTTTTGATTAGGCGATGTCAATCGGAGAAAAAAGAGCTTAAAACTTTAAAGTAATTGATTTCGCTTATTCGAACTGTTCTTTTTGTCTGTTTTTTATTCCTTGTTATTTTTTAATTGCTTATTGTTGGATAATGTATTTGAAAATAAAACAGGTTAAGAAAAATAAGAAAAACAATTTAATGTTAGAGATATGGATTTCCAAGATATATAGCTTTTCAACTGCCTAGCGTCCTTCCTGGGGAGGGTTCTTTATCTTTGATTTTGGTACTTAGAATTATGGGATACAGTTGAAACATTTTCTGCATGTTCGAGTTTCATCAACACAAATATGTTGAAATTTGTGTTACGTTTAGAGTAAAGGAAGGGTTAGAATAAAATATTTTATAATTATTCTTCAACTGACCCTTTTCTAAATATACTTTTCTTCGTGGACGGCGGAAGGTCAACAAATAAAATCTTCAACACTCAGTATCACCAACTTTATTTCATCCCTACATGTTTCACACCTTTATTGGTGCCTCTTCAGGGGAAAAAATTACAAAAATAAAACTTACAGCCTACACCTGAGGAGGATAACCTTCCACCAGTACGGCCACGTCTAGAATGATCATGGTCTGAAAGAATTCAATATGGCGACAAATAAACAGCTGATCGACAATCGATATGTCATACCTTTAAAAATGAATTTCCAGAAGAAATATAGTCCTAACAATTAAAATCATCTTCCCACCTTCAACATTAAAACATACTTTTACTTTTTGTCAAATAAGTTAATAAAAATAGTATTTAAATGTAGTATATCCGTTTTTTTATTTACCACTTTTTTCCTATTTTTTATGATATGGATATTTTCCTTTATTCTTCTTTTCAATCTATTTCTTTCTTTACCCAATGTGCTAATATTTTCAAAATCAAAACTATGTTTATATTTTATAGCCAACGCTGTTTTATTCTCTCCTTTATCAATACTTTGCGCATGCTGTTTAATTCGTTTTCTAAGTAACTGTTCCGATTCCCCTATATATGATTTCTTGCAACTATTGCAGTTAATTTTGTAGATATTGTATTTAGTTTCTTTTAATTTTAATTTATCTTTAATATGACTAAAGCTATTTTTTATTCTGTTGTCATATTTCCAAGATATCCTGCCTATATCTTTACATATATGTCTTATTTTGTTGGAAATTATTGGGTTATAATTGAAGCCAAAATAACGGCATGGTTCTGTATCCTGATCTTTTAAAACCTTACATCTTTTTCTGCCTAATTGTTCATAAATATGATTATTATATGGCGTTGTGCTTTCTCTCAATATATCCTTGTCCTTCTCCGTTCGAATTCCCTTGCTGAAAAAATCATCAATTTTTGCTTGCTTTATTTTAGTTCTTTTTATGTAATTAGTTATTTCCTCCGATCCACCACTTGATTCTCTTTTTCTTTTTAAACTATTGCCACAATTCAAATTGGGGCTTTCAGTAGTAGATATATTTTCTAATTTTATGCATTTCCGTGCTATTTGTTCAAAAAAATTTTTGGTAACTTTGTATAATTTCGTTAGTATCTCGAAAACCGTTGACAATCTTGTGAAGCGGAAGATTACCATTCGGAAGCTTACTAAATGCTCTACAAAAAAGGTTCTGAAGAAAGTTTTAATTAGGCGATGTCAATCGGAGAAGAAAGTGCTTAAAGCTTTAAATTAATTGATTTCGTTTATTCCAATGGTTCTTTTTGTCTGTTTTATTTCTTGTTATTTTTTAATTGCTTGTAGTTGGATAATGTATTTGACAATAAAACTGGTTAAGTAAAATAACAAAAACAATTTATTGTTAGAAATATAGATTTCCAAGATTCCAAGACCTTGTCACTAGCGGGTCCGTTTCCAGTGTAGCCGACCCTTCCAGGTAAGATTGTAAATCATGACCTTTCAAGACTTTACTACTCACAGGAATGGCGTTAGTGACCTTAAGGGTTGACACGCCATTATAATAATTAATTAAAAAAAAAAAAGACTGGTGGAACCAAAATAATAACTGCTTCTATTTTAATCTTTCCAAATTACACTAGGGATATGAACGGAACCGCGCTAAGATGATGCAGTCCTGCGAGACGGACTTTTTGGTTTGGGTACTTAGAATCATGGGATTCAGTTGAAACATTTTCTGCGTGTTCTACTTTCATTAAAACTAATATGTTGAAAATAGTGTTATGTTTGGAGTTAAGGAAGGGTTAGAATAAAATATTTTATTAACAGACATAAAAAGCTTTGGTAACTTTGTATACCTTCCTAAATATCTCGAAAACCGTTGACAATCTTGTGAAGCGGAAGATTACCATTAGAAAGCTTACTAAATGCTCTACAAAAAATGTTCTGATGAAAGTTTTGATTAGATGATGTCAATCGGAGAAATAAGTGCCTAAAACTTTAAAGTAATTGATTTCGCTTATTCGAACTGTTCTTTTTGTCTGTTTTTATTCCTTGTTATTTTTTAACTGCTTATAGTTGGATAATGTATTTGATAATAAATCAGGTTAAGAAAAATAAGAAAAACAATTTAATCTTAGAGATATGGATTTCCTAGATATAGCTTTTCAACTGCCTAGCGGGGTCCTTCCTAGGGCGGGTTGGCCTATCCAGGTAAGATCGTAAATAAGACCTTTCTTGAAAGTAAAGATGGAACTGTCAACTTTGGTCCTCCTCTGCCTCCCGGCACTTTCAATGCCGACGAAGGCTACCAATGAGTAGCTGAAACGTCGTAAATATAGATTTTTTAAGAAAAATCGTATTGAGGTTTCTTTAGCCGAATCCCAACCATTCCATCTTTACTAATCACCTCGACGGCTAACTATCTAATCTTCATGCTTTCTAGAAATGTGGACCCAAAATAATAAGAGCTTCTATTTTAATCATTTTAAATGAGTCTAGAGATAAGAACGGAACCGAGCTAAGATGATGCAGTTCCTGCGAGTAGGACTTTTTGGTATTGCTCGTAAATATTATGGGTATTTCGAAATGACATCTTGGAAACATAAATTTTTAAATTTTAACGTACATTTATTATTGACAACGAATTTTAACCTGTACTGGTTAAACTGCTATTACTGCTAACCTATAGATAACGGGTTATCTCTACGTTATCTGTTTCTTGACAATGGTCTGGAGCGCCCCAATGTCGAGAAACATTATACTTCGATTACTTATCAATCGATGAATAACTTATAGTGTGCCCGGAACCGTGCAATAATGAACTGCACAAAACTATATTGTAGCGTTAATTTTGATGATACATTATTTAACGGAATAAAATAACTACTTATCTGCCGTGACGAAGCATGGGTATTCAGCAAGTGCGGCATAAACTGACTGTGGAATGTGCATAGACCATTGTTTTTGGTAATTAACGAAATATTACTACGGATTAAGCCATAAATTTTAGAATAGTATAGATACAGAGAATTCTTAAGTGAAAATTTTAGCTAACTAAAAATTAATATGGTTTCTTGATTGTTGAAATATATATATATATATATATATATATATATATATATATATATATATATATATATATATATATATATATATATTCCCCAGAATACAATTTCATTCTTGGGGGTTATTGTGAGCAAGTAATAAAAAAAAAAGGGATAATTGGAACGCAAAATAAAAGCGAAGAAGCACAAAGAAGGGGTAGTTTAATTTTTCAAAATCCCATTAGTAGTAAGTAGTCTGAGACCTTTATTCCTAGAAGGGACACTCGTGGCCTAAAAACCGCGACATAATCCAGCCGATAGGCCTAAGGCACGTCTACCAAGAGCCTAATTGACATTCCGAGGAGCCTACGAAGGCTTTTCCTTCGCTAATATTAATTCCTCAAGTGCAGTCGGCCGAGGCACTTAAATATTCCCGCCGAATCCTCGAAAGATTGAACCACCCCCCTCCGGAGAAAGCCGGAGTAATAAAATTACCCGGACGAGTTGGCTTGTCTGGTGATCTGGCACGTTTCCTGTGGGCAAACAGCCCCGACGATGAAACCTCCACGGAATAGGAGACCAAGGATGAATTTTTATCAAGGTATCAGCTACAGGCTGGTGCTTATCCATGCGCAAATATATGAATTGTGTCTAGTTTACTAGAGCTTAGTACTCGTCATTAGTGTTTGTCACATAGGTGGCTAGACAAACATTTCTGTGGGGGCTTGACAAACATTTCTGTGGGTGCTAGACAATAATGTCTGGGGGGGGGCTAATTTAGTATGTGCTTACGGCCGTGCCTGGGAGTGTTGAATCAAATTTTTGTAACCAGGCACCGGGAAAACATTAAGGAAGTATTTGATAAACTAAGAACATACATTATTTAGAACTTATTACTATTAATTTGCCTAAACAATTTATTTTCTAACTTAATCGAAAAATATGGTGAACTTTCATTCTGGGAGAGCTAAGCCCCCCCCCCCCCCCAAGCCAACCCCTTTAGCCGCCACTGGTTTGTCACCGGAATTGCTGACTCAAGCAATTTATATATATATTTGCCTGTTTGCTCTCTAGGTTGCTTAAAAATTGACAGATTATACAGAAATTTGGTACAAAAGTAGTTTGTGTTGAAAGGCCATGTTTTTTGTTGTTTTTTTTTTTTGGTGGGGGAGGCCTTGTCAGCTTATTAGCCATTAACTCCAGTGAAGTGGGGCTATTTATGAATTTTGTGTTGCAAAGTTATGATTTTCTTTTTGTACCACTCAAATTGTTTATTTTAATGTGAATTATGATAATTTTAGAAGTGAAAAATTATATACTATGGGTATAAAAAAAAAATCGCTTAAGCTTTTAGGTTACTAGGGCTTAAAGGTTAATATTTAATTTGTCGTGGTGATTCTAATAAAAAATGCCAACTATAAAACGTTGAATAAAATTGAACAGATTTTTCTTTAGGTTTTCAAATATATTCTTATATATGTACATATATTTATTACTTTGTTATACCGGTCGGAATATTGCAGTAAATGTAACATATTCTCTAAATTGTAAGAAGAATTGTTTTATTATATTACTTTGAGTTATTTAATTAAATTATTTTGTTTTGTTTTTTTGCTCTCACTAATTAGGAATTCTTTTAATACTTATTACATCGCATTACTATAAAAAAATGAAATTATATTTATGAAATTTTATTATATAATTAGTAAACTCCTGTAAATATTCGTTAAAATTTATGCTCAGAAAAAGGTACTTATTTTTGGTCTATTATTTCTCAATGTATAATACTCAACCCTGTTACTTATTTAAGTATAAAATATCTGTATAAGTGTTTCGACTGTCTGTCTATGTGCATATATGGATTTAATACTAATATAGGACTAAAATCATTATATAAGGCCAGCTCCTTGCAATGGAGAAATCTTGTATGCAATAAATAAATAAAAAATAAAAATATTTAATTAAATTAAATATTAATTTCACATTTAAATGTTAATGTTAATTATTTAAAAACCAAATTTTTTATTTACTCTAATTTATTATATATCGAACTTTTGCACGAACGTATTGTTGTACGTAGTAGGTTGCACGAATTTTGCATCTTTTGGTTTAGACGAAATAGTTTTATTAATTTATGATCTATTGAAGAATAGGATGCTATTGAACGATATTTATTATTGTACAGTTCTATTCTTCCAGAAAATTAGATTAGTTGCACCTATGATACAGAGAAAAATATAAATTCTTCAAACCCTTTGAGAACCGAGGCCCAGATGATACGAAATAAAATTGAAAATTAATACTTTGGAGTCGATGAAAAAAATGGAAACGGAAATTGTTAAACAAACGGACGGGTGGAATCAACAAGAAACATGGACTCACCTTGAAATGTAACCTCGTAACAAAGTGAGCATTTTTTAAAACGTCGCACTCGGTCACTTATAACGCGATTCGATTTTAATCGAGTACCACTCACAACAATTACGGCAATATTGTAAATTTTGATGATCAAAAACACCGGAGATACTTGAATGTTTACCACATGTTCATAAGTTTATACCATATTATATATATATATATATATATATATATATATATATATATATATATATATATATATATAATATGGTATATGGTATATATATATATATATATATATATATATATATATATATGTATATATATATATATATATATATATATATATATATTTGTGTATGTACTCACGAGCAAGATCAGCAACAAATCGCAGGTATTTTTAACTTTTTGTAAGGTGGTCTATATACATTATTTCAGAATGTATATTTATTTATAAGGGGTGATTATAAACATGTATGCTAATAATTGTAATTTCAACATGTCATTTTCAAATTCGTGTAATTATTCATGACGAATCATCAATGTCAATTATTTTGGCAATTAAAATGACCGGATTCGGACTTGAATTATTTAATATATGCAGATTTATTTCAGACCATACATTTCCAAATATCACACAACAAATTAATATTTATGAATGATATTGTATATATATATATATATATATATATATATATATAAAGTGTGTGTGGATTTTTGGCATATTAGTCGGGTTTTCGGAAAAGAAAAATAAGAAGGAAAGAGACAAAGTTGGTAAGATGATTTAAAAATAAATTCTTTAAATTAAAAATTATACCTACTTAAATAAGTACTTAGTTAAATACAAGTGACTGCCATGAAAATAATGACGTCATATCAGTGGTTCATAGTATTTCCGTGAAAGCGCCGGAACTCATTGGCGTTTAGGAGGTTACGGTATGCGTAGCATTCAGTCACTGGGAAATGTCTTGGTATTCCCTACATCTCGACTTCAGAGATGTAACACAGAAATCACGTTATTTTACGAGACATCAGGAAATTCACATCTTTATAAGGTTGTGTTATTAACCATTGCATGATTCTTTTAAATTATAGGAATGCTAATTTTACTACATATGTTGATTTAGAAAATAAAACGCATCTAAAATTTACTCCTAAATCAATATTATTTTGTTAAAATAAAATTGATTTAAATCACCTACCTTTGGTTCCTTCTTGAGCCTGCTGTGATGGTGGTGGTGTGGATTGAGAGATCTCTTGTTGAGACGAGGGTGCTCCAACAGGTAATAACCCTTCAGACTGCCAATCTGCAACAGTTAGGAACGACCTCTTTAATCAACCTCAATCATCCCTCAATCAACAATGATATCGAAGCTAATGTGATTCAAATCCATTAAGAACTTTTTATAAAGAAAGCACCTCTAACTTAATCTTTTTATCTTTTAATGTTCTGATACTGCTAATTTTTTTTTTTTTTTTTTTTTTTTTTTTTTTTTTTTTTTTTTTTTTTTTTTTTTTTTTTTTTTTTTTTTTACGGCGCATCGACATAAATCTTGGCCATTAGCGCCGACAACCAGAGTGCAGCCAGGAATTTTCTCAGCGAGCCCTGAGATGAGAAAATTTCTGGCGCCGGTGGGGATCGAACCCACCATCTCCCGCCATCTATGAATCTAGCGCGCTAGCCACTAGACCACGGGAGACCCCTGATACTCCTAATATGTTTATGTATATATTTATATAATAATAATAAGAAAAAAAAAACAGCAGAATCCAGAACATGTTTTTGAGAGAAATTCGACTGAAAACATCTTAGCACTTACGTTTTTCCCTTAATATGCTTGAAGATGTTGTTTGTGTAGGTATTCTAACGTATGAAAACAAATGAAACCGTTTTACAAGCGATACATCGTCGATACAAATGCAAAGTAACGAATGTAGAAAATGCATCTTTCTTGTCAATCATTACTAATTTCTGCTGGACTTACGTACGGCAAATTCTTGAATCTTAGATCGCTCTATTAAAGGGAAAGTATTCCACTATCAAAAGATCAAATCTGCCGAATATTTGACTGTCCAAAAAAAAGTTATGAATACATGCTTTCCCACTCTGAAAAGTGGTGATTTTCACATTCGATACTTTGCATTTGTAGCGACGATATGTAACTGTTTACGAGAAACGACTGATTCAGCGAAAAATTGTTCCAGACGTTTGAAATTCATCTATTCTAAGATATTTAGAAATTTATTTAATCTAAGAAATTCATCTAATTAAATAGGGACAGCAGCCAGTAGATAAACACAATATTCTCCTACTTACACAACAATAAACTATGCAATCTCATTTGAAGACATCTGCTGAATAACCATTGGCTTTCAGGCATATTACAGACATTTCCATACCCCTGTTAATAAGTGAATCAAATTTCGAATCACCATGCTGGTTCATTGGACCATACAGGTATCACCTGGAAAGAGTGAAGTCGCCATAGCAGCGATCAATTATTAATAATAGTAATATTTAAATTTTGGTTGCGTTTCGTCTTAACGAATTATTAGAAACAAAATATTTTAATAGCGTACATGAAATAGATGAATACATGTAGAATCTTCTTATATTATTTTAACTATTTCTAAAGGGGTAACCGTACATGTTAACCGTTAAGGAGGAAAATGTACAATATTTTTCCAAACTAATTGTCAGTTCGGGTATTCAGAAAAGATTGATTCAGCAAAAAATTATTCCAGACGTTTGACTATCATGTAATTTAAGAATTGAAAGTTTTGTTGTGTTTTGAGGCGAGGAAGTATTAGAAACCACAATTTATTAATAGACATGAAAATGTTTCATCCTGGTATATTCTTTAAAAATCTCATAAGCGGTTGGGAAATTGTGGCAGTGATTATTCAAAAGCATAATAAATTCCTTACAAAAACAGTTCTAAAGGAAGTTTGCGAAGGCAGGATCTCAATCGGAGAAATTAGTTCTTAAAACTTCGAAATAGTTAGTGTCGTTGCTTTTAACGGATATTTGTGTTTGATTTCAACAGTTTTTTTTAATCGATTGTAGCAGTAATATAATGTTGGCAGCTAAACTATTATACTTAAAATGAAAAACAATTTCTGTTTCTTTGTAATAGATCTTTCGGGTCTGTTTGCGAAGACCACAACCAGTTACTTTGAAGTATCTGTCGTGATTTTAAACAGTGATTTTGGTACTTACGGATTAGTTTAAAGGTTCTTTGCAGGTTATCTATAACTTCTTTACAGGTTTCTAAGGTTAGAAACCATATTAAATAAATATTGTAATGAAAAGTTAATATAGTAGAAAAAATTATTTAAAATAACTACTAGAAGTTACTTTTTTTTTTACTACAACATTTATATAATATGGTTTGTAACTAGCCGTTAGATAACTTGTATTTGTAAGTAATACTTTTAGTCTTGTAAAGCATAAATGAAAAAAAAAACAGAATATATTTCAGCAAGCAATATTTATTAATAAAAAGGTTGATATTATAAAAATCTGGGGTAATTGTGAAGTTTAGGGCCTCCTCACCGATTTGTTTTTGTCCGGTGGTTCTATAACATATTTATATTTTATATTTATTTCGCATTATGGGCATAGCTGATATGCGTTTCCGCTCGCTCAAGAAGATATCAGAACTCTAGTCAATCCAACTTGCTAAAATTAATAGAATTCTATTAATTTTTTGCTAGTTGGATTGACTTGAGTGTTGAAGGTTACTTTACTACCAGCAACCAATGGAAATGCGAATGAGTTATGCGCATGCGCTGAATCACTGTTATAACCACTACAGATACTTCACAAGTAACTGGAGAAGTAACTGGATGTGCTCTTCGCAAACAGACCCAATCTTAGGCCCAGAGAGAAATTTCCGCAACTGTAACCTAAAATCGAAATTTATAAATTTCATTGGAGCAGGCGATTTAATTGTTTACAAAATATTAACTGGATTTATTTCAGGATTTCGAAATGACTGCAGATATAAGAACGGAAACGATCTGCAGATATTTACAGAAATGTTTGTAGATACGATAATCCTTGAAAATATTCAAATTTAAATATCGAAAATAAAGAAATATCGAAATACGGGTCCCCTGTCTTCGAATTTTAAACTAAATGCTATCTGATGGATACTTTCAGCCATAAGAGGATCCTCCAAAATGATATTATAAGGCAAAACGTTCGTTCAAAATGATTTGTGAACCTCACCGCGAAGAAGCCGGAAGGGATCTATCTGGAAGAGAGACATCCCGAGGGAAGTAGATCGGATGACAGGGAAATCGATAGAGAAAAAGAAAGTTCCCTAAGGTTTGATAAACGGTTTCAAGTGAAATATGCGCCCTATCGTCACCAAGGACCATCTCTCCGCGTTTCTTCACAATCTTTCCGCCATTTTCCATCAAAGTTTGTTACTTGAGTCAAAACCATTTCTTTCTTTTGCAATTATTTTTTCAATTGCGACAAAAAAAAATGCATTTATTTTGTCGGGTTAGTCAAGAGACAAACAATTGAACGGCCCACGTTTCATGTTTTCTTATACTTTCCCTTCAAGCTTTATAAAATATTGTTGAACGGTCTCTAAATGTGATAAATAGAGCCCGGAAGTTAGGCATTTATTTTTGGTTAAATAGGCTGGCAAAAAGGCAGTACTGTAATTAAAGTGGGCATTTATTAGGCGTGAAGGCAAAGGGGAATCTCACTCATTATTAATGAAAACAGGTATTTTAAATACTCATTTATTTCTTTATTATCAATTTATCACAGAATTAGTGTACTTACTCTTACTTTCCCTTGTTACAAGCAACAACAAGATGCTTTATCAAAGTATCAAATGTCATTGACCTTTGAGAAAAAAATGTTTTTCATCATGGAAAAACTTCCTCTGCATTATCTTATCATTTCGAAATCGGGAATACCAGGGAACTACACCATTGTCACAGCAAAAGGGCTGTGAGGAAGGAGACGTACGTCTCTCATCCTCTCTCTTTCCTGCTATTCATTATGCTTGTGCATTCCTTCTACTAAGGAAGGTTCTGTTATTTACAGGGGTTAAATCCATGGGTTGAGAAAATAAGCTTTGAAATTGATATTTGTGACGGCAATATGTAATTTAATTTGTGCAACGTTTTTTGTCTTCGATGAACGGAAAGTCATTATGTGCTTTTTAATGTGTTTAAATCGCGGGAAAAAAATAACGAGCATGAAAGGCAAAAAAATGCTTTAAATCTTAAAATAGGCAACGGAAGCCGAAATTGGCATAAAAGGCAAAATAAAAATGGTCTTTACACTTCCTAAATGCAGCAAAACATATTTTTTTTTTTATCTGATTCTTCAATATATCCATTCAGATCTATAACATATTTTTTATAGTCTATACTTTTTAGTACGAAAAATATTATTTTATTATGATATAGGTTCTAATCAAAGAAGCTAAATAAATAAATAGCCTCTTTTTCATTAAAACAAAGAAAAATACATCACCCTTTTCGATTGGAATCGAGTTGGATCTAACACTGGCGATGTTAATTTCCCGACCCATGTATCCATAATCCGTAGCTCTCTCGACACAAATAGTTAATTTTTGCGGCAACCAGTGGTAAAATAAATAGCTAAAGCTTCTCTAAGTCCTTGCTTAGTAGCCCCAAGGTCAAACTCCTGGAAAAGTTAGCCAAAGAGCTGGTAAAGTAAGCCTGGAGCTGGTAAGCGAAAGAGAAGGGTCGGACTGCTGTACAAGTCCTTCGTTCCAAGGGCACGGCAGCTCTCGACTGCTGTACAAGTCCTTTGTTCCAGGGGCACGGCAAACTTCGACTTCTACAGAAGTCTTTAGTAAGGAAAAGGTTAAAACGTACAATAATGCTTTCCTTCGCCAAGGGAAATACCTCACCAGAGATTTGGGCGAATTGTTTATGTGTCAACTCAAATACAAGTTGTTTGTATGTATAAGAAAAGCCAATTAGCAAGAAACGGCTGATTAAACTCTTATTTAGTAGGACCAACCTTTTTCTAAAAGTAGTTTTCCCTTTTTTTAATAGTCACTTTTGAAATGCTACATGTGTCCAGAGTGCATTTACTGCATTTGTGGCTTCTATGCTTTTAGGAGATTCTTAAGTTGACCACTTCTCCGTCAGGTTCTTCATCACTTTCGTATTCCATGATGTCCAGAATTGGCTGCACTGCAGTTAAAAAACTCTCCTCAAAAGGATGATTACACGCAGAGACCTCAACAGTCAACTTCCAACCAAAGGAGTCTTGAGTTTGCAGATACACCCATTGTGTCAATGTCCCAATAAAGTGATTGGAGATGCGGCGAAGTTTTCAATTTTCACGATCGAGTTACAGACGGATCGGAGGTGATTAAGAGCTCAAATCTTAGACGGGAAATCTATGTGCCATGTACGCGGTGGCCATGTACGAAGCCGATGGCGTTCGCGCATGCGCAGTGGCCATTTACGAACATAGCCACCTCGGATGCGCCTATGTGATTACATAGGTTTTTTGGGTGGACCTAAAGCATATTTATTAGCCTGAATTTGAGCAGCAGGCTCTAAACAAAATTCTTTTTTTTTTCTTTCTTTCTTTTACGGTGCATCGACTTTCTGGCGCCGGAGGGGGCGTATTGTCAGTAAATTAACTTGTAATAAGTAGAGGCCAAAAATTCCCTTCGATTTATTTAAGAATTGAATACATACATATATCTTTGTGTGTGTGTGTGTGTGTGTGTATATACCCTTCACGTTTTCTTCGGAGATTTGCGGGTCGTTAAAGTAGCAATCCTTTTGTTTTGATAACTAAATAACCTAATACTTTTCCCTCAAACATGTTTCATGCCTTTTCGCACCTCTTCGGCGAATTTTCTCATCAGGATGTCCTCCCGTCCCCGAGTAATCTAAACAAAAAAAGGCACGGAACACTTCGGCCAAAAAATATAAAACATGTAGTTTTTAAAATAAAATATGTAATACATTATCGACCCCAAGCTTCCGAAAGATATATATATATATATATATATATATATATATATATATATATATATATATATATATGAAAATTTTGAAAATAACGGGTTATTCTAATTCTTTCATAGTTAATATGTCAAGAAAAATTAAATAAAATTGCAAAAACATAATTTTCAAAGTCTCAATGAACTTTCCGCACACCTATACATATATATATATATATATATATATATATATATATATATATATATATCGTGTCTGTGTGTTTGTCCGTTTGTCTGTTTGTTCCTTATACAAATCCACACTGTTTGGCCGATTTTGACCAAACTTGGCAAATAGGTAGGACTTGACCCGGGAAGTCTCGTAAGCTAGGTCAAAAATGTTTACCACCTGTCTGTCTGTATGTTTGCTTTTATACTAATCCATACTGTTTGACATATTTTGATTAATCTTGGTACAGAGGTAGGTGTTGATAGGGGGAGAGGCTAGGTTAAAATCGTCTAGGAATAACAGTTCCGAGGTCACCGGTTCGAAACTGTGAACTCGAATAGTTACAGATTTGAGTTATTAGATTTTAATATTACTTATTTGGTTTCTAATTTATTGGCTGAGATGCAGAAAGTAGGTGTAGCATGGCTCAACGGGTAACAGCTAGTATCTAATAAAATTAATTTTTGTAGCTTAAATACATATTCCATTTCCATCTGTTCATAATTAATAATAAGACAGAACTAATTCGTAATGAGAGAGGATTGTCTGTTCTCGGCAGAAGGGCTTTGTAATATATGCGCCTAGCCTAAAGGGATTTTCTCTACCTGACAATTAGTCTTCTATGTGTATCTGTCATGCCGGTAAGTTCAATCGTGATATTACCTTGTGTTCTGAGGAGTTAATGCTCCTCCGAGATAGGAGATGCGGTGTTCCCTTTGATAAGGCCATTGTTGTTTGCGTTAAGCTTACTAATTATAACCAACAAATCGTCTTAGCTTCGAAATTGGAGCACAAATAAAAACACCCCGTATTTGGTGTAAATGTGGACATTTTGAGTACTAAGATTTATATTTGTCAAACATGGTCTTAAAAGACATATGTTAAATATTTAAATAATAGAATTTTCTTTCGAACCAGGTTTTTCTTGAGAAAACAAAAATATTTCTGCATTGATCAAAAAGTATTCCATTTTTCAGACAACATTGTATTACATCACATAGTATTACATCGCACTGGTATTTCTAAAGTGACCCAACTCAAAAATCGGTGTTTTTAAGTTATGACTATGAAAGAAATTGGTAAATATCTCATTATCAACCATCAAAACTGTATGTTCCTCTAGCTTCAGAGCTAGGGGACACTTCGTCACTTACCCTTCCTGCCTTTATGCTATTCCCCTCCTTAGGCAGGAGTGACACATTTTCAGTTGTTTTTTTTTTTTTTAGCTGTGTCAGTTTAGAAATACTAGTGCGATATGTGTAAAAGCACAAGGTTCTCAATTAGTTGAATAAATACTTCATAAAAGTTAGATTTTTTCATAGAGGCTTTCATTTTTTAGGTATTTAAAAAGTGACTGTCATTTGCGAGTTGTTCGTACACGTTTTTCGGGATGTTGGATTTTATCTGAGTATACAGCCCGTCAGGATGTCTATAACGGCATGTGTTGTATTGACAGTATTGACTACATGGTCAGTGTCATGAGATTAGAATTTGTATTTATTGACTTGGTTCCATTAAGGAATCATTTTTATTTTAATTATGACGTTTAAATGTAACATTATTTATAGACAGTATATGCACTACTGAAGATGGACGAGTAGTCCGAAATGTCGAAATTATGTAATAAAAGTATATGTTGTACTTTAAAGGGTTATTCCTCGCTTTGGATTGTAGTTAGAATGAGTCTGTCAGAAATGGTCTATCAATAGTTGACGAAGAACGTATAAGTAAAAAAAAAACTAAAATAGCAACCATAAAATGGAAATAAAATATTTTTTTTTATTTACTTAATAAGTGCTTCGTTTCGTGGACAATAAGCACACTAAGGAAATAAAATATTTACCTAACATATTTTTCAATATACTAAAAAACCTCGTGAACCCGGACCTCTTTAACCCGGATGTCCTGGTAACCCGGTCCAGTTTTAAGACAAAATTATGTTGTTCTGTGTAGTAAATTAAGACTTGTTTCTTTTCCTCCACATTAAAAAATTAATTAACAGACATTCCAAAAATCAATTCAATAAATTTTCGAAAGAATGATTAGCGGGCTGTGTGTGTAGCAACCCAATAGACTTGGGCAGCAATCTTTATTTGTTTGTTTATTGAATAAAGCTTTTCTCTTTTCTCGACAATAAATTGATACTCTTGGTAGGTAAATTACGCGAGTTTCCCTGGCGTTTCGGTCGAGGTACAGTATCGTTTTGCTGTTTCGTTTAATCGTCAACCGAGATTTAGGCGAAACGTAAAAATGTTCTTGTAACGACGTAGCATTGCAAGATTGTTAAGGGAGAATCGATAAAAATCATTGCTGCAGAGTTTAGGTAAGAAACATCGAACGTATCTGATTGGGAAAAGATCAGAAAACGCATTGAACAATGTTGTATCTAGATGATTTTTAACGACAGTTTATGATGGTTACGACCCACGCAGAAGCAGTAGCAAACATTGAGAAATTGATGGTTCGATAGTCAAGCCGAAACATTGCCAAATGAAATTCTAATGTTGAAGCGGATGCGAGATCGCGCTGCTCGTAAGCAATGCTTTAAACAGCCTGTTTTTATTTTTTTTACTACAGACTAGTTTGTAGCTATATTGACAGTGCAAACACATTGGCTATTACAGTGCAAAGAGACAAACAAAATGTGTTTTTAGGTGAAAGTGCATCCATAATAATTTCTTTTGTTTTTTCCGTCATTGTCTGGATAACCGGGATTTTCGTTAACTTGGATCGGTCCTGGTCCCAGTTGATTCGGGTAAACGAGGTTTTACTGTAATAGATAAACTTTAGGAATATTGATATCAGTTGACTTTTATTTTAATATTTCATGAAAAACCTTTTCTAAGGAAATCGAGTTTTAACCATGAAACTATTGATTCTATCTACTATTTTCAATTGATTACTGGAATTTGTATCAGTAAAAATCCTCATTATAAAACAAAACTTTTGTAAGCTATTTAGATAAATAAATAACAATTTTAATACTTTGCCCCAATTGGAAACTTTACTGTAGGTGGATTTGGATAGTAGAGAGGAGTAGGAGGAAATGAGTAAGGAGTGAATGTGGCTCGGCCTGGTGGCTGGAACTGACAACACGAACATCCAATATAGGCTGGTCCATTCATTGATTTATCTACTAGCTGTGGGCAAGATCCATTTTCTAGCAGGATCTCTATTCCGCAGCAAACAGTTAAGCTTTAATATTCCATTTGACAACAATAATCATCAAAGTAAAGATGGTCCGACTCGCAGGACCTGTACTATCTTAGCGCATTTCCGTTCTTACGAGTAATTTTTAGAAAACGGAATAGGAACAGTAAATGCTTTGGCCGATGGATGAAATAAATTTCGAAAATTCCCACAGGTGTTTTCTCTTTGGTTTTTTCATATCTTTTCATATCATTGTAGCGTTTTTTAGACTTATTTATTCCTGCATGTGTGTGTTTATGTGATAGAATGAATGTATTTATTATTTATTGTTTGACTCTGTGTCTTAGCCTTTTATTGACAAGACTTTTAAATAAATTGACAAAAATCGTGTTTTATATTATATTAAAATGTAGTTTCAGATTTTACGATTGTTATTATTTTTGTTAAAATTTTGTTGTTAATTTAATCTGGTTTAAATTAAACTTGCTTTAATTATGGTATTGTGTCACAGGGCATTGAAAATGGGGCTTAGTCCACGAAAACGTTTTGCACAATAAAACACCTGTGGGAATTTTCGACCTTTACTTCATCCTTCGGAACATCAATTTCCACCATCGAGCAACTCTAACAAAGAGTAAATGCTTTGTTTTGCTCTCCCGTTAAAAATGTAAAGGAGTGTAAAAAATTAAAATTTGATCTGAGAAGCAATAATTCAGGCACCATAATTAGGGGATGCACCCCCCGAAATGTTGATTTAACTTTTTACAACAAATTATTTTTTTAACTGTCAGAATTACATCCTTGAAAGTGATATTCAAACATAATTTTATGTTTTGTAAACATATTTTTAAATATAGTTTTATTTAATTTCAACAGCCTAGAACGTTTTTATAAATATGATCCTGACATTTGAAATAAAAGTTTGGGAATAAAAATGGTTTTTAATTTTTATCAAAAAAGTCTTATTCTATATCTGGGTTAATGTTTTGCTCCTCTACATACCACCATAATGCTATAGAAGTGGTAGGTATGTCACATACACTATGTGACATACCTACCTCCAAAAAAGAAATTTCAAATATATTTTTGAAAGCACCTTCCGTTTTCCACGACCTGTCAGCCAGTTTTCAGATATTTAAGGAAGTCGTGAAACGTTTCCGCATTTCTCCATAACTATTATAGAAAATATATGGTTTAATTTGATTCCTCGCGTCAAATTGCCTGCAAATAGTGTTCTACGCCGAATAAAACAGTGTTTCAGTCGACGGATCCTGACATTAGTTAACGAATATGACCTTATAAATGTTGCAAGGTATTTTTATACCAAATATCACCCAAAATGGATCATTTTCCGGGCAGAAACAGACCTAACTGACAAAGATATTCCACGTATTTCTGACAAATTAATTACGTATATATATTTTTTTTTTTTGGATATATATGGCGCAGGTCAATATTTTTTTACCTGCCCAATATATATATATATATATCCCCTCTCCCAAAAATGATATTCATGTATAGGTATTATTTTAGGTCTTCAAATTTGAACCACAGTTTTTTTTTCGAGACAATTCCGGATTACGTCATCGAGTCGGCTTCATAAGCGGGGTTCCTCCCTACATATTTCTTGACAAAAAAAATGTTTCTAGGTTTAATTGGTAATGGTTATCTTTAATTTGCAGCTGTTGGACTGGAATTTCAGCAAATATTTAAGGAAAATCTATCTAATGATCTAATAAAAACTTTCTCCTCCAAAAAGGAACCGACCAAGTGTGCAAATGATCAATGAAAATCGCAAACAAGAACAGATAAAGTTTTCATTCTTTTATTGTGTTTGGTAAAGTTCCTACGGGGAATGGGCAGGTAAAAGTTTCCCCAATAAACTTACAACTTGGGAATAAAGTTAGTGCCCGGCCAAGCAACCACATTTCTTCCAGGCCCAGAACCATCAAGTACAATCATCATTCGTTACATTTTAGTCCGGTGAGTTCCATTTTCAGACAGCTGGCTTGGCGCTTTTGTCGAATATTAAGTTTACTTAGGAGAGAACTCTTGGGGAAGTATTTTCTATAAAGGCTCAATAAAATGGGGTTTTTACTCAAGTGCTTCTGATTCGGCAACTGAAATACTTGTGATCGATAAACTGGAATTGTAGGATAAAGAAAAAGCGGAGGGCGAAAAATAATGGACTATGGGTACAACCCAGTTATAGAGTAAATAGAAAAATCAGACTTATCTTTAGGACATTCACCTCTGGGTACATGTCACCGCTGAAGGGTGAGAAGAAAGGAAGAGGTCTTAGGAGAGGATTGAGGGAATTATGTGAAAATCTCACCATTCGCCTAGAGGGCAGCCTGCAGAATAAAAGCTGGAACCGGGCATAGAATGCTCCGAGGAACAACTTGATAAAACCAAGGGCAGCGGATTACCATAGACCGTGAGAGGAGCTACTGGCATAAGAAACACCGAATATAAATGTGACGGGAGCACTAAGCACATGGGCACAGCGGAAACTGGTAACTCTCTCATAGCAGTCAGTCAATGACGCGGGCCAGGAAGTCTCTCTTAGATTACAATTAATTCTCATAATAATTAATATTAACGAAAATAACAAACAGGGCCAGACTGACTGAAATTAATTGTTTACATCTTACAATTTAAACAGATCTAAACCAAAATGACAATTGGCAGGTAAAGAAGTGTGTGACATCGACCGAGTTTAAAAGTTAATAGATATTGAGGACAAAAAAATGACAGAAACAATAACAAATGTTTATTTACTCTTCTTGCTTCACGTGCATGGGTTGCCTCTTCAGGAGCTAAGGGTCCAAATTCACGGTGAGGAATATCTCAAGATTTGGATTGCGCAGTCCCTAATCTTGAGGCCAGAGTTCAACTATACAGTCCATGGAAGCTTCACGTTCAGTGGGTCTACTATAACTGGACTGTGCAGTCCCTTCCTTTAGGTTTGTTCACTTATTGTGTGTGTGCTTTAGTTCAAACATTGAGGCCGAATTGTGTAGTCTCTTTCTTGAGATTTGAACTGAACGTGTATGGCCACCTTAAATCTTTCGTGCGTTTACAGCCTACCTCTAGAAATAACCATTCTCTATAAAAGCCATGTTTTGTTATACAATATAATAAGTTTCGACTACTGAAATAAATGCAAATTTGACTCCCGTACCGAACAGACTTTCGACCATGTTATATTAGACTTCATACTACTTGGCAAAGAAAGGATCAAATTCAAGAAGACATATTATAATGAGAAAACTGGCCGGTTTTTAAAAAGGCGATTCTTATGAATACTTGGATGATTTTTATAAATTTATTAGTACAATAGAAGAAATTTAAAATATAAGCTGCAATACTTCATCACCTTATAATTTTTATTTTAACCTCAAAATTTTGTTTAGATATTTTAATTATCTTCATTATTCTATTAGTTTCTCTATTAAATTTATTTGTTTTTAGTATTATTTCTCTTATAATCTCAAACTCATTCATTGCCCCTTTTTTTAACTTATGCAAATATTTAATAAATATAAAATAACGTTACAGGGTTCCTGTAATAAGGGGGAAAAAAGGTGTTCACTCTATCCTTGTTATATCGCATTTTCATATCAAACGTTTGTTCAATCTGGATTGTGGTTTTACTCCAGAGCCAAATTATTTACTCGACAATACCGTCCGTAATTCCTTATATTGCAACGATGTTTAGTAAACGTAGAGGGAATTTAAATCAATTGTGTATTAAATCAATTAGTTGGAGTTAACTACCAACAGAACCAAAACATAATTTGCCCGTACCGGTCGTAATTTTAGGTTCTTTGTAATTAAACTCTCAACCAATAAAGAATATATGTCTTCAAATAAAAATATGGTATATTAGAAGTTGGTATTTGCTCTGGAACATTATTTATTGAGTCTACCCTACATTATAAATCGGTCAAACGATGTGAATTTGTTTTAGTTCATAATGTTAACGGCAGAGACCAGCACAACAGCACTTCATCTAACAGCCGACAGAGGCCAGTAGTAGTCGATTCAAAATGGTCGTCACTATCTGAATGGTTCAGTATAGCCAATTTTTCTTGAACAAAACCTTTGACCTTTTGACCAAATTTTGAAATTTGACTAGTTTGACCTAGCCTAGGAGATTTCTTGTATCAAGACCTACCTGTGTGCAAAGTTTGGTCAATATCGGTCGAACGGTGTAGATTTGTATTAGGAACAAACAAACAAATAAATAAACAGATAAACAGACAGACACGTGATTTTTATTTATATAGATTTATACAGGTTATTTTAAGAAAATGGCAGCTCCTGGCTGATGGACATTTCCTCTGCTTAAAATGTCCGAAATCCGCATAACATAATGTCACAAATACCCTAGGATCATTCAAGAGACCTCGGATATCCCGAAATTTACATAAAGCACTTAATATGCTTGCGAACGATTTCCAATTCGTTGGCGGTTACCGAATACCAAATTTCAGAAAGATAAACACCATCCAACAGTCGCAAATTAATTCCTCGCCGATGGCCTCAGAATTAGTAATACTGAATAAATAAGTAAGTGCACCCATAAAATCATCTTCAAAATTATTATAATAGTCGTTCGAACAAATTTTATTTTAATAAAATTGGGGTGGTTTCCCGTGGTCTAATGGCTAGCGCCTTAGATTCATAAGCGGGACACGGTGCGTTCGATCCCCACCGGCGCGGCAGGAATTTTCTCATCTCAGGGCTCGTTGAGATTTGTCGATGCGTCGTTAAAAAAATAAAACAATAAATTAATAAAATTGGGCATACTACGTAGGCGTCGAGCCACTTCACTCCTTCACACCATCAGGGTTTCCCACGCATTTTTAGATTAATCATCTTAAGGATTTCTTTTGAAAGAAAGATATAAAATATAATTCAGCCAAGTCTCTTCGACTTACCGATTTATTTATTTTCTGCCTCCAACCCCATGATTCAATGCAGATTGCATAATGTTGATATTATGATTTTAGGGATGCTTTATACGACATAAGATTAAGTAACACAATAGGCCAAATGATGATGTTAGGAATATATTTGAATGCATACAGATCATATTGAGGTTATGTCTTATGAATAAGAAAAATAAATGAATGCACTCTTGTTGGTTGAATGAATATGCTTTATTTAAATTAACATGGTGTCAGGTGTATAGAAAATCTTAAGTTTCTATACACAAGGATATGTGTTAAGAAAATGAACATTTTCTAAGGAATAGGGGTCATTCCATGCCAAATCAACACACTTTTTTACCTCACCCTTTCAGATATTAATGAAAATTGGTACAACCAAAGTAGGTGTTGGGAAAAATAAAAATACCAAATTTCAAATTTTTATCTAAAAAGGTTTTCAAAATCCGGCGATGTGAAGTTTTCAAAAAGCGGTCAAAATCTCGCTTTTTCAAAACATTTAAATAGTAAATAAACATAACTCCTCTCCTGTTTACGTTACAAACATGGGGAAGGTGTCAATGTTTAGCTCTTTATATGCCCTTTCAAACGACACGCAACACACGATAGGTTATGAGAACATTTTTTTTTTTTCAAAATCAAAAATAAAATTTTGAATCTAAATATTTTTAAAAACGCATCTTGAAAAATTTTAAAAAAATTATATATAATAGGTCATATTATTACTAATTTGTATAGCAAATTTGGTTATGGGATGGAAATGGGTTCTTAGTCAAAATAATTTAAAACCGAAGGTGGCTTTGGACAAATTTGACGTATTTTTATATATAAAAGCTTTTAAATACTTAATTTTAAAATTTAATCCAAACTTTACTGTTGTATATATTTTATACACACTTCAACTTCATTATATTAATTACAAAGCTTATTTAAAAAATATTCTACATTAATAATTTGTTGTAATTAGTTTAATTTAAAATATTTGTCTAAAATTTAATGATATATTGTACTCAAAATATTTTAATTGACTAGGAACTTAAATAAAACATATATATCAACAATTTACATATTTATAAATGTTAAACTATTAAAGTGGTTGAATATTTTACAGTGAAACTTACATATGGGCTACAAGTTTTGGAGGTACTGGGATCACATTTCCTTGCTACTTAAAATTTCGTATCCGGTTACCACGTAATTTCTCCCTTTTGGAGTTATAGGATTCACAGTACATAATGCATTAGTAAATAGTACATAAGTACAGTCATGACTCTAACTAGTGCCTAGGTTATTTAATGGACAAAAACAAAGACGGAGATGAAGTAAAAGTTTCCTTCCTTCATCCCAAAGGACCTTCTCCATCATTCAGCTACCGAAGAAGACTAGATATATTACGGCTCCCATTTAATAATTTATTATGTACTGTGAATCCCATAACTCCAAAAGGGAGAAATTACGCGGTAACTGAATATGAAATTTTAAGAAGCAAGGAAATGGAATCCCAGTACCTCCAACACTTGTGAGACCATATGTAAGTTTCACTGTAAAATATTCAACCACTTTAATAGTTTAACATTTATAAATATGTAAATTGTTGATATTTAAGTTTTATTTAAGTTCCTAATCAATATTTTGAGTAAAATATATCATTAAATTTTAGACAAATATTCTAAATTAAACTAATTACAACAAATTATTGAGGTATAATATTAAGGTAATGAAGTTGAAGCGTGTATAAAATATATGGAACAGTAAAGTTTGGAGTAAATTTGACAATTAAGTATTTAAAAGCTTTTATATATAAAAATACGTAAAATTAGTCTAAAGCCACCTTCGGTTTTAAATTATTTTGACAAAGAACCCATTTCCATCCCACAACCAAATTTCTATACACATTAGTAATAATATGACCTATTATATATAATTTATTCAAAATTTTTAAAGATGCGTTTTAAAAATATTTAGATTCAGACTTTTATTTTTGATTTTGAAAAAAATTATGTTCACATAACCTATTATTTGTTGCATGTTGTTTGAAAGGGCATATAAAGAGCTAAACATTGAAACCTTCCCCATGTTTGTAACGTAAACAGGACAGGAGTTGTGACTATTTAAATGTTTTGAAAAAGGACAGGACAGGAATTATGACTATTTAAATGTTTTTTATCCCAACGCCTACTTTGGATGTACCAATTTTCATTACCCCCCCCCCCCCCCCCCCAGGACTAGTGGCTAGCGCCTTAGATTCATAAGCGAGAGATGGTGGGTCCGATCCCCAGCGGTGCACCTCGGTGGCAGGAATTTTCTCTTCCCACGGCTCGTTGGGAAAATTCCTCGTTGCACCTTTGATGTTGGCGCTAATGGCCTAGTTGCCGAGCTAAGCTTTAATTGATCCTTCGGTAATAATACCATCTATCAGTAAAATGTCCGAATAAATGCAGAGGTATATATATATATAATATATATATATATATATATATATATATATATATATATATATATATATATATTTATAGCATGGAATCGATGAATAAACCCCAACCCCTAAATTTATAACAAAACAAATAATAAATACAGGTGAAAACCTGACTTTTAGACTGAAAAACCAGAAACCGGCGCACTAATAACTCGTAGAAATGTTAAAACAGGCAGTTTCTAATTAGTTTACATTTGCGAGGAATTTCATTTAACTGTCTCAGTTTGGTTAATGAAGCATTCCTGAATGTTTTCAGGAGTTGAAATTTACTCAAAAGCACTTTAAAGGATTCCAATTTGATATATTACTCACAAAATGCTTCAGGTTTTTAGCCCCATATTTCCCAACGAGTACAATGTTGTACTCCTTCAAAATTAAACTCTATAAGTAAGTCGGAGGAATTAATTCTCTTTTATGAAATATCTCTAAAAAATAAAGCCCTCTTTTTAAGAGATAAATCTTAACAAAGAAAATGGTTCTCTTATTTCATTCTTTTTAGTATAATGTTGTTTCAAACTTCTTTTGTATCACCTGGCTCGCCGTTTATTCCGAGTGGAACTTTTCTGGTCTTCGAAATTAATCCGAAACAAAATATTCTTGGTCCACAGCATCTCTTAGCGAGTAAAGAAATTATTTTTACGATTATATTAAAAGAAATAAAGAAGGAAATAATGAAAGATGCGAGTTGATATTAAACCACTTCAGAATTAGCTATTCACGGCTGAAACACATCTCAGGATGATCTTATTTTTGGCAATAATAAATTTAAAACATTTTAATATTAATGGAGTTAAAATTAAAACAAGTTAAAGTTGTTATCCTCGCCTTAGTAGCGAAAAACGCCTTAAGGTCAACCTCATTAGCGGGTTTCCTCTCTATGGGTGACGGAGGAAGCCCGCTAAAAGGCGGAAGCTAATCCAGAAAAATATTAATTAATTCTTCATGCAAAATAAATATTTTAAATAAGAAAACCACGTTAATTGAGCATCTATTAATACAAAAGAGAAAAAATAAAACAGCAAACACAAATGAAAAAATTCTATTGCAATAAATTGGTATTTTTTTTATTTTATTACCATATATTAATAGCTAATAAACTTGAATGAATATGTAAAGACAAAGGTAAAATAAGTTGGAAATATGGAAATAAAATAGAAAACAATTTTAGCAATACGAAGGATAACATTAACATGCACCAAAAACAGCATATACAAAATTTGATTTAAAGATTGCAACGCCTGCTATATTGGAGAATCGACAGCTATTACAGAAAAGAATTGTGCGGCACGCTAAAAGCATAGACACCAATGAAAACAATAGAATATTGACGGAACATGCAAAAACTAAAACACATAATTTTAATTTTAAGGACGTTCATATTTTAAATAAAGAAAGGAACGCATTAAAAAAGAATGAAAATATTTGTATTATTAACGATTAAAAAACAGCCATAAATAAATAATAAAAAAATAACAGATTGAAAAAATGTCCATTACACTTTCCACCAATTTTATCTAAAAGTCTAATTTCTCTTGTCTTCACGATTTATTCTTTTAAAGCTCGTTCCATTGATAACGTGAAAGATTTAAGTCGCCAAAGGAGCCATATACTTATTTAATAATAATAACATTAGCTGGGGTCTCCCGTGGTCTAGTGGCTAGCCCGCTGGATTCATGGCGACAGGAATTTTCTCATCTCAGGGCTCGCTGAGAAAATTCCTGGGGAGGCCCGGCGTAAAAAAAAAAAAAAAAAAAAAAAAAGAAAAAAAAAAGAAAAAAAAAAAAAAACTTTTTTAATCCCAAAAATTTTTCATGCGGTTGCGTGTAATGTGAGCCGCGAGCGAGATAATGCTTGTAATATAATTAAAGTAAATTTAATAATACAATAGTAATTTAACATTTCAAACATGATAGAGTAAGAATAATTCAATAAACAACAATAAAGTTATCTTTAAAATCTTAAGAGTCCAAAATACTAACCAAAATCTCTTAAGAAAACTTTGTGAAAACAGTCAATTAATAATACAACAGAAAGAAAATGGTGGAATGTTGTGGCCACATGGTCTGTTGTAACTCAAGTGTTTGAAAAATGTAAAAATTTTTAGGTATAGAAGATGGAACAAACGAAGTCAAGTGGGCTATGTTAAATGTAACTAAAATATAAGATTAGCAGTGCCATGATTTAAAGTGATGACAAGCCCTTGCTGAAATAGGGTGAACATATGTGGACATATGAAGGAAGTTTCATGAGGATGGGCCTGAGGCCGAAACGTCAAGTGAGGAAATGTAATTAGCTCATTAATAAAATAGGCTGAGGTGAAGATCAAAAGTAAAGTATAGTGGAAATGCAATAGTAACTTAATATTTAAAGCATGTAAGAATAGTAACAATTCTATAAACAACAAAAATTGCATCTTTCATTATTTAGAGTCTACAATACCAACTATAAACACTCTAAAATAATTGTGAAAAACAGTCAATTAATAATATAATTGTAACTTATATTTAGACGATGCGCAGTAGCACTTCGCGCATCGGCGTATTCGAGTACGAATTCTTTCAATGATCGCATATCGATAGTTTTCAAACAATCGTATAGGGTTCGAATACGCCTACTGTTGTTATAATATTGCATCGCAGTGGTAATTCGGTTATTCTATGGAATGCGCAGTTTCTCACGATCGATCACCTAATATCGACTTAGCAGAGCAGCTTTCTTTCCTTTACGTAATGCATGTCGTTTGGAGCGTTGGTTACAGTTTGTGAAATGGAGAATTTTTTTTTTTTTTTTTTTTTTTTTTTTTTTTTTTTACGGCGCGTCTACTTCTAGGTCATTAGCGCCGACATCCAGGGTGCAGCGAGGAATTTTCCCAGCGAGCCTTGAGATGAGAAAATTCCTGCCGGAGGTGGGAATCGAACCCACCATCTCCCGCTTATAAATCCAGCGCGCTAGCCGCTAGACTACGGGAGACCCCATGGAGAATTATTCTGCAGAAAATAGTTTTTTTGACTTTCTCCAGAAAATATTTCTCAAAAAAATAATTTTATTGACTTTTTCTGCAGCCACTATTTAAAAAAACAACCGGTCGGTCAGGCTGATCTTTCTGCAGCCCTTGTCGTCATTCTGCGACAATGTCGCCCGTAGTTCTGTTATTGGGGCTTGCACCATGGGGGATTATATAGGGAGGAGGGGTATGGAATACTAACAATCTAGAACTTCTAATAGTTAGGGAATCGCATACCTATTACTCCTAATAATAGCTATTAAATGATCTTATTTAATTTATTTTTAAGGGTTTTATAATATATTTTCGTAAATATCTTGATAACGGTTGGGAAATCGTGGTAAGTGGAAGGTGACCATTCGAATGCTTACTAAATTCTTTACAAAAAAAGGTTCTAAAGCAATATTCGATGGGGCAACGTCAATCAGAGATATAAGCGCTTAAAACTTAAAAAGTGATTGTTTTGTTGTTTTGAAAGGGTTTTGCTCTCTGTTTATCTCATTTTTTAATTGGTTGTTTCTTGTTTTAAATTGCATTTATCAGTAAAATTAGTATTGTAGTAAAATAAGCTAAGAAACGGTGAAAGGTATTGGTAATACGTTTGGAGTGGCTGTGGTAATCAAGATGGCTGTGGCTAATCATGAAGTACTTTGTTTGGAATTCTCCTATCTATATAATCTTCCTCATAGCCTCCAACTGAAGTTATCGTTATTTCTTATTTTATAAAAAGATTTAACCCACGACAGAATGGAATTTTATTCGCCATGAAGCACATATTTACAGTTGATTATAACAGTAAAACGAATTTGCTAGTAAAACAAGATACTTAAAATGTTTGGTTGTTTAGAATAGAGCCTTCTCAGCAGTAGTCGAAGTGTAAGTACGTTTTCAGTACATAATTGTATTGACTTATACATATTAAGAATTATCCGCTTCTGCGTATGTTGGCTACTGTCAGTTTCCTGTGATTTGTGATGCTAATCTATTCCATTTCTTCGAGATGTTTGTAACCGCGCTAAGATGACGCAGTTCCTGCGAGTTGGACTTTTTTAGCGATAGGCTCACTAAAAATATTCTCTACTACAACATGGGTGTTTATAAACGGTAATAACTGTGGTAAGCTCAGCGCTAATGGACTAGAAGCAGATGCGTGCAAAAAATTAAAAAAAAAATAATAAATGCAAAAATATAGCATTGATTGACGATCAGCTGACGAGGAAGTATATTTGATATCGAAGGAGAAGGATAAAATAGAAGGAAAAATATCTAGCCCCATCCCGACCATCGATATACCACAATATCGGTATTCTGGGATGAATTCCACACAATATCGCTATTTCGGGACGAATTCTCCACAATCCACAGAATTCCAAACCCTAAAAGGGCAATTAAGTAGTAAGAGATTACTGTTATTCCCACAGATGTGACAATTTAATTCAAACGCGTTCAATTTCCAATCAGATTCGCAATGACAAGCAATAAGTTGCAAGGCAAAACTATGTCTGTTCGTGGCTTAGATTTGGGCAAACCAGGTTACGTGGCATGTAGAAGCTTGGGTAACATTTCTTTTATTTATTATTGTCATAATTAGTGACAGAGATATAATGTTAAATATATTAGTTAAGATAATGAAGTACAATGAATTAAAAATTGGATGTTTGGTGTTTGACCACATAGACCTACAAACTTACAATAAGTTAGTTATTTCTTAATTAACTACCAAAATAATCACTAGAAATAATTTATAAGGCAAACCAACGTATGCCGGATCAGCTAGTATATACCTGTATACCTAATATTCTGTGAAGCCCTTAGACACCTGTTCAACCTAGATCGTGTTCCTAAGTCCTGGCGGTTCTAAAACTTTCCAAACGAAAGGAATTCAATCTGCATAATTGGTTTAGGGGAGTTAGGAAGGCGGTTCGCCGAGCGGGATTCCTGCTCTTTTCGCGCCAGTTTTCCTAAAAGCGCGGGGAAATTCACCCTCCTTTATCTTCGGCCGATACTCCTGGGAGGAACGGGGTGAGCATTTTAATGAGTCCAGATATCCTCGCTTTTCTCCGATTGTGTTCTTGTTTACTAATTCAGAGAAAACGTTTTGAACAGTCGACAAATACAAACTTATATTTTGAGCAATAAAAGGTAGAAACTCGATTTAATAAAGCTCCAAAATAAACAGTACTAATATTTCTGCAATTAACTCTAATATAGCAAATTATGCAAATATAAAAAATGTTTACGACAACGATCTCGACACAGCCAGTAAGACATGTCCTACAACATTAATATTTTAAAACTTGGAAAATGATCCGATAATAACCAAAGAACGAAATTATAAAGTCATTGACATTATTTAAATACACATCCCGCTCGAAATCTTTCAAACCACCGCAGCACTTTTCGCTCAGTAACAGGGCCGCGACATGGGGGGGACAACCAAGTAGAGTTGTCCCGGGCCCGGGCACCGTGGGGGCCCGGGTCGATCCTCGCTAATTGGGGAAAAAAATACCGCGAGTGACCTTTGCAGCACCGATTGTCGGCTTTTATTCTCATTTTGCTCAAAACTCAAGATGAAAATAATTTCAAAATGCCCGAAGTCCTATAGCAAAGCACTAGAATTTTCATTCTGGCTCTGAGATGTGGCAGCCCTGCTCAGGTAATGACATATTTCTACAATTTTTCGGTAAGTTGAAGAAGCATTTTCTCCCTTACCGAATTCTCAGTGCACAACATGGCATAATTTGTGTTTTGGGAGATCAGGGTGTCTACTACTTTTGTGAAGTCCAATTTCATGATTTTTTCGTGCCATTTTCATGACTTCAAATGCAAATTTCATGTCTATTAAAAATAAAATAATTTCACTTAAAAATAAAAATCCATAACTTATAGCTTAAAATTGCTTGTAACTTTACACAGATTACCATGATATCTATAAACATATATTTTTACATATATTTAAAATAATTAATAAAACTATATATATATACATCAATTTTTAAAGTGAAGAATCAATGATAATAAACATTTTACAATGAAGTTGGAATTAGCAGCCTCAAAAATATTGGCGGTAGAACAATTAAAAATTTCTAAAAATATCACTAACTAAATATTTATTGTCACTTTACAGAATTTTATAAATCAAGGTTTACACAACTTCAATATTTAAGTCTGCATGAAAAATTCTGAATATGAATAATAAAAATATATATAAATAATAGATAATGTCTTCAAAGCAATCCTTTTTTGCAAAGTGTCTTGTTTTTTCTTCGCAATTTTGGATGATCAAAACTGTAAAACTGAAATTTCGTGACATGGTTTCAAAATTCGTGACTTTTTGTGATTTTCGTGCGATATTTTCAATTTCGTGACATTTTCGTGACTTTTTTGTGAATTAGACACCCTGGAGATCCATTTCAAATGACTTTGAAGCACAAAATAAATAAGTTTCACCACCCAAAACGTGATACTAGAAGTGCATTTAATGCTATAATAATTCAAAAAGTGTATAAAAAAATAAATTGAAATGGATGGAGAATAAACAGGTTGAGTATTAAAAAGTGACATTACTTATGGGATGACCTGATATAAATATACACACATACATTCTTGTAAACATAAACAAAATTTATTAAGATATTTTATATCATTTTTGTTTTTCTAATTTATTTTTAATGATCTTTTATTTTATCCTAATGGCATCTTATTTAACTCAGGAATTGTGCTGAGGACTATTTTAGATTTTGGAAAGACAGCTCTCAAAGCGAATCCTCGATCATAGTTCTCTACTGGATACGATCTCCATTAGCCGGATTAAACGCCCCCCCCCTGCTCTTCCCTTTTACAGAATTGCCCTAACCCCCCTCCCCTCCCACATTCCGAAATTAATTAATCTCCTATCGGATTGTCTGGGGTATCGATTGTCCCCGTCGAGATTTGCCATCCCTCGGTTCGAGAGCTATTTACACCTCTGCCCGTCCCTTCGAGCTCTACACACGCCCAATGTGCAGCTCTGATGCATTGCGCTATTTCCTGGGATTCTATTTGCAATTCTTCACCCTATTGCACCCAAATGACACCAATTTATGGGCCATGGACTACCAAAGTAAAATTGCTGGAGATAGAAATATCTATATAATTTAAAAAAAAAAGTCGCGCAGGAGCTGCATAACTAAGCACTTTCCTCAGAATTTAGGTAGTGTAGAATGCATTCTACAATAATTTTCTTAAAATCTACTACATAAATACCACTTACTCACTCCCTCACTAACTCACTTTGAAATTTTGCATGGACCCTCTCTCTCTTTAGTATGTAAACACTCGCCAAGAAAGGATTTTTTGATGATCATATTTTTAAGTATTTTTAGAAGGGTTTTAATTTTTAGTTGGTTAGAGAGCAGACACGCCTAGGTAGCGTGCATTGCTAGGACAACAGGTCAGCTGTTACCGTACTGTATCTATTTCATAATAGTATTATTTTTATCTGCGGTTCATTTCAACTATGATGGCAGACCTTGA
The DNA here is from genome assembly GCA_946811695.1 of Gonocerus acuteangulatus. Lineage (NCBI taxonomy): Eukaryota > Metazoa > Arthropoda > Insecta > Hemiptera > Coreidae > Gonocerus > Gonocerus acuteangulatus. The sequence continues at coordinate 24,597,406 of OX328130.1, forward strand.
ATTACTAGAAATAAACTGTGATTTTGTCCCTCATAGAGTTTACGGTACACCTGTTATTGGTCCATCCGAGGTAATAATATCCCGAATACTTGCACAGCTCATCACCTATCAGCATTCCTAGTAATGCTCGCAAATATAATGGGCGTTACCAAATGACATCTTGGAAACATAAATTTTAACGTACATTTATTATTGACAGCGAATTTTAACCTGTACTGGTTAAACTGCTAACCCATAGATAACATGTTATCTCTACGTTATCTGTTTCTTGACGCTGCACAGTGGGACGAATGAGCAATCTAGGAGGAAAAAAATCTGTATTACTTAAATGGATACGGTCATTTCATTTAAATAAAGAACGGGCACTTAAGAAGGGTCTCCCCGTGGTCTAGAGGAACGCCTTGGATTCTAATGCGGGAGATGGTGGGTTCGAGTCCTGTCTGCAGCAGGATCTCACGGTTCGTTGAAAAAATTTCCTATTCCACCATGGATGTCGGCGCTAATCGCCCAGATGTTGGTGCACCGTACTAAAAAGACAAAGAAAAGGAAAAAAAAACAAAAAAAACAAACGAAGATGAACTAATAAAATGTTTAAGGCACTTTGCAATCAATGCGTAGTAAATACACATATTAACAAGTCAGCAGCTACATCTTTGTCTTTGTTTAACAATAGACTTGAATTAAAAAACGCTCAACTAACCTGGAGGTTTATGGTTTCGAATGTTTCAGTAACGGTCATATCACACGATGAAGGATGACAATTACCCTTGGGTTTGGATTCTTGAGGAGAGGAGGGGGGCGGATGATTTGTAAATACAATGGGCTATTCTTAGATCTAGCTTTCAAGCTTTAAGATAAGTATGTTATGTTAATTTGTAGTCTACCAACAAAGCAAGGGCCTCTTTATTAGAAATAAGACACATATGATTAGTTTTACTAAATAATTCTTTTCATTTGAGTTGCAAATTCTGAGGGAGATTGAACTATTTCTCTGATAAGATTTAGCATCGAATCTTCATCGAATTCCTAACAGATTCTATGGCGAATGCTAATTCTTTCGTACTGTGTGACTTAATAATAACTTTAACTTTATTTAACTTTCCTCGGGCACAGCAGTAATCGAATCGTTTAATAGAGTGACCGAAAGCGACAGACAAGTAGATGGCAAAATTTCTTGAAACAAGTATTCGAACATGAACATACTGGTCAGAACCTGAATGGGTGACCGACCACGTGCTGTTGGCATTATAAAAAGGTGGCAACCTGTAGATAGCCCGGCGCTAATGGCCAAGATGTAGATGCGCCGTAAAAAAAAAAAAAAAAAAAAAAATGAACATACTGCCCAGCCAATGATTATTTTCAATTATAAATCTGTCCGGATATCTTCCAGCCTCGTGCCATTTCATTTTCATTTTCGCAATTTTTTGTTTTAAATGAGTCTTTATTGTAGCTGAAAACGTTGGAAAAATATTTACTATCTCAAACGTTTCCAAATATGGCAATATATATTGAATCTACATCCATTCATTTCACCAAATACTAAATACCTTCCTACGCGGAAATGGAATTTATTTTCCACACAAACACATAAGCAGACGAAAGCAGCTGAATGTTTTAATTTTCTCTCATATACCTTTTAAGTAACCTGTACCATAAATTTCACAGAGGTACTTTGGGGTACTTTTTAGTAAAAGTCCTTTTAAGTTTTAAAAATGCCTTATTTTAAAGCATGTTAAAAAAATTACAATAATGGGTCAAAATATAAACTAATTATTTGGAGAATCACTTGATTGAATAACAGTAGTATATATTCACTAATAAAAAACTAAAAATGAAAAAAATATCAGTACGATGATGTAAGAAGCTCAATTAAAAGATGATTGAATAGTTTAAACCAAATGTAACCCGTCGAATCAAATACTATTTACAGCGTTTTGTTTACTTTGGAATTCGCCTGCTAAAATCATAACAACATCGAATACGGTTCCAAGAACTACTTCCCTTTACACTAAATACAACAGTTTCATCAATTTCGAACATGAATTTTTCCACCTAGATTGGTCATTCGTCCCACTGTGCGCTGGTCCGGAGCGTACTTATGTCAAGAAATATTATAGCTTCATTACCTATCCATTGATGAATAACTTGACGCGAACCTCGCTATAATAAACTGCACAAAATTATGTAGTAGCGTTAATTTTGATGATACATTATTTAACGGAATAAAATAACTACTTATCTGCCGTGACGAAGCACGGATATTCAGCTAGTAACCGATATAAATAAAATTAAACATTAGTAGTTCTGCTCTTTAACATTTGAAATGAGCAACTTGGAGGCCCGATGGTCGTGAGCACTTAAAACTTCGTACCACGGGTCGTGTGTTCGACTCCCGCTGTGGGGTTTTTTTTTTCGAAAAAAGAAAAGACATCAGCCCTATCCTGGCTAGAAAAGGGTGATAACCTATTGATAACCCATCCTAAAATTCTTAGTTAATAATAAAGGGCGTTAAAATTTAAATAAATAATTTCCTTCCAGAGTTTTGTGTATACATGGTACTACACTAATTAATAAATACACTAAGTGACATCAACCTTATAAGCGGGGTTTCTCCCTATAGAGGAAGAAACGAACTGCGCTAAAAATTTCACATTTTAGAGATGTGTCAGTCTAATCAGGATTCGAATGTTTAATTTCAACAATATCAGTGCTAATAGGGGGTCTCCCGTGGTCTAATGGCTAGCGCCTTAGATTCATAAGCGGGACTTGGTGGGTTCGATTCCCAACCTCCGGCAGGAATTTTATCATCCCACGGCTCGCTGCACCCTGGATGTCGGCCCTAATGACCTAGATGTAGATGCGCCGTAAAAAAAATAAAATAAAATAAAATAAATAAAATCAGTGCTAATATTAAGTTAGATAAAAAAAAAAAATTCTGCTAGTTAACGAACTTGACTTTAACACAAAGGATTTTTGCACCGAATTTTATTAAAATTGATCAATTATTAATGGTTAGCGAACGAAACCGTCGTCATTGACAGATTTTAAATTTGTAAAAGCTTGAATACCTTAGTTTTGTGAACAGTTTCAAATATTTAAAGCATCTTGTTTGGATTTTGCAACAATTTGAACAATGTTAATTTTCCCTTTGCGTGTTAAAAAAAAATGTTGATATTAAAAGCCTTAATTGCGAAATTATTATGCAAAGACTATCAACTTGATTTATTTCCGAGAATATGAAGGATCTAAATGCATTTGAAATCCCTCATTTGTTTCCATGCGTGTGGCTAAAAGGCTCAGCTACGAATCTTTTGACGCCTTGGGAAGGACATACATTCGGAGTTATGAGAGAAAAAATACAAAAAAAAAAAAAAAAAAAAAAAAAAAAAAAAAAAAAAAAAAAAAAAAAACACGTTATTTTTTGAGAAGATATGGTCGACCGTTCGGAAGTAGGAAGCCGTTGATCGTCGAGGTTTCGGTCAGTGTTCTTATTCAATAAAACACATTTTATTTGCTAAAATGTATATTTATTGCCGCCAACGTTTCGGCTTGCTATACAAGCCATCTTCAGGGCTGTAAAAACATATATGGTATAACAATGGTAAGGACTAAAAAAAAAAAAAAAAAAAAAAAAAAAAAAAAAAAAAAAAAAAAAAAGGCTAGAAACATTAACATAAATATGAGTACCTATATGCTTGAAAATATAAATATAAATATATATATATATATAGTATAATAATAGCAATATAAATAAATATACATGTATATGGTATCCAAGAGAATACAGTACAAGTGTCATAGTAACATACCTATTGAGAAGATTGAGAACTGTCCCGTTTCAAGAAGAGAACATTTCTGAAGACTGGAATGATGGGGCAGGGCTAGACAGGAGAGGATGGGGGGGGGGGGAGGGGTGGAGAGAAGTGGAACTGGGAGTAAGGACGGAGGGTAAAGACCGCGGTAAAGATAAAGGACTTGCCGATGGATATTGCAGGTACAGGGGAGGATTGGGCCAGGGCTAGACAGGAGTGGATGGGGGTGAGGGGGTGGGGAGAAGTCGACCTGGGTGTATTATTGAATAAGAACACTGACCGAAACCCCAACGATCAACGCTTCCGTTATTTTTTCGATTTATTTTACATTTTAAATGTGTTTCGAGGAATTCGTTTTTTCGTTCGTTTTTTTTTTATATTTTTTTATTTTTTTTTGTTTTAGCATTTTAAATAAGATAAGAAGTTTGTTAATTAAATTATGTAGTTTAGTTTAACATTGTAAATACTTAAATTGTTAACTTAATTATAAATATGAATTATAACCTTGCGTGAACTATATCAGATTTAAAGCTCTATACTGTGTATGTTAAAGAATATTTATAGTCTATTTCTGTAAAACCATTTAAGATTATCTATCAGCTATCAATGTAAATAATATCCATATGTAATGCTCTAGTCGCCAAGTGTCTCTATAAATAAAGGGGGAAAAAAATCGGGGTCTTTTTGCGAAGACCACATCCAGTTACTTTTGAAGTAGCAGTAGTGATTGTATCAGTGATTTAGCGCATGCGCATAACTCCTTTGCCTTCCTATTGGAGGATTGGATGACCAATTGCATTCGTTCTTGCTGGGAGTAAAGTAACCTTCAACAGTGAATTAGCTTTTGTTTATGAAAAAGCTCTGCTTATGTTTGTGAGAAAAATGAGTCTTTTACAATTAGTTCGCGATGTTCCTGACAAAGTAAAAGGGATTGGTTTCTTACTGGGAAAAATTAATGGAATCCTATTAATTTTAGCGAGTTGGATAGACTAGAGTCGCTACAATTAATATAATTCTATTAATTGGGAGTTGGATTGACTAGGGTTTTGATATCTTCTTGAGCGAGCGGAGCGTAGCGAGCGGAAACGCATAGCATGTAATGCCTAATAAATGTAAAATATCCAAAAAAGAGAGAGAGAAAAGGAATAAAATATGTTTGTTTACAAATAACGTTGTTTGTTATCCTTCATAACCTGCAAAACAGTCAACTTTAAAGCTTAATAACTTATTTCATAGTTGAGAGAATTGATTTTGATCATATTAACCTTTTTATTAATAAATATTGCTTGCCATTATCTAATATGAATTATAACCGTAGATAACGAGTCAAGAAGTAGTAGATAACCAGCAAAGAACCTATAAGCTAATCAGTAAGCTTATCAGCGAGTACGAGTAACTGTTATAAATCACTACTGCTACTTCAAAAGTAACTGGATGTGGTCTTCGCAAAAAGACCCAAAAATCGATTTAAGCATACCCCAGTTATTGTTATATATGGTCTTCCGGAGATATTTCCTGAAAAAATTAGCTTGTCCCCTCTCAACATCTAACCAAAAATCAAGGGTTGTCCCTCTGCGAACATCTTGTGTTTGTTTTTCCATTCGAAGCTTCTGTTTCCGAGGAGCGGGAAAGATAGGGAGAGATGGAGGAAAGGAAGTATCATTCATCTCCTTTGACGTTTATAATTCTGGCGGGAGAAAACTGGCGCGAAAGACGAGCGCTAATCCCAGCTGACAGGAGACCCAGACTTCCCTCTAATCCCCAACCCGCTGCTCTCATATCCGCAATTGACAACTCGCCCAGGGCTCAAATATCCGTCTTCAGCCCGCCCAATTATTCGACGAATCGATTCCTGCTATCGGAAACTTCAAAGCTCTATGGTGTCCAATAGGAAGAGGCTAAAGAAAGACTCAGCTTCCGCTATCTCTTTTCCTTGTTCTTCCTTCTGTATTGTATGTATGAATTTCACTGGCTGATAGAATCCAGATGAAATTAAATTTTGTTTGTTCGCAAGTAGGAAGTCAAAATGGTTTTTATTTATTCTCAGACCATCACAAAAGCACAGTGATTTTACATAATTAGTAAAAAAATGTCGACACCGTTCATAACCCTAATTCCATTAGTTAAGGAATAGAAGCAGTTTTGGGTAGATTTGTAAAAAATATACAATAAAATCCCATAAAGAAGTAAGATTTTTACAAATAAATGACACTATCACAAAACAGAAATTACTGCTAGTTTCTCACCTTTTTTTCTAAAATACTCACTTTAGTGTTAAAAGCAATTTTATACAAAAAATAACCAATTAAAAGGTGAGTTAAACCGAGACAAAAATCTATTTAAAAAAAGTCCGTCACGCAGGAGCTGCATAACTAAGCACTTTCCTCAGAATTTGGGTAGTGTAGACTGCTTTCCAGAACAATTTGCTTAAAATATCCTACATAAATAAAATAAAAACATGAATAGTTCTCTTTTAAATTTGTAATGAGTAACTGATCAATTATTAATTTGCTTCCAGAGTTATGTTTACACATGGTACCTACTAAACTATGTAATAAATACAAAAAACCTCATATTATCGTATTTTGATCTAACGCAGGAACAGGATACAGTCACTCTAGTGGTAGAAAGCGCTCCTTGCGGCGGCTTTGTGAACCTACGTTTGGCGGGCTTTTCTATTGAAATACATTACAAATTAAACCCCCGCTTTACGATTGACCGATTCAGTTCATTTTTACAACACTTCTTTCTCATGAGTTACCCATGACGTATACCGCGTTTCGTTACAATACAGCAGAAATTACGACCGGTATGAGTATACTAGGAATTTGGGTCCGGAGTAAACCCCCCCCCCCCTTCTAATGAACCGATTTAGTTTATTTTAACAACACATATTTAACTGTAGATTACCACTGCGAATACCGAGTTTCGTCGAAATATACCAAAAATCACGGCTGGTAGTGGCGAATTGGTATTGTGGATCCGGAGTAAACCCCCCCCCCCTCCTAATGAACCTATTTAGTTTATTTTTACAACACATATTTACCTGTGGATTACCACTACGAATACTGAGTTTCGTCGAAATATACCATAAATCACGGCTGGTAGTGGCGAATGGGTATTGTGTGTCCGGAGTAAACCCCCCTTTCTAATGAACCGATTTAGTTCATTTTTATATCTCACTTTTCTCTCTATATTACCACTACGAATACCAAGTTTCGTTGAAATATAACAAATATTACGGCTGACATAGTCAAATTAGTGTTTTGGGTTCGGGGTAAACCCCCCTTCCGGTGGACCGACTTTGGTGGTTAACGAACTCGTTCAATCGTTTGCTAATTCAATGCTATATACCAAGTTTCGTGACGAAAAAACAAAAACTCTGGCCGCTATCGTGTTAACAGACACACACACACACACACACACACACACATATATATATATATATATATATATATATATATATATATATACAGATATATATAAATCTTAACGGGGGTCATTTTCGGTGTCTACTACGTAGGATCGATAAAGATTTGACCTCAATAGCTACTTTCCTTCGAAGGAAAGTGCTAAAAGAAAGAAACGAAACTAACTCTTTTAAAGCATGTATTCCTCCGACTGACATCGTCCTGTCGAAAATTAATTCAGACCCCTTTTCGTAGAGGATTGAGTAAGTTTACGAATGGTAACCTTTCACTTACAGCGATTACCTAACCGTTTTCGATTGATAAACGAAACTATACGAAGATTTACAAACTTTTCAGGTCTATTAATAAAATATTTTTTTCGAATACTTCATTAACTCCAGATGTAACCAAAATTTAAGCGTCTAAGTTTCGATGAATTTCAAACGTGTAGAAAATATTTCAATTGAATCCCGCGATTCTAAGTACGTAAACCGAAAAAGAGCTACAAAAACATTTGTTTCCACTTTTTTCGGATATCGCCTTGAAAATGACTTCATTCGTTTTCCTTTGTTATGGAACCTATAAAACTATTAGATATATTAGTTTAGATGAATTAAAAACATCTAGAAATTATTTCCATTGAATCCAACGATTTATAGTAGTACCCATCTATTTGTTTCCACTTTTTTCGGAAATCGCCTTGAAAATGACTTCATTCGTTTACTATTAGATATATTAGTTTAGTTGAATTAAAAACATCTAGAAATTATTTCCATTGAATCCAACGATTTATAGTAGTACCCATCTATTTGTTTCCACTTTTTTCGGATATCGCCTTGAATATGACTTCATTCGTTTACTATTAGATATATTAGTTTAGTTGAATTAAAAACATCTAGAAATTATTTCCATTGAATCCAACGATTTATAGTAGTACCCATCTATTTGTTTCCACTTTTTTCGGATATCGCCTTGAAAATGACTTCATTCGTTTACTATTAGATATATTCGTTTAGATGAATTAAAAGCATCTAGAAATTATTTGCATTGAATCCAACGATTTATAGTAGTACCCATCTATTTGTATCCACTTTTTTCGGATATCGTCTTGAAAATGACTTCATTCGTTTACTATTAGATATATTAGTTTAGTTGAATTAAAAGCATCTAGAAATTATTTCCATTGAATCCAACGATTTATAGTAGTACCCATCTATTTGTATCCACTTTTCTTGAATACCACTGGAGATATCACCTTAAAAATGGTTTCATTCGTTTCCTTACGTTAGGAAACCTATAAGAAGAGTACCTGCAAGCATATTAACTCGAAAACGTAAGTGTTACGATTTTTTTCGCGCGAATATTTCCCCAAAAACCATGTCCTGATGGATGTATTCAGCTGGTTAACCAGCTAGGACCTTTAAAATTGGAAGAAAGCGTTTTGTACTAAATAATATGAAAATCGGACCATTTTTGAGCCAGTGGGAGAGTGAACAGACAAATATATATTTACTTATATTTTAACCACCGTTATGTTGGTATGGATTCTGAAACGTCATAAACGGGGTTCGTCCCTATGGAAGGAGGGAGGAAACGCGTTAAATGTAATGAACAATTAAGGTAAACAAATAAGTTCTGATCAAAGATCCAAAATATACTCAAAAATACAAAATAGCCGCTCCGTGCGTAGACGGGAAGATTTTCCAACCTGTCTTGTTCAAATAAAATAAAAAATAATTGAAAACTAAGTAATTGACGTGGTTGGTACCTCTTCCACCTTATCAAAAAGTGATTTGATACATTTATTTTTAAAAGTTTTAAATAGCATGAATACAGTATGATTTCTAAATGTAAGTTTGATACATTTGTCTAGTCGTTTTATTGTAATTCCTCGGTCTAGAAAATGTAATCTGACTTGAAATGGATCCAGCCTGAAATGTTGTGGGATGACCCAATGAGTAGAAAGAATGTCTCTTCTCTGTCTTTCTCTCTTTTGGCCTTTCCAAATGTCATCAAACAATGGGGACAATAAGAGGCACGCAGAGAATTAGTGGAGGAAATAGACTAGGAGAAACTATAGTGAAATAGTTGTCATTCGAGCACTATGACTTTGATGATTCGCTTTTTATATTAAGGGATTATTTTTCTTATTTATGTATGAAGAAAATTAATTTAAGAATTTATGATAAAGAAGTAAAATGGCTCTCACATCCCTCCACCCCCTAGTCTTCAAGTCCTAAGTTCCAATCGGTATCGTACCAAATATACAATATTATTTATACTTAAATAGTTCCCTAGAAATCCATTAATTGATTAAAATAAGGTGCAAATAGTCAGCCATTAATATGGTAAGAAGTCGAGGAGTAGGCGCGCCCGACTTTTGAACTGAAGTTCTCCAGAATATGAAAATGCTCTACCTTTAAGACAACCTCGCCCCCCTTTCTGCAATATGTTTTTAATACCAGCATCTTAGAAGATACATTTTGTATGATGCAATTACTGAGTGAATAAATTATATTTTACGGTTCGACGTCAAGGAACTTGATCGGTCATTATTTAATAGTTTTAATGCAATTTATAAGGCTATTTTTTACATAAAGGAGAGATAGAAACAACTTACAAACAACTTTTAAACTTCCCGACTGAGAAAAGCCAAGCCTTTTCAATAAGTCGAAACTTTGGCACTTGAATAGATTGAATCGGGACGTTTTAACTCTAAGTCATTGAAAAGGACTCACTTCCGACAGCTGAATGATGTAGATACTTTCGTAGAGAAATCAGTCCTCAGAGTGAAACCTACTTAAGCGGCTCTGTGCAAATGGAATCCCCCAAGACCAAGTTATCTGTCGACTCAAAGGGGCGTCGGACTTTACCAACTGTCTAACTGTCCAACTTTTAGCTTGGCCGCACTGACAAACCGACTCTTGCAACAAAGGTGTCGCCAATGAATTGATTTATCACTTTCAACTTATTACAACAAGCTTTGGATGGGATTTTCTTCTGAGTTTAGTCAACATTTAGTCTTCAGAGTTGAAGTGCTACTGGGTGATTAAATATCCCTTAGTAAGACATTATGAATCCGATGAGCTGGAGATAAATTATCTTGTTTTCACATCCCTTCCAACGGTCATAGCCTCGTTGAATACACTTCGTTCGCCACCAAAGTAATGCAACGTCGCACAATGGTATTTTTAACTGATCTAGCTTGACAACATTTGAAAAATTCATGTAGACAAACCCCTCATTGGACCTTGCAGTGTTTTCCTAGATAGTATATTGATTACAATGTAGAATAAGTGGGTTCAAATAAGTCAACATTTAGGGATTACGAATTGTTTATACTAGGGTACGCCATGCCACAATTTTCTTTACTCCGACTTTGTATGAATACTGCAGTTACAAAACTTATTTTTCAGTACTAGGAAAAAAAAGTAATTAGTGATTCTAGTAGTTTTAATCTCACAGCACTTTTCTTTAATAACTTAGTAAATTTTAAGTCAAAGTCCATATCCGATAGTTCCCCGATGCCAATTCTGACGGACAGTGATTTCTTCTTCTACGTCAGGTGCATTTTCTTCCTTTTTCTTTAATAGATGCACTTAAGCTGGAGTTGCTCCCCAAAATTGTTTATAACATTAAGTTGTAATTGCGAAGTTTCGAATCTGTTTAGGGTCATCAAAATTATTGATCTTATCATGAAATTATCAAAATTATAATCGACCTTACATGATTTAAATTAAAACCCCTGAAGGTGAACCTAAACAGGTTGGAAACGTCACAATTGTAACTTAATGTTTTTAACAAGTTTGGGGAGCAACCCCTATGTTATTTCATGATTTTTTATATTTTCATTTGCCTACCATACAAAATACCTTCGAAAGACCACGAGAATGTCGGCACTAGTAAGGAGAAAAGAACAATTTCTATCCTGATGAAAAACTATAAACATCTCGAAAGCGCAAAATTGAGCCACAACAATTCCAGAAATATTTACAGGATCTAATTAATTCTAAAGCTCCCTTAATTTCTAGAAAACAATTTAATCTCCGCACCCCCCTCAAGCAGAAAGCGCCTCAAAAATGAAATCATAAATTCTCGAGTTATTTACACCCGGCCGGGGCCGTTTAAAATGGCTGTAGGGCTATTTGTACAACGCTAGCTGAAAGTTTTAAAGGGATATGTAAGCCATTTTGAGAAATCAGTTTCCTCTTGCCCCGTTCGTCCGGGCGGCTCGTTTCAACTTTTAATGAACGGAAGGGCCCCGAGCTTAATAAGCATGCAGGATCGCGGCTAGTTATAAATGGGCCCAACTTTCATGTGAAACTTGAACGGCGTGCTTCACCCGTAAATCCAAAGTCTCTCCCCCAAGTATTCCAATTTAAAATGAAGGATAGGATGGACGAAGCGCAGGGCTGACCTAGGCTGCACTTTTTGGATTATTTCCATCAAGAATAGTTTGCTTCCGGTGCTCTGTTAGCAGAAATAAAAAACAACTAGTAGGCGAGCACAACACTTTATTTATAATATAATATATGGATGCATAAATACAGAAACCACTCTAACGACGAATTTCATAATATGGAGATGCGGTTGAAAATGGAGAGCTCCTAATCAGAACATCGTGTATATACCGCTGATTAATTATAAACACAACAAGAGTCGGGCCGAATGAAAACTTCACTCGTAAAATTTACACATAGTACATCAGGCTGAAGGTCATAAAATTAATTTGATTAATTTATTACTGCTATACTAGTTTCACGAATTAAGTGATTCCTCTAAAGCTTTACTTAAAACTATAAAAATTCTAAGTAGGCAAGTAAACCTTTCGCTACAGGGGACAAGTCACGACTGAAGCTAACAAGAATGTTCTCAGCATTAGCCATGACGAAATTATCGATGTCACAGTGCTGCAATACGACGATGACATTGCCTAGTTACGGGCCAAACTAAACTCATTCCGTTTGGAGTATCAAACATAAAAGGCCAAAGCACGTGGAAACAAGTCCTTCCTTAAAAAAAATAAATAAATAAAAATAATGGAGCCCTTCGGTTTCCCAATCGCAAAGGTATCCATGAAGTGGGCGGCAGGTCGCAAATCGACTTTGACTTTGCTGGTGATCGAAGTTGGCGACGAAACACCGTGGATTTGGGATCCCAAACATCCAGAAAATAACGTGCTACGTACCACAGTTAGGCCTTCGATCCGAAGGTCAAAATATTGCTGCATTTTTGGTCTGGGACGTAGCTTCGGGATCTCCTTCTAAAGCTGACTTTTATCGAAAGGCGATGTTATTTTCTCCTATCACCATGTCCACAGAACGAGTTCTGATTTTGATTTTGTCGACTGGTATGAGCAGGAACGTGTATCTGCACTTGCGAAATACATCCAAAGCGGACAGATTCAACTATTTTCCAAGCTATAAAAAAACGCAACAGGAAAAGAAGAAATGTTATCCTGATTCTGGTGTTACTGTAATGGAATCTTTAGCTCAAGTAGAACTTCAGTCGCTATTGAATCAAACCTGTGTAAGAAGAAGCTCGACGTGAATTTTATCTACCTTGGATGCTGCCACTTTGAGGAATTTAATTCTAATTTGCATATAGGGGTTGCGATGGGTCTGCTCTACAACAGTACAAGCTGAAATCAAATGAGTCAGGATTGATTGATACACATGCTTTTATAATTTTGCCTGTACCTCTGCAGTAGATATTCAAGGACATTGTTGTGTGGAAAACCCCTAAACCTTCCTCCCCTCATAGTCGCCGTCCTATTCGCGTGGTCTATGCGAAAGAAGCAGCGGATTCAACAGTAGTGGAGGTATCCCTTGTGCAGAATAAAATCAACAATTTGGTACCCTTTGAAGGTTTTTCGAAGGTGCGAGACAAATTATGTATTCTACTCGATACAATTGACCATGGTAGATGGAAAGGTGTGTAACTCCCTTATAGAAACTTCATCTACCCTGCGGTGTTACCTATGTAAATGTACATCAAAGGATTTCAATAAATTGGCTTTACTGCCAGGTTTTTCACAAAAGTTTATTTTCTGCTGAAGTAACTAAAATCGATCATAATTTAATTCATCGTTTCCATGCATCCTACACACAATTTCCAGTGAATTACAGATTAATCCCCAACGTATTGAAGAATATTGCCATAAAACAGCGATACTTTATCTGAACAGGTACTGATCCACGGCACAGCTGTGATTAAGCATGTCCTTCTACTGAACTGAGCAATTTCAGAAGAAGCCTAGGAAACTATGAACAAGACCTTCAAAGTGCATAGAGATACGAGTAGATATGCCAGAAAATGCTCTAGAAAAGATAATTTGTAGGATATCTTCAAACGGGTTTCTTGTTATTAATGAAAGTTTGAAAGTTTTGTCGTTTGATCTTAATGTGTGCAAATAAAACAACTATGAATAGCAATTTAATCAGAATTTACACAAATTAATACTTATTCCAAAATTTCAATGAAAATTACCACATAAAGAAATGGCGTTAATGACCTTAAGCGTTGTGTAATGAGCAGCTCATTACACATAATAATAATAATAATATATATATATATATATATATATATATATATATATATATATACATGTGCAATGAGCAGCTCACTGAATTATTAATTTTGTAATACATTTTCTTCCATAAAATATCCAACCATCCTAAATGTGCAGAAACCGGATACAGTTGCCCAGCACTCCTAGTGGTTGAAGTAACAACCAATATTCGAGCTGGTTTAGGCATTCGATGAAGATTTGAAGAAATGTTTCAAAAAATCTTTCATAATTTCACCCTCGGCAGCTACATTCATTCGAAAAGTGCTATAAAAGGGCTTGTTTTTCATTATTAAATCAATCCTGTAAATACTTGCTATGCTGATAAAATCTTTCAGTTAAATCCATAGATTTTAGGCCATTATAACAGCTGAGAGTAATTAATGAACAAAGAGAACTTGATGATTTAACTACATAATAAAGCTTTAACTAATTGGAAGTAATTACTTTAGGATGGTAATGGGGGGGGGGAGGGGTTCAAGTTCAAAAGTTGCTCTTTCAATTCATTAAAACTTCCGACCAATTTCATTCCATGTTTCATAAATATGGCCTGAAATAAGACTTTTCCCCCGGTCCGAAATAAATTTGAATGCATGAACGATAGCTGCTAAGGGCTCTTATTAAATTTCTATCTTAAAATATTACTCCCGGGGAGAATTTAATTGAAGTTTAAAGATAGTTATTATACGGCTGGCTTAAAGCAATAATTATATCAAAGTTATATTATAATGAAATTCTAGATAAGTTGTTATTATCTGTTAGAATTAAGAATCAATAAACAATGGACGTTATGTTAGAATAGTACATAAACTTTATCACTCACATCAACACAATTGAATAGATCCATGCAAAAGGGGCTTCAGTCCCTCAAAATCAGTAGTTTTGAGAGAACTGGACTGAAGCTCTTTCTGCATGGAATAATGAAATTAGGACTAGGTATGTTTCTATGGCAACTGTGTATTGCACTGAAGTCCTTTTAACATAGAAATGTGTAGATAGGTAGTACCTATCTACACATTTCCTAAACTGGTCCTATGATAATCATAGGAACCCTCAGAGATAACGAATCCACCACTAACTCATGTTGGGAAAAAATGGACTGAAGCTCTTTCTGCATGGAATAATGAAATTAGGTATGTTTCTATGGCAACTGTGTATTGCACTGAAGTCCTTTTAACATAGAAATGTGTAGATAGGTAGTACCTATAAAAAAGAAATTAATACAAAAACAAAAAATGTTGTATTAATTTCTTTTTTTGTGATTTTAGCTGACGAAGGCTACCAATGAGTAGCCGAAACGTCCGAAATATAGATTTTTTAAAACAAAATCATATTGAGGTTTCTTTACCCGAATCCCAACCATTCCATCTTTACTTATCACCTCGACGGCTAACTATCTAATCATCATTCAAAAATATAGATTTTTACGAGTATCTTACTACTTTTCTTAGCCGAAAACTAGTCCTTGACTGTGTATTTGGTAACGTGAAATGAAGGAAATGTGTTATTTTATTGTGTGACCTGAATCGAGGTGCAGCATAAAAGTATATTATTTTTAATATTAATTTTGTCTTCAGGTAACTTTAAGAATATAAAGTTAATAATATATATATATATATATATATATATATATATATATATATATATATATATATATAAATGAATATTTATTTTCTTTCATTTCAATTGAAACTTAAAAGTATTTTATTGAGGTAATGATTGGTACAATTTTTCTTGTTCTTTGTCTTAGTCTCATGTTTACCTAGTAGTAATTTGGCATTACAGTGTTATTTTATAAATAAGGATTTTATTTTCATTTAAGATTTGTAAATACCTTAGGTATTAGGTTATTATTATTAGCATTATTATTACTATATTACAGCAAATAACCCTAGGAAACCAACAACATTATATAGTAACCCCCCCCCCCCATGCTAAAAGATTCAAAACTTGTAAGCATTAAATAAATAATAAAAAAAATAATATATATATTTGTCTGTTTGCTCCCCGACCATGTCAAAAATGGTCCGATTTTGATGAAATGTATTAGAAAAATCGTTCGTCTAATTGGAAAGGTCGATTTCGTTAACTAGCAGAGTCTGTCTACCGAGAAATTTGGTTGCGGGTAGAATTTGTTAAATTATAATAAAAGCCTTTTGGTCAGCTGGATATTCATCCAGAAGAAAATTGGTCAGATGTGTCATGAATTTCATTTTTCTCTTCTTTCCTTGAGGAATAAAATTGGTCAAATCCTTATATGATTAGCTACGATACTCTCTCAATGATTTGTCTAGAATTCATTCCCCCAGACCAAACTCCTCAAATAGTCAACATGTGGGTGTAGTATTTATTACAACAACCACTTAATTTTCTTAATTCATTGTCTTTGATTGTCTAGACGACCCAAACTAAGCTTTTAACATCGCCGTTGAAAGTTGGTTTTTTTTTTTTTTTTTTTTTTTTTTTTTTTTTTTTTTTTTTTTTTTTATAAACATCACTCATGACGTGATTTATTCATCATTATTTTACATAGGATCCTTCCTATTGATTGTACATGGGGCTATTGTTCTTATGTATGTTGTCATATTATGCATAGAACCTATATTGTAAATAGAAACTGTTGCGATTATATATAGTCATATTGTACATAGGAACTATTTTCTTCGTTTCCTTTATAATTACAAGTTTTTCTTAAAAATGTATTGTTTTTTACTAGTTAATTTTACTTTTAGCTGTATGTTATTCACAAACTTAATTGTATTATTAGATTAAAACACACAATAATGTAATTGGATTTGTAATTATGTAATATTGTAACTATTTTGTTGTTGTTATGTATTTCTATTTTATATGTGTACCTGGTATATTTTCATAAATCTGTTCTAATGAAGAGGTATTCTCAAGCTGCAAGCTACCTATAGAATATTATTGGACACAACAGCCTAATAAGGCATAATATTTAGTGAAGTGTTATTGAGATCAAGGTGAGCAGTTTCTGACCTCAACTAATAACGTTTTCTTTATTTTTCATAATCTTTTATAGAGGTTCTCTCGTAGTAGTATGATATTGCTAAATACTTGAATAAATCCAGATCTAGTGGCGAAAATTGCCTTCAATAAGGAAAACAATAATTTATAACCTAAAGGCGGGCAACAACGTGGAGAATTCGGGTTTCACCGAAGATTGCCGAGTTCTGCCGCACTAAGCCGAGTCTAGCCGAACATCACCCGAGTCTAGCCGAACTTCAAGCTCTAGAACGGAAGCTGGGCTACCTCGATCACGGCTATAGCAAAGGACTTGTACACCGAGATAAGACCTATCTTATAATTATTTAACTTTAATAACTATCTTACTCGAAGATCGAGACTGCGCTAAGCACATATATATTTATTATTATTATTACAATTTTTTTTTTCTCTCTCCAATTATTAATATTAAATACATGCAGGCATGGGGAAGAGAAAACCCATAGCGAAGCGCGCAAACAGCTCACAGGAAAATTCTCCTAAAAACTCCCCACAACAAAACAAATCAGTCAATCAGCGACCTAGCTCGCAGTCATCTCTAGCCAAATCTTTACCACCGCCAGCCATAGTCGGCCAATCTAATGATCTTTCCACAGCCAACGCATCAACGTCAGGAACCTCAACCCACCGTCCTTTGCAAAAACCTAACGATCAACAAACTGAACAAATTCCTAAACCCCCACCCATTTACGTAAGGGGAGTTAAACATTTTATTAATTTTGCAAAAGAATTAGAACATGAACTTGGACCAGCCGAATTCAGTTGTCGATCAAACATTGATATTATCACCGTCAAACCAACTACTCCGGAAGCATATAGAAAAGCAATCCAATATCTGAAAAACAAAGATCTGCAGTTTCACACCTACCAACTGCAAGAAGAAAAATCATTCCGAATTGTAATCAGACACTTACACCCAACCACGCCAGAAGAAGATATATTACAAGCCCTGGACGAGATTGGTTTCAAAGCAAGAAATGCCAGGAATGTCTTGCATCCACAGACAAAAGCTCCGTTGCCCTTGTTTTTCGTGGACTTAGAGCCAGCCTCAAACTGTAAAGACTTATTCAAGCTTACAAGACTTCTCTATACGAGTGTTGTAATAGAAGAGCCACACAGAAAAGAAGGGTTGATTCAGTGCCAAAGATGCCAGGGCTTCAATCATACAAAAAATTTTTGTACTTTGAATCCGGCATGCGTAAAATGCGCCGGTCCACATCTCACAGCTGACTGTCCTAAAAAATCTAGAGAAGAAAAGGCCAAATGTGTACATTGTCAAGGAGACCATCCGGCTAACTACAGGGGCTGTCAAACGTACCAAGAGCTTCTCCTGAGACGACGCCAGTTCTATAAACAGTCTACCATGACAGCCAACTCACCTAAAACCGAAGAACAGCTAAATAGAAATATCTCCCAGCAAAGGTCTACATCACAGCAGACTCCACATCAGCCATTAGGAAAGGTTTCCACCGCTCTGCCACCCCTCCAGGTTATCCAACAAGCAGAATCTACTCAACAGCTCGAAGCTCCAGAATGTTCAACAACTTCAGGTCATATTTCACGCACTTATGCTCTAGCTACCAAACCTTCATCCTCATCTCCTGATATTTCATCACCTTCCTATTCCTCATCCCAAGCAGAATTGCAAGCCATACCTTCTTCCCTTAGTGACATCCTTGTTGAAATGAGATCCCTTCTAATGCCATTAATCCTTCTACTAGAAAAACTCACTCATATCCCCCTCCATTCCTCTCAAATATGACCCACCCCCATTTTAGGCCAATCACTGTCCTCCTGTGGAACTCGAACGGATTACTTAACCACACTGACGAACTGACTATGTTTCTTAAAAACAAAAACATTGACATAGCTTTACTGACCGAAACACACTTAACTCCACGTAACACATTTTACATTTCTGGATACAAAACGTACAGGACTGATCACCCGGACGGGACTGCACACGGTGGATCTGCAATAATTATACGAGCAACACTCTCTCATTTTCTTTACCCAAACCAATTTCCCTCAGAGCCTTTCCAAAGTACAACCATCTCTCTCCAATCTTCCCAATTCCCCATCACAATTTCAGCCGTATACTGCCCTCCTAATAAATCTGTTTCCTCTTCCACCTTCCACTCATTCTTCCAATTCCTTGGTCCCCGTTTTCTCTCCGGTGGCGATTTCAACTCCAAACACCCTGCGTTCGGTTGTAGAACAGCAAACCCTCGGGGGAGAGCTCTTCTCCAAACCCTTTCCTGTATTCCATCAAAAGTCATTGCTCCTTCATCCCCTACTTACTGGCCAACATCCCGATCTAAACTTCCCGATATTATCGACTTCTTTATAACTTCCGGTATCTCACAAATCCCTTCCGATGTCCAAGCATTAGATGAACTATCCTCTGACCACAGCCCTGTTATACTTTCTCTGAATTCTAATGTTGACCTTTATTCTATCCCTTCCTATCCTACGCTCACCCCTGGACCAGTTGACTGGAAATACTTTCAAGACTCCCTAGAAGAAACCCTCAACCTCAATATTCCTCTAAAAACAAATACAGAAATAGACGACGCAGTCCATAACTTCACACTTGCAATCCAACAAAGCTTACACAGAGCAAACATCTACAAAACACCTCGACGACGTAAAACATATGATTACTTACCTACAAACATACAAAACTTACTGAATGAGAAGAGAAAGGCAAGAAGAATATGGCAAAACACAAGGTATCCCTCTGACAAAACTCGACTAAACCAACTTACAAGGGAGTTAAAAACTGAACTCAGAAAACACAGAAACGACCAATTTGAATCTTACACAAAAGAACTTACTACATCTGACAAAACACTTTGGCAAGCTAAGAGGAAAATCCTCTCCTATAAATCTTCCCGTCATCCCCTTCGCCGAGAAGATGGTTCCTGGGCCAAAACTGACGAAGAAATATCCCATTCCTTTGGCCTACACCTCACCCAAGTCTTTACTCCTCACCATGATATCAATGATCCTGACCATACACTCCTTGTCTCCAGTCAACTGGACACTCCTCTTCAACTATCACTCCCACCAAAAGCCTTTAATCCCAAAGAAATCCTGAATGCTATCCAACATCTTCCTCCAAAAAAAGCCCCGGGATATGACCTCATCACTTCCAAAATTCTTAATAAACTCCCGAAAAAAGCCATCCTCTTCCTAACTTACATATATAATGCCGTATTAAGAACGACATATTTCCCCATCCTGTGGAAATTTTCAGTTATCCGGATGATCCCAAAGCCTGGTAAACCTATTCATCAACCTTCATCCTATCGTCCCATCTCACTCCTTCCAATAATGGGCAAAATCCTTGAAAAACTCCTTCTCAAACGCCTTTATCCAATCCTGGATCCCATTATCCCATCCTCCCAGTTTGGGTTTCGCCATTCCCACTCCACTATTCACCAATGCCACCGTATCGTAGACAGCATATCCTCATCCTTCGAGAATAAGCAGTATTGCTCTGGGGTTTTCCTTGACGTAGCTCAGGCTTTCGATCGAGTGTGGCACCAGGGCTTGCTGTTTAAACTCAAAGAAATCCTACCTTCAACTTATTACCTTATAATGAAATCCTACCTCTCCGACCGTTTTTTCCAGACATCCTATGGTACCTCATTATCTCCAATCTTCCCCCAACTTGCAGGTGTCCCACAAGGTGGAATTCTCAGTTCCGTACTATTCCTGGCTTATACGGCTGATATCCCATCTCATCCTGAAACATCCATCCACATGTATGCTGATGACACTGCTATCCTTACTGTCAACCAAAATCCAATTCTTGCTTCTAATTCCCTCCAAGAACACCTGTGCCTACTTCAACCATGGCTAAATAAATGGAGAATCAAAGTAAATGCAGAAAAATCTAGCCATGCAACTTTCACACTTCGTAAGTCAAGCTGCCCGCCAATAACCCTCCAAAACATTATAATCCCGCAGAAATCGCAAGTAAAATACTTAGGCCTGATACTAGACAAACGCTTAACTTGGAAGCCACATATAACTCAGAAAAGACAGGAACTAAACAGACGTTTTAGACTTTTATCACGCTTATTGGACAAACGCTCAAAACTATCATTGACTAACAAACGACTTATATACAATACCATACTCCGACCAATATGGACTTATGGACTAGAACTATGGGGTTCCACTAAACCTTCCAATTCCTACAGAATACAAACAATACAATCCAAAATCCTTCGAAAAATATCCAATGCTCCTTACTATGTCTCGAACCTAACCCTCCATAATGACTTCAATATCCCCTTTATCCAATCCCTGGCCAAATCAGTCTATCAAAAGTTCCATTCCAATCTCCCAGGCCATCCAAATCCTTTGATAAATTCTCTATCCTCGTTCCAAAATCCACAAAATCCCCATAGAAGGCTGAAGCGGAGGTGGCCTAGAGACAATTTGCTTTAACATCTGCAGTGCACAAAGTGTCTTATATTTTCATTTAAAATTCTTTACAGTTGTTTCATTATTATTTTATATTATCTTTTTATTTATTTATTTATTTTTTCTCTAATGCATTACTATTGTGGGTTTTGTAATTGTTCATATTCCCACATCAAGCCTCACAATGTCATTATAACTGAACCAGCAATATTACTAGAAATATGTTAACTCATATTGTTGTAATAATCAATAATATTAATAAAAAAAAAAAAAAAAATATGTGTACCTGGGCAAAACGCTGTCAATGCGGGGTGCTCATAAATAAATTATAAATTATTTTATAGAATTCATTCGGAATTGCGAACGCATGAATGGGATATAAATTTAGCAGAGTTACCTTATATGATGGAATATGCATTGCAGAGCATGCTGCAGCGGAGAGGACAACGGAGAAAATTCAAAACGTCATTTAAATACCAATAATTAATGAGAATTAGCAATGCGTCACGAACAAATGTCTGTGAGATTAATGGATGTTTGCTAGGGCGTCATTCTGCTAACTCCGTCCGATGGATCATTCGTTATCGATAACTCAAAGTAATGCCATTCAAAAAGATATTTTTGTCAATTCAAATTTTTTGGTTATTTTTATGTATATTCTTATTGACAAAATTGTTTCTCTTTGATATACACATTTGTGACCTATATCAATTGCTGAAAGTCACGAAGTACAGACATTTTTTTTAGCATTATCGGCACTTGTTTTATAAATTACCAAGCACATTCTTAGTTAACAACATATTTTTGAGGTTGACCCATCAAAGAATTTTTGAATAATTTTTGTTTTATGAGTTCCGACATCCGTCACACAGTTTCGAACCCGTGACCTCCGAACTGTGAGTCCTATGCGATTTTAACTTAGCCTATGACACTCCCCAGATCAAGACCTACGAGTGTGCCAAGTTTGGTCAAAATCGGACAAGCGGTGTGGTATAAGGAAAAAGCAGACAAACATTTTACCTCTGTCTTTAGTAAAATTTTTTGAATATTTTTTTACATGTTGAATTTGTGTGCATTCGTGTACTCTGTGGTCATCGCACATAAATGTGCCAATGCCAGTAAGTTTAAACCTTTATAAGTATGAATTCGTATTCTCATGTCCTTTCAGTAGATATCGATAAAAATTCAAAGCATCGAATGTGAAAATCACCAGTTTGCTGAGTGAAAATACTTTTGTTTATTACTTTGCTTTGGACAGTCAAACAGTCAGCAGATTCGACTTTTTGATAGTGGTTACATTCCCCTTTCACTGAGTGAACATAGATTCGAGAGTTTGTTGTCCATCAGTCCAACAGCAATCAGTAAAGATTAAAAATAAAAAATGCGTTTTTTCACATTCGATACTTTGCATTTGCAACGACGATATGTTAGTGTGAATTTCGTAAATCATTTCATTTTTGGTAGAAACAGTTTTAGAGGTATGTCCCAGTTTCAATTATGTCCTATTTCTTTTGCTATGTCCCAAGGAAAGTTTTCACAGCAAAACATATTAACCTTCCAATTGATAATTTATTAATCACATGGTTTTTGGCGTTTTTTGTAAGATTATCTAATTTGAATCCCAAATTTTGGAGAATTATGGCGTATATTAATATCAATGAATAAGTGATTTGTTATTATTTATGATAATATACAATATCCATGATAAATCCCACCCAGATCCGAATCCGATGTAATTCAGTAAGTCCTGTAGGATTACAAACGGTTGACATTAAACCCAGAGACTCGGGCTGATAAAGCAGCCCAACCAACCAGTGCCAGGTTTATCAGCTTGGCAATTTGTCCGCATAGCCGTTCTATCAGGATATCATCAGCAATCTACAACCCGCTTTACATTCAGACACATTATCCAGGCCATCTCTACAGATTTGTTTCCAACAATTATTCTTGCAGTGTAATCTCTCTTGTAGGATCCTTTCTGCAAATCACCCGCAAGTTTTGTTTGTGGATTGTTAGTCGCCTCAAAATATATTGCTATTGGAAATACTAAAAAAAAAGGTCCAACTCAGAGCAAATATTCCATTTTAGTTACGTTTTTTTTTTTTTTTTTTGGTGCATCGACTACTTGGATCATTAACACCATAGAAAATAGTTTCATTTTTGCCGTTTGATTAAACAATTGAAGGTTCCGGGGCAAAATAGTGCCAAGCAACCTTTTTAACAAAACGTAACTGTAGCTGCTATATTTAGGATAATATGAGGGTCTATTTGTTGAAATGGTTAGGGGCAACAAGATTAAGTAGCATACAGAGCTTGTAGTCATATTTTAATAGAATTTGAATCGTAGACTGATAGTCCCAAATAATCTACTATATATTAGTCAAATACCACTCACTCACTCACTGACTCACTGACCTATCATCCCCCAGCACAAACCGCTCGACAGAAAATTTTGAAATTTTGCATGGACACTCCCTATGTAACGTAGGCCCTCACTAAGAAAGGATTTTTTGATATTCGAATTTTTAAGTATTTTTAGAGGGGTTTAAAGTTTGAGTTGGTTAGAACATGCAAGCCTAGGCAGCAAGAGTTGCTAGGACGATAAAGAACAGCTGTTACCGTACATTATCTATTTCATAGTATTATTTTTAATTGAGGTTAATTTTTCACTATGATGGCAGTCCTTGAATTACTAGAAATAAAATGTGATTTTGTCCCTCATAGAGTTTACGCCCTGGTGATGGCCCATCCGAGGTAATAATATCCCGAACCACTTTAAACAAAAATTTGAAATTTTTCCACGGACAATACGTTTAGAATGTAAACACTCGCTAAGAAAGGTTTTTTGATATTCAAATTTTTAAGTACTTTTAGGGGGGGTTGAAATATTAAGAAGTTCCTCATCGGCTCATAAACAGTCCGATATTGATACAAAACATTTGGTACAAAAATCTTTCTTCTCATTTAAAAGGTCAAGTTCATTAACCAATTGATTCCGTTTACTGGAACATGGTTTTTGGAGCGAAATTTGTGCGAAAGATTCCTTAACATAGGAAAACGAATGAAACCATTTTTTAAGCGAGTTCTCTAGCCATTTACCAGAAAAGTTGATAGAAATACTTTTCAAAACTAATTTTCTGTTTGGGTATTCAGAAACGAAGTATATGGAAAAAAATTGTATGAATGGTGATACATAGTATTCGGATCTCAGTATACTTTTTAAAATATCTCGAAAATGGCTGGGAACTCTAAATTCTCTACAATAAGATTCTGTTGTAATGTTCGGTGGGCAGGGCCGCCACATGGGAGGGACAGCCGGGTACAGTTGTCCCGGGCGGTGGGGCGATGTCAATCGAAGAGATAAGTGCTTAAAACTTCAAATTTGTTAGTTTTATGCTTTGCAACGTGTATTTGTCTCTGTTTACCTAACTTTTTAAGCGGTTGTTGTATTTTTTTTTTTTTTTTCTCTCCAATGGAAACAAGCACGGTTACCTCCACATGGTGTTTCCTGGGTAACTTTAAAGTCCGTGCAATAATAAGCTCTTTCTTGACACTGGTCCGGAGCGCCCCAACGTCAAGAAACATTATGCATTAATTACTTATCAATTGATGAATAACATATAGTATGACGTGGTATAATAAAATGTACAAAATTATGTAGTAGCGTTAATTTTGATCATATCTTATTTAACTGAATATAAAAAATACTTATCGGCCGTGGTGAAGCACGGGTATTCAGCTAGTATGTAACATATAGCAGCTACAGTTAAGTTTTGTTAAAAATGTTCCTCGGCACTATTTTACCCAGACCCCTTCAATTGGATTGCCTAGTTTATATAGGACTTAATTCTCTCTCTCTCTCTCTCTCTAATGGAAAAGTCCGTCACGCAGGAGCTGCATAACTAAGCACTTTCCTCAAAATTTGGGTACTGTAGACTGCTTTCCAGAATAATTTGCTTAAAATATCCTATATAAATAAAATAAAAACATGAATAGTTCTCTTTTAATTTTGTAATGAGTAACTGTTCAATTATTAATTTTGTAATTAATTTGCAACCAGAGTTAAGTGGTACCTACTACACTACTTAATAAATACAAAAAACTTCATATTTTCGTATTTTGATCTGACGCAGGAACAGGATACAGTCCCCCTAGTGGTAGAAAGCACTCCTTGCGGCGGCCTATTCTATTGAAATATATTACAAAGTAAACCCCCCTTTCCGATTGACCGATTTAGCTAATGTTTACAACACTTCTTTCTCATGATTTACCCATGACGTATACCGCGTTTCGTTACAATACAGCAGAAATTACGACCATTATTTTTACAACGTATTTCTCTCTGTAGATCAAGATAACGAATACCGAGTTTCGTTGAAATATAACAAAAACTACGGCTGGCATGGTCAAATTAGTGTTTTGGGTTCGGGGTAAACCCCCCCTCTCGGTGGACCGATTTTGGTGGTTAACGAACTCGTTCAATCGTTTGCTAATTGAACGCTATATACCATGTTTCGTGAAGAAAAAACAAAAACTCTGGCCGCTATCGTGTTAACAGACACACACACACACATATGTATATATAATATATATATATATATATATATATATATATATATATAAATATAAATATATATATATATATATATATATATATAAATATAAATATATATATATATATAAATTTTAACGGGGGTCATTTTCGGTGTCTACTAGTTAGGATCGATAAAGATTTGAAGAAATTTTTCAAAAATTCCGTCATGAGTGCAACCTCAATAGCTACTTTCCTTCGGAGGAAAGTGCTAGTACTATCGACAAAGAGTATTAGTACTTTGTAACATATTTCAGATCTAACATTCAACCTAAATCTAATCCAAAAGAGACTATTAAAGTTTAAACACACTCAGCAGCAAATACATATTCAAACCTAATTTGCACCCTCAGGAATAATAAATACTATTACACTATTAGTGCACGATCATATAATAAATACCAACGAAATAAATAAATTACTTAAATTTTAACGTCCATTTATTATTAACTAGGAAAATAATAAATAAATTAAAAAAAAAAAAAGTTTTTGAACAGAGGGTTCGGTTTCCGCGAACTTGTCTTTAACCTATTCGACACGACAATTTTTTTCCAACACGGTCACTGGGTCCCAAATTTTTGTCTTCTTTATATTGTTCATTTTAATAAAAAAAAAAAAAAAAAAAAAAAAAAAAAAAAAAAAAAAAAAAAAAAAAAAAAAAAAAAAAAAAAAGCATGTTTCCTATGGAAATCACCTAATTCGTAAGTGAAATCACATAAATAAGATCATTGCACACCATGGGCGTATATAAGGGGGGCTGCAGCCCCCCCCCCCCCCCCCCCCCCGCAATTTTGATTTCATGGTAAAAATGTGTCGTAAAACCCTTAAAAATCAATTAAATAAGCTCACTTAGTTCATAAAAAAAACATTTTATTTTACGTGTAATACTTTTAGTTGCCTAAAACTATTCCAAGTTCTAAATTGTTAGTATTCCATACCCCGGAAATGGTCGCAGCCCCCCCAAAATTTTCCCAGCCCCTCCCGAAATTATTTTCTATATACGCCCATGTTGCAAACCAGGTGTGCTCCTTGCAAAATTTTGTTTGAATTTTTTTTATAGCGGATTGGGCACGTTTGCAATGTAAGGTAAAATGTAAATACAGATAATTGTAAGATTTTGTTGATACACAATAAAACCAATGGTAAATTTTGTTTTCCTGTACTTTACAGATTACATTAATCCAAGAAAAGTCATATTTTGACGGCTAGATTACTCAGAATAACTGATAATTGCTCATGACTGTTTATTGCACACCTTGTGCAAGCCGTCTCGGAGTCAATTGCACAGACGGAGTGCAATTGGTCTCGAATGGGTTAAGGAAATTTAGGAGTCGATGTTGCTCCGAAGCCTACGGAAGTGTAGAGCTTCTGTTTCATCTAAGGAAAACGTCAACGCACGTCTTAACTACGTTTTCTGCTTCCTGTACTCAGTCCGTGCTAAAAACGTCCGCTGGGTAGTTCTGAAAGTGAACAAGATCATCTGCGTAGAAAGATCTGTCAACTTCTCACTTATATTGTCACCGCTTCAAGAATCGATTCTTGAGTGACTCTGGGTTCTTGGTCCTTCATGGAGGAGCGTTGCCAGTCCTTACTCTGAAGTTTCTTCCAGAGAAGACGCACTTCAGAAAAAGAAGCAATCTAGTCTTGTACCTATTCCCGTAGACATCGTAGTATGCCATGCCTCCATGCTCTATCATATGCCTGTTTCATGTAACAAAAACGGCAGACATATGCTGTCTGGAGAAGAATGCCTTCAAGATGTAATGCACCAATAGTGCTAACTGGTCATTAGTGGAAAAATCTTGTATGAATCCTGCTTAAGTACCAAAACTATTAAAAGATTGATCTTCTTAAATCCGCGAAAAAAAACCGTTGTTTTCCATCGACCCCAGGAGCTTTCCCATACATCAGAGAAGTTGGGCAGATCTATACCTTCCTGGGTTCATATGGTTTCCTGGTTACCGGGTTTCAAGATTGGAACAATACTGGATTCTTCATCCTGGTTACTATTTTTATTTTTTAACATTCGCGGTTATTGCCCCATTACATTAAATGATCCATCAAGGAATAGCAAGTACAATTTTT
Source organism: Gonocerus acuteangulatus (assembly GCA_946811695.1). NCBI lineage: Eukaryota > Metazoa > Arthropoda > Insecta > Hemiptera > Coreidae > Gonocerus > Gonocerus acuteangulatus. The sequence goes on from OX328130.1 coordinate 24,625,336, forward strand.
TTTTTAAATTTGATTAAACGGAAATTTTTTTAAAAAGCAGACTAATACTACTACTTGTAGCACTTTCTTGAAAGCTTGTCGATGCGAAATTAGCTCAGTAACTTAGGGCGTGTAAGTTAGAAGTCATTTCCAATACTCTACGTTAACTTAGCAACAGATTGGCTCTTAAAAATATAACTTTGAGAGGAAGTTCGAAGCCCAACTTACGGCATCTCAATTAGGCGACTTTCACCGATGAAGCTTCTACTTCCTATGCCCCTTTTAGCGTTCTTAAAGTGTCGTGTCTTGACTTTCTATTGACAGGGTGTCAATTTCTTCGAAAACAGGTCATTATTGTTCTAATAACAGCAGGCATAATGGTGGTATTGATTTAATGTGATGAATATTGTATCAAAATTTCTGTGTAATAATATTTTTTTTTTGTTGTTGTCTATTAATATAAAATGTAACTTTAGCCATAATCGATATAAAATTATTCATGGAACAATAATGTTGATTTTTATGAATCTGTACATGTATAATTGATGGTTTATTGTTAGCCGTCTTGGCAATAGGTTTTGAATATTTATTAAATGGTATTGATCTAAGTTTGGAGAATGATTGATAATTACAGATCATTTTGTCAGGAGCTTAGCAAATTAATTGATGTTTTTTGCTAATGAGCTATAACGCTCCCATACAATCGCAGTCAACTCCACCATGTGCCTAATGAAATACAGTGTAATCGCTAGTATATATTAAAATAAATAAACGAGATATAAAAAAAAATAAAATAAATAAATAAAACTATATACAAAACAAAAATTAAACAAAGGAAGGGGAAAAAAGAAGGGGAAAAAAAAAGAAGAAGTATGAATCGGCTAACATGTCAAAGTAATGACAAAAAAAATATCTAAAAAAAATAAATAAATAAAAAACAATAAAAAAATAAATAAATAAAATAAAATAATAAAAAATAAAGAAAAATATGTACATATTTTATGTGTGTTTTTCTTTTCTTTTTTTTTTTTACGAACATTTGAATCTGGTTCTTATATCTATGCAATTTTTCAATAACAATAATTTCTTTCCAATGTAAGATTCTAACAAATACAACTTTAGAAACACAACTCTATCTCAAACAGACAATACTGAAAACACTCTCCATCCTAACATTAAACTTGCACAATTTAATTATACTCTTAGGGCGGAGATGACCAAGTAGTTTTCTGCCCTTAAACTACCAACCCAACCCAACCCTTAAGGGGTAATACTACATTGTAAGTTTTTTTTTTACCATTTTTCATGGGCTAAAATTCTTCCTTAACTTATCAAAAATGATGTCCAAGAGTGTTAATGTGAAGAAAAAAAATTAAAATGGGCAAAAAATACGATTTCCCGAGTGAAGTCTCGATGCCGAGTGAATGAGATTATGATTTGGAAATAGATTTTTGAGCGAGCTTCGATAGGTCCCTTTTTAATTTTTAGAACTTTCCTCCGAAGGAAAGTAGCTATTGAGGTTGGACTCATGACGGAATATTTGAAAAAGTTTTTCAAATCTTTATCGATCCTACCTAGTAGACACCGAAAATGACCCCCGTTATATATATATATATATATATATATATATATATATATATATATATATATATATATATATATGTGTGTGTGTGTCTGTTAACACGATAGCGGCCAGAGTTTTTGTTATTTCGTCACGAAACTTGGTATATAGCATTCAATTAGCAAACGATTGAACGAGATCGTTAACCACCAAAGTCGGTCCACCGGAAGGGGGGTTAACCCCGAACCCAAAACACTAATTTGACTATGTCAGCCGTAATATTTGTTATATTTCAAGGAAACTTGGTATTCGTAGTGGTAGTATAGAGGGAAAAGTGAGATATAAAAATGAACTAAATCGGTTCATTAGAAGGGGGGTTTACTCCGGACCCACAATACCAATTCGCCACTACCAGCCGTGATTTTCGGTATATTTCGACGAAACTCGGTATTCGTAGTGGTAATCCACAGGTAAATATGTGTTGTAAAAATAAACTAAATCGGTTCATTAGAAGGGGGGTTTACTCCGGACCCACAATACCAATTCGCCACTACCAGCCGTGATTTTTGGTATATTTCGACGAAACTCGGTATTCCTAGTGGTAATCTACAGGTAAATATGTGTTGTAAAAATAAACTAAATCGGTTCATTAGAAGGGGGGGGGGGTACTTCGGACCCAAATTCCTAATATACTCATACCGGTCGTAATTTCTGCTGTATTGTAACGAAACGCGGTATACGTCGTGGGTAACTCATGAGAAAGAAGTGTTGTAAAAATTAGCTGAATCGGTCAATCGGAAAGCGGGGGTTTACTTTGTAATATATTTCAATAGAATTAGCTTGCCAGACGTAGGTTCGCAAGGCCGCCGCAAGGAGCGCTTTCTACCACTAGAGGGACTGTATCCTGTTCTTGCGTCAGATCTAAATACTATAATATGAGGTTTTTTGTATTTATTACGTAGTGTAATAGGTACCATGTGTAAACATAACTCTGGAAGCAAATTAATAATTGATCAGTTACTCATTACAAATTTAAAAGAGAACTATTCATGTCTTTATTTTATTTATGTAGGATATTTTAAGCAAATTGTTCTGGAATGCAGTCTACACTACCCAAATTCTGAGGAAAGTGCTTAGTTATGCAGTTCCTGCGTGACGGACTTTTTAAGTTTTTTTTGGTCCTCCTTCAATACATATAAAAATTAAAACCCATTTTTTCATCTTTATTACAAGAAAGTATGAAAAAAAAAATGAAATAGGAATAAGATGAACATTTCAGAACATTAAACTTTGAAATCGTTTTTTCAAAACTATGTTTTTCAAATGGGGCGATACTCTAGCGTCTTCATTTATTCCCGATTAAGTTCAAATTTTAACTGCAGCTTACTAATTATGTTTGATAGTAGAGAACGTAGGATGTTTTCGATTCGTCGAATTATAACCATTTTATGACCGATTTTCGACGGAATTTTTAATAGAAAATGAATAATTGTTCACCACTTTCGAAAAAATATTTCTTAAAAAACCTACGTACTTTAATAGATTTGACTTTCTTCTTTCCAAATAATTTTAGTTCTTCATTCTAATTACCTCCTGCAGAGTGTCGCCCGTGAAAAAAGACATAGCGCCGCCATTTTTGTTTTCGAAGAATTGAAACTTCATTTTTTTTATACTTTAACATCCCATATAAAACGTTTGATATAAGGAATTGAAAAATATTGATTTATTTGTGAGTTATATATTTAAGAAAATTACTTTGATTTTGATTGCACAAGTTAGTATTACTCCTTAAATAAGTCAAACAAAATCTATGATTCTTAGAAGTGATCTTGTGGCTTAGAAGTCATCATATCTATAACTCGGCTGTATCTATAAACATAGACTTCGAATTCTCGTAAATATGGTAGATGTTGATGTTCCTACATGCGATGCTTCTTGTACGGCGAGTATTTCAAACGAAGTACAGGCAATTAAAGAAACATATAATTCGAAATTGATGATTAACCAAAGAAGCTCAAAATGCAGTTAATACTTTTTTTAAACCTTCTTGGCAACCTGTGACAACGTCAATCATCACTAGGTGACACTACTGAATCCCAGTCTTAATATAGGTGGCGAGCGGACCACACGCAGGGGGGATGTAATGACCCCTGAAGAGGTGGCATGTATCCAATGAAACGTGTAGAACTAATAGATAATAAAGTGGTAGAAAAGAAAAAGAAAGTACTATTTTTGGCCTACGCCAAAATATTGAATATATATATATAAAACTTACAAGCTTTGGCAGTCTGCAGGATTTTTTTTGGAAGAGTAGTGATTTTCGAAAAATTCTCGCTAACCAGAAGCTTTTATTAATTTATGCTTATTGACTTAATATTCCTGTTTGAATGAGATAATTCCGAACATTGAATGTGCATTAACGTTAAATCAAATTTAATGCTTATTTCAAACATGTGATGAAGTATTGAAAAAAAAAAAAAAAATTGAGTGCAAGCAGAGAAAATTGGAGCTGAACTATAACATGGTATTTTCTAAAGAACCTTTAGAACGGCATATATCTGAAAAAAAAAGCGAGATAGAAAATTGTGGATAGTTGTTGTTTTATTTTTTAGCACTTTCCTCCGAAGGAAAGTAGCTATTGAGGTTGCACTCATGACGGAATTTTTGAAAAATTTCTTCAAATCTTTATCGATCCTACCTAGTAGACACCGAAAACGACCCCCGTTAAAATTATATATATATATATATATATATATATATATATATATATATATATATATATATACATATACATATATGTCTGTTAACACGATAGCGGCCAGAGTTTTTGTTTTTTCGTCACGAAATTTCGTATATAGCATTCAATTAGCAATCGATTGAACGAGTTCGTAAACCACCAAAATCGGTCCACCGGACGGGGGGGGTTTACCCCGAACCAAAACACTAATTTGACCATGTCAGCCGTAATATTTGTTATATTTCAACGAAACTTGGTATTCGTAGTGGAAATATAGAGAGGAAAGGTGAGATGTAAAAATAAAACTAAATCGGTTCATTAGGAGGGGGGGGGGTTACTTCGGACCCACAATACCAATTCGCCACTACCAGCCGTGATTTTTGTTATATTTCGACGAAACTCGGTATTCGTAGTGGTAATCTACAGGTAAAAATGTGTTGAAAAATAAAACTAAAGGGGGGGGTTTACTCCGGACCTAAATTACTAATATACTCATAACGGTCGTAATTTCTGCTGTATTGTAACGAAACGCGGTATACGTTGTGGGTAACTCATGAGGAAGAAGTGTTGTAAGAATGAGCTAAATCGGTCAATCGGAAAGGGGGGGTTTACTTTTGTAATATATTTCAATAGAATTAGCTTGCCAGACGTAGGGTTCGCAAGGCCGCCGCAAGGAGCGCTTTCTCCTGACTGTATCCTGTTCTTGCGTCAGATCAAAATACTATAATATGAGGTTTTTTGTATTTATTACGTAGTGTAATAGGTACCATGTGTAAACATAACTCTGGAATTGATCAGTTACTCATTACAAATTTAAAAGAGAACTATTCATGTCTTTATTTTATTTATGTTGGATTTTTTAAGCAAATTGTTTTGGAAACCAGTTTACACTACCCAAATTCTGAGGAAAGTGCTTAGTTATGCTGCTCCTGCGCGACGGACTTTGTTTGTTTTTTTCGGCGCTTCGGCAACAATTAGCGCCTAGTTGTCGAAGCGCTGGTGGTGCTTTTTTTTTTCTTTTTTTTTTTTTTTTTTAATTTTTTTAATTTTAACGTCAATTTATTATTAACTACGAATTTTAGGACGGGTTCTCTATAGCTTACCTTTTCTAGCCAGGGATAGGGGTGATACCTTTTCTTTTTTCAAAAGAAAAGCCACCACCCCTAGTGGGAATTGAACCCACGACCATGCTGGTGGTGTTGAACTAAATTTTTTAATTAGTGTCACCCCCCTTTAGTATTGTCATCAACTTGCGTTACACCTTGTATATATGTTGTGAAATATATCTGTTTTACAGGTTTAAACCAACACAACCATGCTTTTACTTTGGGAAATCATTTGTCATACGGACATTTGTAATAGATAAAGTTTAAGTGGTTAAAATAGACTTATAATCCTATAACATAATACTACTCCACCTTAATTTGAAGCGGGTAGAAGTCCAAGCAAGGCAACAAGTGAGTTGGGCCCCTCCGAGTTTTAATGTGCCCCTCACCCACTTCCCTACCAACTCACAAATAATTGACAGTCCGGTCCAACTCCC